>SJXQ01006010.1:279553-361056 GCA_006408695.1 Aepyceros melampus | reverse complement strand
GGTGTGGGGAGGGGACCCCTCCTGAGTGAGGGCATGTGGGGGAGCGGGGTTGGGGGGGCAGCAGGAAGTGGAGCAGAGGAACCAGCCCCGCCCGGTGGTGCCAAGGCAGCTCCATTCCCCTCTCCCGTCTCCTGTGTTTCTCCAGGGGATGAAGGGTAAAAGGAGTCAGAAAACAGCCTTGCCCCTCACCCTCCAGAAAGTCATTTCTATCCCTAGACCCCGAGTTTCTTCCCTATGGTCCCTCCACACTGCGTAGTTATAACACACATTCTGGTTTCTTGGGCACCCTCTGACTTGCTCTATATCACTCTCTCTCTAACCTCTCCCCTCACATTCCCTACCCCACCACCAACACACACACACATAAGGATTTAAAGAAAGTGGAGTATCAAGATGGTACAGCCTGTAAAAGACAGAAGGAGGAGAAGAGATCACCAGCAGAACCAACCCTGAGTCCCCAGGCCAGTCTTCAGCCACAGGTCTTTGACCTCCAGCCGAGCAGGCCCTTTGCAAGCCCCAGGAAGAGAGAATTTCTCAGCTGGGAGCTCTCTTACTTCCCCCAAACCTCAGTGTTCTAGAAGAGGAAAAAGCCCCATCTCTAAAATACGTGAGCAAGAGCATGACCACCCTGCACAAACCCAGGTCACCTCCCAAGCCACCTGTCTGGGTTGGAAGTGTCACATAACACACAAGGTCAGAAAGGACAGTCAGGCTTTCTCCCATCAGCCAAGGACGTGGCTGGACTCCAAGCTGAGCTGCAAGGTTGTTGCTCTGCCCAGTCACAAGACTTCTCAGTGGCAGCTGCCACATCTCCTAACCCACCTCCGAGGAGAAGTAATGAGCTCCATGTCTCCTGTCGCAGCTCTCAGGACCCTGCAGAGCCCACAGCTATGGAGGACAGGCAGTCACACAGGGCTGCCAAAAGCCTAAGGCTGCCTGCCCCACCCCAGTGGCCTCACAGATGAGCTGTGGCCCTCGGGTGCCCAGGACCCACACAGCAGCTCCAGGACCC
The DNA here is from genome assembly GCA_006408695.1 of Aepyceros melampus. Taxonomy (NCBI): domain Eukaryota; kingdom Metazoa; phylum Chordata; class Mammalia; order Artiodactyla; family Bovidae; genus Aepyceros; species Aepyceros melampus. The sequence continues at coordinate 360,044 of SJXQ01006010.1, read as the reverse complement.
TCCCTGGCATTCCTCCCTTTCCCAAAAAGGCAGTGAGACCTACAGGAAACTAAACTCCCAAAATATAATCTTCCAATGAAAGCAATTTAAATAGCTTATTTGTGATCCCCTGGAGGAGGGCATGGCAACCCACTCCAGTATTCTTGCCTGGAGAATCCCTGTGAACAGAGGAGCCTGGTGGGCCGTGGGGTCACAAAGAGTCAGACATGACTGAGCGACTAGGCGCGCACACACACATTTGTGCACATGCTGGGGTATCCACAGGTGTCCATGGGATAGAGAGGCATCACAGGAGTCCAGATGGTTGGCCCAGCCCTACACTCTACCCTCACTCTGCCCTGAGATGCCCAGTGGACAGATGTAGCAGAGGGGACGAGTGTATACAAACACACACATCCACGCAGGGGCTAGGTCTAGGCCTCCATGCTTCTGTGTGTCCCTCTTTCTCTCATTATACACACACACACACATCTTTACAACAGACACTTATCAGCACTTAGTAATATTTGTCAGACAAATGACTTTGAATGTAATTAATTATGGAAGAATGAGCCCCGCCTCAGAGACCACTGTCTGTGGAATGACCAGGAAGACTCTGGGCCCGTAAGGCTGCCAAGTGGGCAGAGCAGAGGTGCAGGTGAACGGGGTGACGGGGACGAAGGGACAGAGGCGGTGGGAGGTTCCTCTGGGCTTCCCTCAGCACTCCCAGCTCACTCATCACTCCTGCCCTCAGTGCCCAGGCATCCAGCCCTTCTGCTGAGGCAGACATGTGGGTGGCCCTGAAGCCAGGCAAGGCTTGGCTTCCCCAGAGAAGAATTCCTTGCATTTCTCCGCCTCTGTTTTCTCTCCCAACCCTGTGCATGGAGGAAACCTCTAACTTATTCTCTCCTCCCCAGGCACCCGGGACTGACCCAGAGGAGGGAGGGAAGAATGGGAACAGAAACATGTGGTAGAATCAACTCTAGCCCGGCCCAGATGGCTTCATCCCAGACAGGGTGATGGCCAGGATCCTGGCTGTTTGGACCCACAGGAATTGGAGCAAGTGTGAAGGTGGTGGGGAGGGGAGCTTCCCAGATGGCTCAATGGTAAAAGAATCCACCTGCCAATGCGGGAGACGCAGGTTCGATTCCTGGGTTGGGAAAACCCCCTGGAGGAGGAAATAGCAACCCACTCCAGTATTCTTGCCTAGAGAATCCCATGGACACAGGAGCGTGGCAGGCAACAGTCCAGGGGATCACAAAGAGTCAGACACAACTGAGCATGCATACACGCACGCACGTGCAGGTTGGGGAGCTAAGACCAGGGAGGGAGATTCCGGGAGTCTGAAGCCGTTTACAAGGCTACAGAGCTGTCTTGAACAGCTGGCCTGGGCTTTCACTGTCCAGCACGGTAGTCAGGAACCACACGGGGCTATGGTGCACCTGCTGTGTGTCCAGTCTCAACTGAGGTGTCATATGAGTGTTAAAAACATACAGTAGATTTCAGACTTGTATGAAACAAGAATGAAAAATATGTCTTTACATTGAATACATGTTGAAATCATACTTTAGATCCTTAGGGTTAAATAACAGCAATTTTTTTTTTTTTTTGGCCGCACTGCGAGGCTTGTGGGAATCTTAGTTCCCAGATCAGGGATTGAACCCAAGCCCTCGGTAGTGAAATCACAGAGTCCTAAACACTGGGCCACCAAGAAATTCCCTAAATCACACCTATTATCAGAATGAATTTCACCAACTTCTTTCTAGATTTCTTAAAAAGATTGTATGATAATATTCTCATTAATTGTTTTATTTCTACTTACCTACAGAAATGATAATACTCTGTGGATATTTTGAGTTAAATTTAAAAAATCATTACAATTAATTGCTCCAGTTTCCTGCATATTCTTTAATGGAGCTGTGAGAAAAGTTTCTAGTGCGAACGGTTCATGTTATTTTTCTGCTGGACAGTCCACTCACAGATCTAGCTTCCTGTACATCCAACATGGGCTTTCCAGGTGGCTCTAGTGGTAAAGAACCCACCTGCCAATGCAGAAGATGTAAGAGACATGGGTTGATCCCTGGGTCAGGAAGATCCCCTGGAGGAGGGCATGGCAATCCACTGCAGTATTCTTGCCTGGAGAATCCCCTGGACACAGGAGCCTGGCAGGCTACAGGCCGTGGGGTTGCAAAGAGTCGGACATGACTGAAGTGACTGAGCGTACGGGACATGTCCAAGCTGGTGGCCAACATAATTCTGCTGGCACAGAAGGCAAGCAATGGTGCCACATTCCTGCCCCTGGCAGGACAGCCAACCACCGGAGAACACACGGCCAGCTCCAACTCTCCTGTCCTCACCCTCTACCAGTCTCACCCGGACGAATGACTAGCTTGGGTGGACCCCACCTAGTCTAATCCTGGAGCGTCACTAGTCTCTTCACCTCTGCCAACTCAGGCCTCTTACAGGAACCCTGAGTCCTTCCAGCCTGGTACTGATCCATCACTGCTTTCCCAGGTCTCCTCCAGGTCCTCTTCATGTCTCTTCTACCATGAAATGGAATACTTCCTCTCTCCTGGGTTCAACCAGGTTTTCTCATTGTTTGGAAATGTCTCTGTCCTTTAGGGATCTGCCACTCTAGTGAGAACACCAAGTAAGACACAGACTAAAGGCTCCTGTCTGGAGGCCAAGAGATGGATACGTTGGGCATATGGTCAACCTGAGGGTTCTGAGCCTTTCTTTCCTTGGTGAAAACTAGGAAGTAGAAGAGGTGCCTGGATGCAGACAGAAATGGGAGTCAGAAGCAAGAAGGTCCAGGCGTTACTTTAGGATGGGGGATGTTCAACACATAGGATGCAAAGACTCTTCAGTTCAGTTCAGTTCAGTTGCTCAGTAGTGTCCAACTCTTTGCGACCCCATGAATCACAGCACACCAGGCCTCCCTGTTCATCACCAACTCCCGGAGTTCACTCAGATTCACATCCATCGAGTTGGTGATGTCATCCAGCCATCTCATCCTCTGTCATCCCCTTCTCTGCCTGCCCCCAGTCCCTCCCAGCATCAGAGTCTTTTCCAATGAGCCAACTCTTCACATGAGGTGCCAAAGTACTGGAGTTTCAGCTTTAGCATCAGTCCTTTCAATGAACACCCAGGACTGATCTTTAGAATGGACTGGTTGGATCTCCTTGTAGTCCAAGGGACTCTCAAGGGTCTTCTCCAACACCACAGTCCAAAAGCATCAGTTCTTCGGCGATCAGCTTTCTTCACAGTCCAACTCTCACATCCATACATGACCAGAGGAAAAACCATAGCCTTGACTAGACAAAGTAATGTCTCTGCTTTTGAATATGCTATCTAGGTTGGTCATAACTTTCCTTCCAAGGAGTAGGTGTCTTTTAATTTCATGGCTGCAGTCACCATCTGCAGTGATTTTGGAGCCCCCAAAAATAAAGTCTGACACTGTTTCCACTTAGCAACTAGCAAACCATAATATGGTAGTCCAGGGACCCCAGAGTAGGTCAGCCTGGATCCCAGGATGCAGCTGCTGCATCTTAGATGCGTGAGCGTGGACAGCAGAAAAGAAGTGAAGCGAACAGAGGTGAGGAAGGGAAGCATGAGTAAGATGAGCCATAGGGATGAGAAGCGGCAGATTCTGGTCCCACTCAACTCTGCCAGCACTCCCAAACCTGGGAAGCCTACACAGGCCAGAGGGGACCCAGGGAAGGAAGTCGGAGTGTGGAGTTCTTACCCCCACTGGGTGGTGGGCTGGTCGGAGAGGTTCCCTCCATTTCCTCGAAAGCTTCCTTGTAGCTGTGCAGATGGGGCTGCATAAGGAGAACAAGGGAGCAAAGCCGTAGTTGTGAGCCTGAGGAGGAGTTTCCAGTTACCAGCCTAACCAATCATCCTTTCCGGTAAACACGGAGGTCAAAGGCAGATCCTCGTCACCTGTGGCCCCAACGACTACTTGCAGCCAAGAGAACAGAAAGTGGCTGATTGCAAGGCAATTGTCCAGTAGTACCTGCCTTGGAAATATTTCACAACAGGGCCAAAGAGAAGGGACAGAAGGCAGGAGAGAAAAAATGTCCAAAAGCTATTTATGTCCAGAAGGACCCATTAACCTGGATTTTACCAAATATGGACCACTCACATCAGAATCTTCCAGAATCAGATTCCTGGGTCCCACCCCAAGTCTAATAGGCTAGAATTTTTACAGGAGGACTTGAGAATCTATTTTTAACAAACTCCCTGATGACTGTTATGCTCACTAACGTTTAAGATCTACTTCCTCAAACTGCTGAACTATCTCAAAAATACAAAGACTTTGACACTGAAATTAGATCTATCTCTCAAGGAGACCCTACATCCAGAAAGGGTTCAAACTGTGTTCAAACACAGTTTGAACCCTTAGTCTGTAGGATCTGGCTTGGAATCTAGAGTCTGTGGTCACCTATATCACACCAGGGTCCTTACCACCCTAATAAAGGGTGCTCTCTGGGGCTCAGGAAGGGAACCTCAGTCTCCATGTTCATGGAAGAAGCAGGGGAATAAAAGCTATTTGGAGAGGGAAATTGGCTCCTGATTCCACAAACCAAAGAGAAGCCCTAGGCTGAGGATGCAGGGAGGAAAAAAATACTGAGTTTACTGACAGGTCACCATTACTCAGATGACAATCAAGTCCCTCAACAGTTCAGCTGGGCTCTGCTACCCTCTGTGGCCCCAGGACTCACCTCTTTGGGTCGCCCTCCAGGATTGAGAGCGATGGTAAGAGCCAGCTCTGGGGAGACGCATTGGACAGGCGAGCGAACCCCGGGGCTACGGGGGGATGTGGGTTCTGGTGACTGGTTCTCGTACTGCCCATCGCTGGCAGCCCGCTTCCGGAGAGGTGCTGGGGGCTCTGCAGGCTGCTTCTCCCGAGCCTGCACCCCTGGGAGGAATGGCAGGGCAAAGAGGGCAATGAGCAAAACGTGGGGGGAAAGGATCAATTCGCCTAACTCCCCTAGAGAAGGCAGTGCATCTCAGCTCAGGGGGGCCAACTGGAGCTGGACTTGCCTCCCCTCACACCTCCTCCCCCCAGACTCCCTCTGCCCACACCCCAGTTTCTCTGCTGGGTGGGGGAATCTGTTTAGGTTGAGCTGGCCTTCAGCGGAATCTCTGCTCTGCACAGGGTTGGGGCCCAGAGCACAAAGGACTGATACAAGAAACAGATGTCAACTTCTTCCAAGCCCCGGAGGCAGAGGGCCAGAGCTTCCAGGCAAAGAAGGGAAGGTGGAGGGAGGAAAGACAGTCTCCAAGGCAACTGCATCAACCAACAAGCAACACCAGGCCCATGGGGAAGGACTGGAAAGACTGAATGACGCATCAGCTTGCAAATGGTGCTCCCGAGAAGAAGCCCAAGAAATGACTAAGACCTGTCACGATGTCCCAGCCCAGCTGGCCCCTGGAATACTGCTGGCCTTCTCTGGGGTTCCCCAACCCTCATCCGTCCAGTGTCGCTCTGAAACCTCCCGCCCACTTCCTGTATGCCCACACTTTTCTTGCCCCAAAGATGGCCCAGGTTTCCAGGCTGCCCCAGAGCAGCAGGCAAAGAGCTTGCAGACAAGTGCCTCCTGCGCTTTTGTGTATTTCCCTCCCCTTCCCCAGGCCTTAACCTCACCCTCCTCCCTTCCCACTCCCTCTTCCCACAGCTGGGCTGCAGCATGAAACCCATTGCCTCATTGAGCTGGCTCCAGGATCCTAGAAAACTTACTCCCTTGGGGCCCAGAGGCCATGACCCAGCCTGAGGGTGGGCCCCTCATCCTCACTACCCTGAAGAAGGAAATTCCAGCCCTGCCTTCGCCACCACCCGAGAGGGCAGGCGAGGTGAAGAGAGATGCTGGGACTTACCAAAGGTCTCGTGAGACCCTGGCTACACCAGCCAAAGGCCAGCGCTTGTGGGCTGACCCACCACCCCATGCCACACACGCACACGCACACACCAGACTGCCTCAGCAACGAGCCAGCACAGCCAAGCAGAAATCACCCTCGATCAGACTGAACCGTCATCTACCCCTCACAGGGGGGTCTGCATGGCCCCAAGAATCCCTAGCTCCCGCCTGGCACCGCCACTGAGGCCACTATGAAAAGCACAGACTGAGAAGCCTAGCTACTCGTCATGAACACCAGGCTGCAGCTGCCAAGTCTAGGGATGGATGCACACACTCTCTCTCTCTCTCTCACACACACACACACACACACACACACAAACACACACACAGTCACTCCAAGACGTGCACTCAGACCAGCCCATAACTAGGAGCCTCGTCTGGAGAGCACTTGCAAATGCAGATGGTCCCCGGTTGGACTGGTGTCCTGAGTTTCCACTGCCAGCTCTTCATTCATCAGAGGCAACCTGCCTACCAGCTCAACCAAGAGAAAAAAGAGCCCCGGATAAAGACCGTAAACCAGGCTCACAAACCGCCTTACTTAAAACAATGAAGCCCCTTGCCTCGAAGGGCCCTTATTTGCAGAATGGAAAAGTAGGGGTTGCACCATCCTAACCAGGGGCTGCCATGAGGATCAACCCGGATGGAGGACGGGGCACACCTCTGAAGGGCTGGGCAGGGCCCGCTCAGGGATCCTAGGGCAACCCCAGGCTCTCAGCCCTCAGAGAATCGGTGGGGGGGGGGGGTCCTCTACCCTCGATCACACTTCCCCCACCTCCTCCAAACCCCCTTCCCCGTCAAGCCTCCCGGAGCAGCTTGGTCCAGAGCTGCCGCTGGTTTCATTCCTGGCAAAAACATTAGAGAGAAACAGACGTAGCCATTGATTTTCTAATAATAATTGTGACAAAGGAGGCGCTTTCAGAAAAGGCTCCCAGGGGTTTGGAACTAAGCTCAGCCCCAAGGTTAAAAGAAACACATTAGGGCTGCACTGAGTTCCGCCTCGCCCAGCTCCACTGCCTCCCTCGGCCAGAGCCCGTGTCTTTGCAAGGGGCGGCTGATGTCCTTGTTTGGGGATCCAATGTCTGCCCTTGAAAAACAGGTCTGCTTTAACTCAAGGCCCTGACTCTCCTGGAGGGACACAGAACATTCTCCTGGACGCACTCAGAACATGAGCTCCACGTTCAAGGGCTGCAGAGTGTTGCAGTGGCCCAGAGAGGAGGCTAGACCATTGTGGGGAGGGGAAGCTTCCAGGCCATGGAGGGAGTGAGTCTAGCCCAAGGCAGTCACCACTTGAGAGCAATCCTCTTCAAGGATTGCCCCCTCTCCTTCAAGGCCCCTCTCCACCACCACCAGAGTAGGACCAGCTCTGTCCAGAGGCAGGGGGATGGACAGGCTGCCATCCAAAGCGTAGGGTCCTGCAGGGCACAGCCCCCCTCTGCAGAAGAGGGAAGCCCCGCATTCCACTCCCACGGGGACAGACCCTCTCCCGCGGAGCGCCCCCCGCAGCCCCAGTGACCAGCCCCGGGCCTCTCGCATTCTCTGAGCACAGTGTGCCACTGTTGTCCGCCTTGGCAGGCCCAGATCTGCCCCCCGAGTGCCAGGAGAGCCATATTCCCTCTCTCTTGTCCCTCTCTACAGGAGGGGAGACGGGCCATGGCAGAGGGGAGAGAAGAGAGCCCCATTGTTCCTCAGCCAAGCTGGGACGTCTGGACACAAGCTGACAGCCTGTGTCAGAGGGAGAACACCCCTCCCTCACGTCCCAGAGACTGACGGATAATAAAAATAGCCCCACTCTCTCCCACCAGCCTCCTCTCCACCCAGCGCATCTCCCCACCCTCACCCCAGGACTTTCTCAGTCTCCTGGCCCCACCCCTGCTCTCAGGGCCTCTCTCTAGTGCCCCACTCCCTGCACACACACAGGCATGTGCGTGCACACACACACACACACACACATGGGCACACTCAGCCTGAGCCTGGCAGGAACAGCAGTGGGTCACAGTCATCCTCAAAACCTACACAGTCAGCCCTTCCTCAGCAGGAGACCGGGGACCAGAGGAAGTTTATGAAGAAAGTGGGGGGAAGACAGGCAGCCCAGGGACTCTGCAAAGTCTTCCCAGCAAAGCTGGTGAGCCCAGCCTTCGCAGCCCAGCAGCACAGAGGAGCAGCCAGAAAGCGGCCTTTAGAATAGCTAACACACTACACGAGAAGCCACGTGTCGTCCTCCAAGGGCTGCTCACACACTCTGGGCGTCACGCCTTCCCCACCTCCCGGAGGACAGCAGTCACCTCACCCGGGGCCTCCACCTTGGCCACCAGACCTGAAGAGCAAGGCATAGGGTGCTGGAGCAGCCCCATTTCCCGGGGCCCTCCCTTGCTCCCCCAGGATGGTGCTGTGCTCAGGGGACAGCCGGCTCCAAGGCTCCCCTAAAGTGGCCTGGACCTGAGGTCAAGAATCTCCTTCATCTCATACACACACACACACACACACACACACACACACACAATTCTAGAGGCTGTCGCCCTAACACACATCAATACACCTGATGCATAGATACAGCGTCCGTGGACAAATGTCCTTGTGCCAGGCTTCGTCACATGCCTCCTCTACAACCCCCAGACTGGCCGCTTCCACCCTCACAGACCCAGCTCTTCTCTCCAGCCTTCCATTTTCCAAAAGACTGGATTCCTCAGCTCCAGGTGGCAGGGCTGGGTGTCCGACTGCTTCCTGGGGCTCTGGAAGCGAGGGGATCCGGGAGGCCACCTGCTGGGGCCAGGGCACCAGAAAGCCACACGGCAATCACACTAGCTAACAGCCCCAGGGCAAGCCATGCCAGCTCCCCTTAGGATAGGCCCACCCCAGAACTCCCCCAAACCCCAGGCCCAGTTGGACACTGCACTCCCCACCACTGGGCCGAGAAGAAGGTGGAGGGACAGAAGAGGAGGCGGACAGGGAACCATTCTGCTAGAGCCATCTCCCTATTGTCCATGGACTGGGAGAAGGAGGGCCCTGAAAGCACCAGATATTACCACTGGGAGTCAACAGCTCCCTTCACCCACTAAGCCTTTTCCCAGAGCTGCTTAAGGCCACGGCATGGGGTAAACCCGTGCACACCGTCTTCTCCCTGACCTGGGCTTCTGGCTTCCAAGGAGCTGGGATGGGATGAAGGGATTCCCTCCCCAGAACTAAAAGCCTAAGGCTTAGATGTCCAGCTGGGACAGAGGATGCCAGTGGACCACATCACTCTAAAATAGAGCAGCGTGACTCTGGATGGAAGGGCCACCATATTGGAGTACATCAAGTCACCAAGCTGAGGCACATGGCCAGGCCACGAGCCTCCATTTGCCACGCTTGGAGAGTGAGCTCTGAGCAATTCAGAGACTTGCCTGGGAGTGTCACAGAGGTGGTCACAGGCAGAGCCGGGACCACACCCAGGGCTTCTGACTCTTGGCCATGGGTCGTGGGGTCAGAGATTCAGGATGAGTCAGAGGGGGTGCCCTGCCCCTCGAGTGCTGTACTCCAGAATGGACAGAGCAGCAGGCACCGGGGCACCACTCTGTATCTTGTGCCCACTGGTCCACACAGAGCATGGCCTGGCTCCTGCCGAGGCTCTGGCCAGGACAGCCCAGGTGATCTAAGAGCCAAGGCAGCTGGGGAGCTGGGCTGTCAGAACCCTCCCTGAGCGCCTTTGTTGCAAAGACCTGCATGCCCACAAGGAGCCTAAAAGTTGGTCCAATCACCCTAGACTTTCTTCCCAGCAGGGAAGGCCAAGGCTGGAAGCATCAGGCTGTGTCCATGCAGAAGTGGGAGCACTCACTCATGCAGAGAGGAAGGAGGGAGAAGGGAGCAAGGACAGAGGAGGGAGGCAGTGAGAAAAAGCGGGGGCAAAGAGAAGAAAGAGACAGAAAGGAGAGGACAGAAGAGGGAAAGGAGAGAAAATGAGGAGGAGATGGGAAATGAGGAGGTGGAAGAAAGTGGGCAAAGGGAAGAGAGAGAAAAGGGGAGTGAGGGTGAGTCATAAAAGGAGGGGAGAAGGAGAGGAACCAACCAGAGAGAGAGGAAGATCGGAGCCGGTGGAGAGGAGGGTGCCAGGAGCTGACTCTCCGCCCAGTGCCCTGCAGCCTGGCATTGTATGCTGCCCACCCCCACCCCAGGGAGCCGGCAGGGGGGAGGCAAGCAGCGTGGGGTGGAGGGGGGAATGAGGGAGGCGGGAAGAGGAGGACACCAGGCAAGGAAGGAAACACACCCATGGCACGGGGGACAGATGGACACGGGACACACAAAGAACGCCAGGGACGAGGCATTTAACAAGACGAAAACAAAACAAAAACAAAGAAAAAATCAATATTAGTTGGTGTTCTGAGTCTAGAATCTGGCCACACACTTGAGGGAGGTGGGCAGGGTGTCAGACAAGAAGAGAGGGTGGACCCGGGGTCGCACTTCTCCAAAGGACAGGTGGACATTCTGCAGCCCAGTAGGACACCACTCACCTCTCTCTTTCCTAACCCCAGCGTGGAGCAGGAAGGTGCCAGCCTGGGACCAGGAGATTTCAATCCTTTGGCTCCACATCTCATCCACCCTCATGGTCAGCACGTCCCCATTCCAGGACCTCTCTCCACTCATGGTCATCTCCCTCCCCCTGGACTAATCAGTGACCCTTCCAGTCTCAGTCCAAGGGTCATCTCCCCAAGCATCAGGGCATTCCTCGGCCCTTTACTCTTCCATCACACCCTCCTTAGTAATCCTCTTCCATGGGAGCCACTTAGGAGCCACTTCAACTCCTGCCCCAAACTGCTGGGCACCACTGAAAAGTCCTTAAGATGAGCCTGCCTGGATGCACTGTAAGGACCTGGGATGTCTTTTTCTTCAACCCAGCTGACTCCAATCCATCTCACACCCCAGGGGCTGCACAGTGGCCAGTATCGCTTCTTTCTGGCTTCCAGAGAGCCATACCTTTTGAGTTTTCTCTACTTCAAAAGCTGCTCCACATCAGTTTGTTTGTTTGTTTTTACTGGTTCCTCCTCATGTCTCAAAGCTCCAGAACTCAATCCTAGGACCTCCCCTCTGTCTGTGCTCACCCCCTCGGTAAGATCACGCAGTTTCTTACTTCACATGACATCACAGACTGATATCTCCCACATTCCTAAGCTCCAATCTCTCCCCCATAAACTCCTGACTCATACCTCCAACCGTCTTAAACACTTCATGGGCATCTCAAACGTAACGTGGCCAAAATCACACTTCTGATATCACCTCTAAAACTGCTCTCCCCACATTCTCCTCCATCTGAAAGAAGAGCAACTCCATCCTTCAGTTGCTCAAGGAGAAACCTTGACTTTTCCTTCTCAAGAAGCTTTGACTTGCTATTTCCCCCGGCACATTCCCTCCCTACCCCACAAAGTTTTTTCCCTGACCATCCAACTACCCCACCACCACCCTTTACCCTTCACTGGCACTTCACTGCTTTATCTCTATGGCACTTATCATCCATCTGACAAATTATATGTGTATTTACTTATTGGTTTATTGTCCATTTCTACCTCTTAAAAAAAAAAAAAAACTTTATCTTTTTTGTTTACCACCATTTCTCCAGAGCCTACCTAGGCTAACATGTAGCACAGACAAGGAGCACATGTTGAATGAATGACAGAATGGGCCTTGGTCTTGTCTCCTTTTCCCATGATGAAATATAAAAACTGAGTTCTTAATTCAAGCTCTCAAAAGTTGACACCAATATTTCACTGTATCTGTATCCATTCTCTATTCTTATTTCATGAAGAGGTACCTTACCTCCTCAGCTCAGGTGTGTGCTCAATTGTATCTGACTCTTTTCAATCCTATGGGCTGTAGCCCATCAGGCTCCTCTGTCCACAGAATTCTCCAGGCAAGAATACTGGAGTGGGTTGCCATTTCCTGCTCTAGGGGATCCTGACCCAGAGAGTGAACCCGCATCTCTTGCAACTCCTGCATTGGCAGGCAGACTCTTTACCAATTGTGCCATTTGGGAAACCCCTACCTTACTGCCTGGTTGAGCCTTAATTATCTACCCAGGTATCTGCTCCTAAGCCTACCCCTCCTTATCTCCAAAGAGACCTGTTCTATCAGTTTCCTTCTCACTCCCTTGAATCTTTCTCATCTCACTCTTCCCCCCACACTCAACCTCTCTCTCTTCCACCTCTAAAAACTCTCATGGCTCCTATATTCACACAAAAAAGTTCTCAGTATCTTGCTACCCGCTTTAGCTACCACCCTCTTCCCTTTTATCACAAAACCATTCAAAAGAATAGGTGATGCGCTGTCTGCACTCTCTCATCTCACTCCTCAATCCCTCAGTCTGGCTTCCGTCTCCACCACTCTACTGAAAATCTGCCTCTGAAAACCCTGAGGCCACCTAACTGGCAAGCCCAGTGAACTTTCCTGAGTCCTCCTCTTCGTGACAGCTCCACAGTGACATTGCTAACCTCCTGGGACCCCTTTACTATTTTGACTTCCATGGTGACCCACTGTCTCAGGGTCTTCTCCCGGCCCGGAACATTCGTTCTCAAGGCCCTGCACGGCTGCCGTTCCCTCACGGCCATTTCATTCTAAGTTCTTTTCTCTCCACGCCTTCTGATAAATAGAGATTTCATCCATGCCCAAAGCTTTAACCTTCATCTTTGCAAGGATGACTCCCAAATCTATAGCTCTTTCCACTCTTTCAGGTCCAATTCCAGATGTCCGACTGCCTTCCATACCTCTCTATCTGGAGCCTCCACTGTCACTCAAATTCAACATAACTAACACTGAGATCTTCATCTTACACCAAACTGCTCCTCCTCCTAGCTTCTGGCTTGTTAATGGAACAATCATTCTGTTTCTCTTTGTGGAGCCTCAGAATTATCTTTGCTATCTCCCTCCTCTTCACTTACTACACCCAGTCAGCTTGTAAATGCGCTGGTTCTCATCCCACCACAGCATCCCTGCCCCCATCTCTTCTTTTCCATTTCCATGGTCAGCACCCTAACTCAGTCCCCATCGCCCAGGTTAGCCAATAAGCTCCTTAGCATCTCCCAGCTCAAAGTCTCTCCCCTTTTGTATCCTTCCTCCCCAGACCCACCAGATACATCTTCCTAAACTACAGCTCTGATCATGGCATCCTTTCCTAAAACACAGTAATGGCTTCCTTCACTTCCACTAGCTAAGATTCAAGCTTCTCCATCTGGCATTTAAAACCAACCAGACGCAAGCCCCAGGCTCCTCTCTTCACTCTATTACACGGCTTATCTGCTCTCAATTCACTCCATTCTTCAAACACACCCTATGGCTTCCTAGCTTCATTATGAGCCTTCCTTTTCCAATAATCTCACCCATTTCAAACTCCTATCTTCCAAGGCTCTGTTTAAAATATATACTCAACACAGAGCACCCTGTCTCTCTAGCTGAGAGTGATCTTTCTTTTTTCTTCATTCCCACAGAACTTTTCTTCATATTTCTCTTATTACAAATAACTTCATTTTAAAGGTCTAGTTCTTTTTCCCCTTACTAAACTCTAGACTCCTTAAGGATAAGATCCACATTTGATTTCCAGCATGCATTGTAATCTCCACCTTTAGAGACACCCGAGATCAGTCCAGGCAGAGAATCAGGATCATATGAAAACTTGATTGGACTCAACAACTCTGACTCTTATTTCTTTTTCGTGTCTTATTGCACTGGCTAGGACAGCCAATACAATGTTAAATGATAGCAGTGATAACAATCATGTTTATTTTATCCCTGGTGTAATGGGAATGCTTCTACTGCTCCACAAGAAAGTGTGATATGTGCTTCAGGTTTCTGGTGTCTACTCTTTATCAAGTTAAGAAAACTACTCCGACATTCTCTGAGAGATGAGCTAAAATAAGACATAAGTAGTAGTTGGATCATGGTGGCATGAACCAAGGACACAGAATTGAAGTACAGAGGACAGCCAAGGAGGAAAAGGCAGACCCGAGGGTGAAAGGCCAGAAGAAATTAGATCATATTCGTGACCATATAGAGGTTCTCCTCAGATCTGAGCTCCCTAGGTGACTCATGTCGAAGCTTATATTCCAGCTCCTTGCAGAAGAATACAGGATGAGAAGAAAGAGGTAGTGCTGAGAGGCTATCCTTTCACTCCTAAACTGTTTTACAAATTAATCCTGCTGGTGCATCTTTACCTACAACAAGCACTGCAGATATCCTGAAGGGCTACTGAAGAAGCTGTGCAAGCAAGATCTGCTGACATAAGAAATACTGGTCATGAGACGGCATGGGCCAAAGAGACCTTCTGAAGCCCTAGGGACCAAATATAACTGTCCCTTCTATACGCCTTAGCCCTTCTCCTGATGGAGTCACTCAGAGTTGGTGGAGGAGATGACAGCAGGGTTGGGGGACACGGATACCGTGCCAGTAATATCCCTCTATCCGATGACTTCTTGGCAGCCAGAACCTGAGCAGCTACAGGATATGGAGGTTGAGAGGCAAGACCTCAGAAACTTGTAGGAGAGAAAACGCTGAGCAGAGAGCCACTGTAAGAAGGACATCTTTCTGGGGCCATTAAAGTAAGGCTTCCTCTTGAGCCACACGGAAGGGTTCTGGGAGCAGGAGGAAATTCATCCTGCTCTCTTTAGATACCTCATACCTCTCTTCTTCTATTATAAATAACTTCACTTTAAAGTTCTAGTTCTTTTTTCCCCTTAGTAAACTCTAGACTCTTTAAGGATAAGATCCACATCTGATTTCCAAAATGCATTGAAATCTCTACCTCTAAAGACACCTGAGACCAGTCCAGTCACAGAATCAGGGTAAATTTCTTTGGATACTGCCCATCATTAGACTAGTGTCTCACTATCCCTCAGGCCACCACGCCAACTCTGTAAAATATTGAGAGACCCATTCCTTTCCCTTCAACAAAACCAGGAATAAAATGCTTTCTACTGACAAGCCAAGTATTCTTTATCTTACTGGCCCAGATGTGGACAAAACTAGAAGATGGTGGTCCCTTGGACACCACCCCATGGAGCATTTTGCCCCTCAGGTTATAGAGCTACTCATCTTATCCTCTGACCCTTGATTACAGCTGATGATGTGTTGCTAGACCAGATCTCCAGCGAAGGTGAAGCCCTTGATTGCCAATTTCCATAGTGTGAATACTGCCATTATGGCCAATTTCAAGTTACCCATAGTTGAACTGGGGGCTGTGTTCTGCTCTGAAGTACAGAAGCAGGGCATCCATGTCCCCACACCAGATTCTAGACTCAGCCCAAAAGCCAACTGGCCTGGCCCCAGCTCCCTCCCTAAACCAACTGTCCATCCTCAAGAAGGGCGTCTCCCTCCTTGCAGCTGGCATGGTGACTCAGCTTCCCCTAAATTTAGGAAAAGGGACAGAAGGCAGACTCAGCTGCCCAGGCTCCTCTTCTGAACTCCTTCCACCCTGTCATCTGAGGGCTTGGCACAAGGTCCCGCTCACCCCAGGCTCTGGTCTACCCCTGCCTGGGCTTCACCCCTAAGATAAAGCCAGCTCATAGGATTTCCCACCCAGTTTAGCTATCCCCATGGAATGGTTATAGGCTTAGGACGAAGTGAAGGTAAGGAGTCCTTCCTGCTCCTTGCAACATGGCCTGGACACTCTGCCATTTCTTGCCTTTATCTCCCCAGTAAACCTGTCTGGTTGCCCCACTCTCTCTCATCTCTCCATAAAGATAAGTCCATTCTCTGGTAGGAAAGAGAGCTCTGTTTCTCAGTGCCTGCTTCCCATACAGAGCTAGTCCTAAAGCAAGGACTAGCAGGATAGCTGAACAAGGGGGGATCTTGGCCTCTTTGGAGACATAAATATCCTGAGAGGACCCACTAAGGTTAAACACTCAGATAGAGTCCAAGGGCTTTGGGGTACCCTCTCAGACATTGTTATGTCTATGGGAGGGCCAAAAACGGAACTGGAGTCCACAGAGGCCTCCCTTCAACCTTCTCCACTACAGGTAGCTACAGAGAGCATCTCATCTCTGCCTAGAAAAATCTGTACTCCAGTCCCAGACTCATCACCTCCAGGAAGCGTTCCCTGATTGTCCTAGGTGGTGAGCCTTACTTTCCCAGGCTCTGGGGCTTTGGTCCCCATCTCTGTTGTAGCACACACTGCACTCTGTTAGAATAATCTGTCTGTGTACCTCTTTCCTCACTAGATTGAAAACGCCTGAGACACTTATCTATGAACCACAAGGCCTGGCTTGGAGTCTAACAGGCACAGAATGCAGGAAGGGATGGGTGGCACATAGGTTCCGAAAAGCCTCTTCCCCAGGCCAAAATGGCACTCACTGAGGCATGATGGCTGTGCTTCCCCCTAGCAAAGCCAACCAAGACCAAAGAGGGAAGGTGTGGAGGGAATAAAGAGGGGACACCCAGCACTCACAGCCCCTGAGGCTCTTACCTGCCACCCGGTGGGCCACCAGCCCCTCCAAGTTCAGTGGTTCCTCTCCGGAGTTCGGGATGGGTCTGAAGTCATCTCCTTTGGTGGGAGCTGAGGCTGAGTGGTGAGGCCAGGGAGAGAGGCTGGGGGCTGCTGAGGCCCCAGAGAGCTCTGGGTGGTTGGAAGGAAGACGGACAAGGAGGAGGTGGCTGGGCTCTTTGGATGGTAACTCTGGTTGGGCCCAGTCGGACATGGCTGATAATCGTAAGGTGAGTAAGGTCTGCCAGTAGGAACAGACTCCAGGGAGGCCCGAGGGGCTGGCTCAGGGGTTCCCAAGGAATGCCCACTGGGGATGTAGCCAGATCTGGACTGGGTCAGCGGGTGGGACTGGCAGGAGGAGCCAGAGAAGGGCTGGGAAGAGAGCGGAGAAGCCCCTGGCCAGGCCCCAGGCACGCTCTGGGACTTGTGTAGGGGGGCGCCTGCTGTGGCTGGTTCCAAATCAAGCATCAGCATGTTGAGGGCTTCGATGGACTGCTCAATCTCCTGCTGGGAGGCTGCACGCGGGAACTCGGGGAGGCCAGACATGGAGGGCTCTGCTAGTGGCTGGGGGCTGGGCCTGCTGAGCCCAAGGCTCTCCAAGTGGGCTCTTTCCTGTTGGCGAGGAGGTGGGCGAGGCTGCTGCTGCTGCTGCTGCTGCTGCCAGGAATTCAGGCCCCTCTGCACAGCCTCCCGGCTGCTCCCACCACGGGCTGGAGCTGGGGGCAGCTGGGGCTCCGTTTCAGGAAAGGACTGAGAGCGAAACATACCGTTGGGGTCATGGCCATAGTGGGAGGTGGCGGCTGACTGTGGCCAGGCTGGGTGGGATCCCTCTCGCTGGTAGCCAGCTAAACCCTCCTGTGCGGAGTAGGAGGGTCTCATGGGGGCTGTGTGGCCAGCCTGGGCAGGCACCGCCCGGCTGGCAGACTCATAGGGGTAGCCCCCGCCGTTGACCATAGGTTCCATGGGGTAGGGCTTGTCCAGACCGTTGGTCAGTGGGGAGAGGGCCTCTGGGTAGCCACCCTCACTGGTGTTGGTGACTCCATCCAGGGGGACAAGGTGCCCATGCTGCCCACGCTGTGCCCATCCTGGTTGGGCAGCTCATCATCCAGGATGTCCGTCTCCCGCTCGGACGCTAAGGCCCCGCCATTGACGTGAACCTGGGCCGGGACGATGTGGCGGCCAGAGGAAGGCGCAGCAGGGCCTCCCACTGGGCGGGACCGGAGATGCTGAGGGTGGTACATGGTGCCTTGCTTCTCCCGCTCCAAGCCGAAGCCACTGAGCAGGCGGTCCAGCTCACGCTTCTCCTCGGGACTCAGAGCAGCAGGGGCACTGGCGGGGCCGGGGGCAGGCTCATCAGTCTTGTCTGTCTTGGTGGAGGCTGTGGAGTTGCCCGAGTCGCTGCTCACAGAGAGGGTGTGCTCCACGTGATTGGGGGTGGCTGACAGCACAGGCCGCGTGGCGTTGACAGCCCCGGTGCTGCCGTGCAAGGAGTCCTTCTTCTTCACCTTGGCATACAGGCTCCCATCCAGGGGTCCCTGGGTATGGCCCACAACCTCTACAAGAGAGGGACCGGAGGAGAGACAGAGATCAGACATCAGTGGGAGGCGGGACATCTTCCATTCTCCCCAGGAAAGCATCTGAGAGCTTCTCTTCTCTGGATCCCCAAAGGGAGTCCGCTGAGAGCAGAACGTACCACTGGGGTCATGGCCATGGTGGGAGATGGTCCCTCCCACTGGTAGCCAGCTAAACCCTCCTGTGCAGAGTAGGAGGGTCACATGGGGGCTGTGTAGCCAGCCTGGGCAGGCACTGCCACGCTGGCAGACTCATAGGGTTAGCCCCCACCATGAACCACCTTCAGCATCTCCAAAGGGAATCCTCTCAACCCCCAGAGATAGAGCCGAAGTGGCAGAAAGGACAAAAGGACCCTTTCCCAGGGCTTCTGAGCAGAGCCTCCCCGGCACCCAGGCAGGGCCAGGGCCAGGCAGTGGAGCCCCAGATTGATCAGGAGACCTGGGGGCAAGATGCCCCAATTCAAAGCCTGGCTCTGGCATTGCACTCACTTCCCAAAGACCGGAGGGGCTGGGCCAGGCAGGAGCTCAGTAAAGCCAGCAGGACTGGTGTTAGAGAGAACAGTTTCCCTCTGAATGCCAGGGCCCGTGGGGGTTCTGGAAAGGAGCTTCAGGGCCCAGGAGCAGAAGGAACAGCTTAGGGATGGAGAACACAAAGGCAGAGGTCTTCATCAGGGAGAGGTGATCCCTGTGTCATTTTGTCTGCAGATACTCTGGGGGCCCCGTGAGCAATACTTTCTCTGAAAGGAAAAAGTGAGCGCTGGGTGGCGGGAGGCCAAAGGGCTGACTCAGGAGCGAAGAACTTCCCCGCCCAGAGGAACTCAGTGATTTCACACCCTGTACAGTCAGCAGCCCAGCTTCCAGCCTTCACACACACACACACACACACACACACCCCTCCCCTTCCCCCACTCCAAGGCAGGCCCTCAACTGGCAAGAAAAGAAAGCCCCCTCCCAAACACTGCAGAAACTCCAGCCCAGACACCAACAGTCACACACAGAAAACCAGACACAAAGACATCCAGAGACACACACTCCCACCAGAAATCACCCAAATCAAAGCCCCAGACACAGGCACTCGTGGAGTACACCAGACAGGCACCCTCAGTCAGAAAGAGCAAGTATGCGTGCAAACACACAAGTGCTAATATTAGCAGCTACCAAGCAGGGACACCTTGCTACGTTTACACATGCTGCCGCTAAGTCGCTTCAGTCGTGTCCGACTCTGTGCGACCCTATAGACGGCAGCCCACCAGGCTCCCCTCCCTGGGATTCTCCAGGCAAGAACACTGGAGTGGGTTGCCATTTCCTTCTCCAGTGCATGAAAGTGAAAAGTGAAAGTGAATCTGCTCAGTCATGTCTGACTCTTCAAGACCCCATGGACTGTAGCCCACCAGGCTCCTCCACCCATGGGATTCTCCAGGCAAGAGGACTGGAGTGGGTCGCCATTGTCTTCTCCGACATTTACACATACATTATCTCTAATCCTGTGAATTGGGGCTGTTATGCCTATTTTAAAGATGGAAAACTGAGACTCGAAAAGGTGAAACAGGTGTTTGCAGACACATAGTACCTGGTAGGGCTTCTCAGGTGATGCTAGTGGTAAAGAGCACTGCAGGAGGTGTAAGAGATGCAAGTTTGATCCCTGGGTCAGGAAGACCCCCTGGAGGAGGGCATGGCAACCCACTCCAGTGTTCTTACCTGGAGAATCCCCATGGACAGAGGAGCCTGGTGGCTACAGTCCACGGGGGTGCAAAGAGTCGGACACAACTGAGCAACTAAGCATGCATGCACACAGTACCCGGTAAAGCTGGGATGTTAAGTCAGAACTAATTTAAAATTTTAAATAAAAGTAAATTTAAAGTAAATCAGAAAAAAAAAAGTAAATCAGAACTTTGAAGACCACATAATTTTTTATGATTCTACGCTGTTATATCTCACACACACACAAACACACCCTTAGGAAAAAGCACACAAAAAAAAGCAGCAAAACCCCAAAATAAGTACTTAAATTTAAAGCCACAAACATTTAAGAAAATCCAAGCTCCTACCATGCCCAAGGACTAGCCCTCAGGCCAGAAGTGGCAACCTCTAAAAATAAACATTCATAAAGAAGCCCACAGCCAAAAACAAGTGATCAGACGACCACAAAACAGGAACATCCTGATCAACAGACACACACACAAACCACAGGCCAAGCAAATGACGTCACCCAAGCACTAGCACTGAGATGCTCGATGAGGCCCACCGTGCACACACACCCCCTGGGGGCTGGAGGCACTGCCTATTCACGTAACTCTCCAGAAGCATCTCTCGGCCCCCAGTTCTTCCTGGGGCTCTGGGACCTCAGCCAGCAGCAGGCCCCAAGTGACACCGGGCCGAAGGCCTACGGGGATGACACCAGTCTGAACTAGAGTGGGGCTTCGGTTGAGAAAGGCCCGACTCTCCGACAGCCTGCCCCTGGTGCTACTGAGACGCAGTTGTGCGCACACTGCCTCTCCCGACTCGCCTGGCATCATCCCCGTTGTTGTTGCTTAGTCGCTAACTGTGTCCTACTCTGCAAACTCACGGACTGCAGCCTGCCAGGCTCCTCTGTCCAGGCAATTCTCTAGGCAAGAACACTGGAGCAGGTTGCCGGTTCCTCCTCCAGAGGGTCTTCCTGACCCAAGGAATGAACTCACGTCTCCTGCATTGGCAGGCAGGTTCTTTACCGCTGAGCCACCTGGGAAGCCCTCATCCCTAACCGGCCCGAAATGCAGTGAGAGGCTGCCCCTCATGCCCTGTCTTTCCAAAGAACCAGGCTCCATGCTACACTCACAAAACAGAGATTCCACTGGCTGTTTCCAGAGGAGAAAAGTATTACAGACAAAACGTTCTCATCCACTCAGATCTTGGTGGGGAAGGGGCGAGGGAGGGGAAGCTTCCCTGAAGGATGGGCCCCTCACACCACTTACTGGCAATCTGGCGAGTTGTCCTTCCTTCTCACCTGAAAGGAAAGCTGCTGGCCCCTTCCTGGGCCCTGGCCCCACTCTGCAGCCCACACTGTGAGATGACAGAGTATTCCTCCTGGACTAGGGATCTCTTCCATCCCCCAAACTCCCTAATTTCCCAGGTCCATACGTACACAGTCCAGGAAGTGGGGAGAGGAGTGAAAGGTGAGGTGTCCCATGGCCTCCCATTTACACTCAGAAGGCAATGAGACCCCCTGCGTGCAAACCAGCGCGGGCCTGAGTGCCCCTTCCTTCCAGGAGAAAGCACACCCACTCCAGGATCTCCCTAGGGTCCACCAAAGAAGAGTTTTTGGCAAGAGAGATAAGAAAGTATCTCCCAAGACAGAAAGGGAAAATTCACACTGATCACTGCTACCCAATATCTTGACCCATTTGGGCCAACCCCACTCTCCATCGACTTGAAAATGCCAATATTAAACTTCTTCTGTCATGTCATTTACCCCAGTGTGGGCTACTGTTTGCAGGAACAACAACAGGATAATAACTGCCAGGCCACTGGGGCTCAGTAAGAAAATCGAAGAAGTAGAAGCTGTTTAATTGAATCCTATTTGCTAAGCAAAATGGAAATGTCTATTTCTGTCCTCAAAGAAGGGGCTGGCTGCTCCTGACGCCCGGGGCTGGCAGCACACTCCAGGCTGTTTTACACTTTCAATGGGTCATCTTCCTTTTCAAATTAAGAGAGGACACCGGGCCCATCCCAGGTCTGTCAGCCCCCAGGAGGGTCTGACTGAAGCCCTAGAGCACCAACAGCATGACCCATGAGGCACGAACACCTGCTGCTCCCATCAGAGATGAAGGAAAGTGCCCACGTCCCCCGTGCCGTACAACACGCTCACCCACGCTCCTCTCCCCATCAACCACGGCCACATTAAGAGCTATTTACCAGGACCACAAGGAGCCGGAACCTGTCGGTTTCAATCTATTAAGGCAGGAAGGGCAAAAGAGAGAAGCGGCCAGAGCAAAGGGGAGGAGTGAAATGGTTGGGGAGGAGGAGAGGGAACTGGAGTGGTGAGGGAAGCTGGCTTCAACGCTCTCAAGCTAGGAGCCACCAGATGCATCTTCAAGTCCCAGCAGCTGCCATGGGCGTGGCCGACTCAGGTAAAAGCATCTCAGAGGAGAGGGAGTTGGACCCCCAGGGGGAGGGGGCAGGGCATCTAGATGGGCCCATGGGTGCTGAGATGGGTGACAATGGAGCAGAAGGGGGAAACACAAGGTATGGGCAGCCCAGAGTGGGGAGATCTCCCAGGTCCCCAGACCAGACTGGACTTCCTGCCCACTTCTCTAGGGTAGTGAAGTCCACAGTCTCTTCCAGGCCCCGCTTGTTTGGTCTGACCACACCTCGCTCTTCCCAGCAGCTGCTCCAAGCCCTGGACTCCACCCTCAACGCTGAGCTCGGCTGCACCAAGGGGCCCCTATTCCACGGCAGCCGTAATTCAGATGTGCGTGTCATGCTTCTGGAAAGCTCTGAGGAAAATCCCCAGCTGATCTGGACGTGGACTACTCCCTACTCCCCAGGCTCCCTCCAGTGAACGGCGGGAGTTCAAGCGGGGCTGGAAGCACAGAACAGGCCAGTCCCCTGGAAGGAAAGACGCGTCCATCTGTTGTGCTTCAAAAGGAGCAAAAGAAATCAACACAGGATGCTAAGGTGATAAAAGTTGGACAGTTGTCTGATTTCCATGTTCATAAGAATCTCCTCTGAGGATTGTTTAAAAAAAAAAACAGTAGATTCCAGGGCCTTATCTTCAAAGATTTTCACTCATCGATCTAGGGCAGGACCAAGAATCAGCATTTAAACTAGCTCCCAGAGGCTTCTGGGTCACCGCTTGAGTAACCTTGACCCAGGTGGTCAGCGTTTTGAGCCCTGAGGTTAAGGACCTTCGCTTCTCTCACTAATGTCAAGTGGGGAGAGGTCATTTGTTTGGATGTTGGGGCAGACAGGCCAACCAGGAAAAAGAAAGGGTGCCAGCTTAGTGGACTGCAGGAAAGTGATTCAGCAAGGAGAGATCCCCTCTGTGTCCCACAGCAGGCCTGCTGTGCACCATGAGTGATTTATTAAGGTCTTCAGGATGGGGCCCTTCATGATAAGAAGTCCTTTGGGTCCACATCCAGCAAAAGAACAATTCATTAGAAGACATTACCCAGAGCAGTGATGACCAACCAACGTGGAGGAAAATCAATGTGCTGCCAACAGGAAGGGGCCCAGTACCCACCCCAGACACAGGCGGTTTAGAGGCAGGCGGGGGCCCCAGCAAGCCGAGAGGACTCTCAGCACTTTAAAAGTGGGAATGAGGCATCAAAAACCATGTGTGTCAGGGAGGTAGGTGAGCTCTGACAAATACTGAAGCTTGGCCAGGAGGTAGCCAGTTCTGGGCATGTTAACCCTTTAGCTAGAACCTTTTCCCCAGCTACGGGAGAAGGTGGGTCAGGGCTAGGGCTGGGGCTGTTGAGAAGTGGCACGTGAATGCCAGAAGAAGGGTACCAGGGAGGCCAGAGGGATGTGCTTCTGTAGAAAAAGCAGAGAAAAGACAGCCCCTCCCTCCTCACCCCTTGCACCAATACACCCATCACCCAGAAGAATGACTCCCATCTTAATAGCTAACTCGCCAACTCAACCACTTAAACCACGCGGAGCCTGGCCTCCCAGCCCATCAGGTGAAGATTCAGATGCTTACTGGTAGGTTTGCAGAGTGACAAGATTCAGGAACTGAGCACCTTGAGCTGGGCCTGAAACCTCCAGGCACACTAACCTCTCTTGTATCCATTTCACACCTCTCATCGCCCACAAAGTAAGGCCCAATGCCCCTCCCTCCTCATACAGGCAGACCTTTTATCATCTGGCCCCTGCCTGCCTTTTTTTTTTTTTTTTTCCTGCCTGCCTTTTGAAGCCTCATCTTCACTGTCCTCGATACTCCGACCACGCCCCACTCTACTCTAACTATTTATATGCTCTTTCCCACCTTGCGCCTCGAACATGCTGTCCGCTCTCCTAAAAGTCCCTTCCGTACCCTGCTCCCACAACTGTCAACCTCCCTGGCAAACCTCTTCTTCCTCCTGGAGGCTCAGTTTGAACCTCTCTGGGAAGCCTCCCTCGGCCTTCCCCCTTTTCCTACAGTCCTCCAGACTCAGATAAACTTTTTAAATTCCCATTACCCTGTACCCATGACCGTAACATTGGTCACACCAGATGGTCATTATTATTGCCCATGTTTGTTTTCCCCACTAAACTCCTTGAGGAAGGCCTTCACCTCTTTCCCTCAATCCTCCAGTACCTAGTTCCCAGACAGTACGATTCATAACGTGGTGTATGTGAAGAGGGCATATAATTCAATGCACAGCTCACATAGCTATACAGGATGGCCCTACGGAGTGCAGGGTCTGGTACACGTTAGAGGGTCCATCAGTGCTTCTTGCAGGATATTCATGCTCAGACACTCAGTCTTGTCACTTTGCGACCCCATGGACTATAGCCCACCAGGCTCCTCTGTGCATGGAATTCTCCAGGCAAGAATACTGGAGTGGGTAACCATTTACTCCTCCAAGGGATCTTTCTGACCCAAGGATTGAACCTGAGTCTCCTGCATTGCAGGCAGATTCTTTACCATCCAAGCGACCAGTGCATGACATAAAGTTTTATATACTCCTATAAGCCACTGAGATGCTCTCCTTCCACTGCTATCCAGAGAAGTGGAAAATTAGGGATTCAAGGTGGACCCCAAGCTTCCCTGAATGGGAAGAGACACATTGCCACCAAAATATCATGAGAGGAGTATTCTACAGAACTGGTAGCATAGGCTGCGCCCATGGAGGTCCCTGCAAATTGGCTGAGCCAGAGCTTCACCCCACAGCATCCCTCACTGGGCTCCTCAGTCACACTCCAGCCCTGTCCAGTGGACATTTACTTTCTTAATCAAGAACCCCTGGGGGTATCTGATGAATTACTCCCAAAAAAACACACAAATACAAACTCTGCACATCATTTCAGGGGGTGATGGACACCCCAGAGTCCACACACGATTCTTAAATTAAGACCATATGCCTATGACAGTTAGGGTGCTGCTTCCGGGGGTCCATCCCCATCATCTGGACTTCTGTGGGGAACACTGGGCTCCATTCAGGAGAAACGGGAGGACATGCAGAAAAGGCAAACCTTCTAGCGGCAGGAGCCCGAGAAGGAGCCCAGCCCAGAGCAAGACGCCGAGCTGCCGCCGCCCCAGGGCAGGTGTGTGAGTGAGGAAGGGCGGACGACGGAGAGGGCTGTGGGAAACCTCAGCCACGTGGCTCAAGTGTGGCCTCCTGCGGCCCTTCTGTGACAGCGCTGGCCTCCACCCATGCTGACCACTCCCCTCCCCACCCCACCCCTCCCTGACACACACACAACCCCACCCTTTGTTCAAAACAGCTCGCAGAGAGTTCTGGAACTTTCCTACATGGGAATGGGCTTCCTCGGGGGATCTGAAGAGCTTCAGAATTAGGGGCTGAAGAGAAGTCCCGAGTCTCTGAAGGGAACCACAGAGAGGAGGCACGGCCTCTGAGAGACAAAGAGGGCAGGCGACAGGTGCAGCCTGAGGGACGCAGGTTCACCCGGGAAGAGTCCACGGGGGCCACAGTGACAAGCATGGGGGCAGGGACAGATGAGACCGGGCGGCCAACAGACACCTGTCTTTCTTCTCGCCTAGCAGCACTCACAGGGAACCTACTGCACTTTCTGAGAGTGGAGAGAAGAGAGCAAGCTTATTCCCGGGGCTTCTGCCACTCTTCTCACGGTGACTCTGTCCCCTGCACACGGGACCTCACCAAGGTCACCCTGAACCTGCCTCCATGGACCCAGGGAGGATCCACAACCGGCCGCCACCCACCAATCTGCTGAGGCAAGAAAGAACGAGGAAGGCGCTAAGCCCCACGTCCAAACACAATCCCGTCCGAATTTCAGAAGATGGAGAAAGCCAGCATTCAAGCAGAAATAGAAACCAGAGCCCCCTCCCACCCGTGGCTACTGTCCCACGGCTCTCAGCCAGCGCTCAGAGGCAGCAGAACGGAGGTTTGAGAGAGACCAAGCAAGTCGGCTGAGCCAAGAGAGCATTTTAAAAGCCAGGAGATCTGGAGAGCTGAACGGCCTTGAAGGCTCAGTTAATCCACTGCCCAGCCCCTCATTTGTTCCACAGGCTCTGGGAAACCCCCAAGGTCACCCAGAGCAGAGGGCATACAGACTCGCCTGCCTGCCTGCCTCCAAATCGAGTGCTCTTCCCCCTAAGGGCGCTTCAAGGTGAAGCTGGCTGGAGGAGCCTGGGGCGGCCGGGGGGTACTCTATGTCTGTGACTGCGGCCTAAGAACCTCACCATATAAGACACGGGGCTTGGTCAAGCGGTGATGAGAGACGAGTCCCCAGGCCCTCCTCAGGAAGGACCCACACTCTTTACACAGATACCATCTTAACTTGAATTCCTCCAGAGAGAGGGAGTAGGGGCAGAAAACTTCCTGGTGGCCTTTATTTCAGACCCGAGGGACCCGGGCCTGCAGAGTGAGTGACCTGCCCCGGTCACAGGCCCGCCCACTCCTGTGAGGTGAATGTGAACTTGCAGGGCCAGCCTCCTGACTCCAGCCTGGCCTTTGGCTCCCACGCCAGGCACTAGGGGCAGAGCCTGGCACTCCCACTCCCCGCCCTCAGCCTGCCAGGCAGCGGCTATCACAGGCACACTCTGGACGGTAAAAATAGCTCCCGAGCCCACAGCGACCCAGGTCCCTCTCTGCCAGATCAAGGCGCCCGCCTGGAAGCTCACAGATCAGATCCCTGGCCAGGGGGACTGTTGAGCCGCCAAGAGTCCTGGCAAAGTTTGGAGAAAGCCATGAATGGCAGCCCACAGGAGGCCAGTGGGGGAATGGTCAGCCCTGGGAATGGTGCTGTCCTGAGTAAGTGGGAATGTTTCAGGGGCTAGTCAACGCCTCCACCACCACATGCCCTCTGCCCACCCCATCCTCTTCCACCATGAACCATTACCCCAAAGAGTGAGGCTGGCTCAGATACACTGCCCCCCTCCTACCTATGCAGCCCCCCCTCAGATTTGAGGTGGCATCTCCTCCATGTCCCAGGGCAGTGAGTCCAGGAGGGAGGTGGCCAGATTGGCTCCATCTGCTCCCAAAGGCAGCACACTGCTGGCCACGGCCCCACAGAGCCACACGCCCTTCCCCAGTCCAGGTCTGCGGCAGACCCCAGCCCCCGCGCCCAGAAGCTGCCCACCACCCTCTTCCCAGGTCTAGCAGGGAGCCACACAGGAGAAACACCTGCCCAGCAGACACTTACCCTCTGGACAGAGGGAGTGAGGGAAGGGAAAAGTCGTGCTCTGAAGTGCCCCCTCGTCCCTCAAGTTTCAAATAATTCCTCCATGGCTGCAGCTCCCAGCACCGCCGCCCGGTCTGTGTCCTACTCAGGCTCCCTCGGACTGTCAGGGGTGGGAGGAGCAAGTGCCGCCTGCCTGCCCATACACACACACACACACACACACACACGCACACTCCCTCCCTCCAGCTCTCACTCGCTCTCTCCCCCTCTCTGCTCAGCTCTGCCTCACTCTGGCTTGTAGGAAGCCAGTGGGATAAAACTCTGTCTGTAATTTCAGCCAGCTGGGTCCCCAGGGCTTCACTTATCATCCTGTAGCTATGCAGCTCTCGAATGACATCACAGTGGCTTCCCAACCCTCCATACGGAGTGAGAAGTGGCCGGGCCAGCCCAGCTCCAGCCCTGGCTCCATCCTAGTCCAGCAACGGCCCCAGCCCACTCCTGGCCCAGCACAGCCCAGCATGGCCCCAGTACCACCCCAGCAAAGCCCCAGTCCCAAATCCACTGTGGCCCCAGTACCCAGAGAAGAAGTGGAAGCAAAACAGCTGGGATGTGAGGTAGAGGGAAGGGTGAGAGTTCCTATGAGGGTATTGAGATTTATTTCACCAAATTTTTCCACATTTTTTTCCCATTCTCAACAAATGAAAGGCAGACAGATGACAACAATTTTCCAGCTGCTGAACAATAAGGTGGAAGTCTTTTTTTCCTCTCTCCCCCTCCATCCCACCCGTCCCCCCACCTCCACAGGGCAGAGTCTAGGAGCCAGGACACTTCCTTGGCTTATAAAAGGGGAAAAAAACCATGAGTTCCTGGATTTCCCAGAGGTGACCGGGGGCCTGAATGGAGGGACTGGGGTATCACACAGGTAGGCTGATGGGAGGGGTAAGGGAGCCCCAAAGTGAGGTTCTCAGTGCAAAGCTTTGGCTTCTGGCCCAGGAACCATGACCATTGAAACCTGACTTTGGGAAGGCCAGTGGATGTTTGGTCAAGGATACTGATCTGCCAGGGCACCTGAGAGGCCTCCAGGTGACTGGTCATTCATATTCAGTTTCTTCCCACCTGTGACCACCACGAATGGCAGAAAGGACAACTTTCTGGAATAATCAGTGACATCTCCCCTCACACCCAGGCACCCAGATCCAAAACAGCCCCCTCAGAAGCCAAAGGGGCTCCCCAAAGTCCCCTCCACTGTCCTGGTGTGCCTTTAAAAGTAGCAGCAGTCCCTGACAGCAGGATGCCAAAGCCCACCTCTTATCTGCACATCAACTGAATGTACCAACCCCACTCCCACAGGCCAGGGATTTGCAGCCAGGCCACTGGGGACCGCAGGGCCTGGTGTCTCCTTGCCAGAGCCCTGGTGAATTTGCCACCCTAAAGTCTTCTATAGCCTCCCCATGCTGATGCCCAGACCCTTCACTGCCAGGTCAGGTACTGCAGGCCCGGGAGGGAGAGCCATTAACAGATGCAGGCCACTT
The DNA here is from genome assembly GCA_006408695.1 of Aepyceros melampus. Taxonomy (NCBI): domain Eukaryota; kingdom Metazoa; phylum Chordata; class Mammalia; order Artiodactyla; family Bovidae; genus Aepyceros; species Aepyceros melampus. Next base: position 331,321 of record SJXQ01006010.1, on the reverse strand, counting down.
ACTTCTCCCTTTTCAGAGCAGACAGCTCATCCCTAGTCTCCTTCCCATTGTCAGCATCACTGGCTACACTGGTTGTATTACTAAAGGCATGTTTTCCAGAAACTGGGAGGTGACAGGCCTGTGGTGCCCCTCATAGGTCAGAGAGCCTGCATGAGTTGTCTCTTGCTTCAGAGTGATAAAAACCACTGGCAGCAAGAGCTGAGAGTAAAGAAGGAAAATAAGTGGGAGAACAAAAATGGTGCCCTATACTCTGGCCCCCGCCCTATCCTAAGAGCATCTTCACTAAGGAGATGAGGAGGTACAAAAGCTATATACTTCCTCCTCTAATATGCATTAAAATAAATACACCTAAAATAATTTCATATATAATTACCAGTCTGGCCCATATACCATACTTTGGAAACATCATCATACAACAATCTCTTGTGAGTAGCAATCCGATTCTATGGTTCCCTGCTACCATCCAGGGACGACCTGCACCAGAAGCCTTCTGGGGAGTTTTGTGAAAACCTTGACTTCCTGGCTCCACTCCAGACCTCCAGAGGCCGAATCGTCAGGGGTGAAGGTGAAAGTGAAAGTCGCTCAGTCGTGTCCAACTCTTTGCGACTCCATGGACTGTAGCTCCTCTGTCCATGGAATTCTCCAGGCAAGAATACTGGAGTGGGTTGCCATTCCCTTCTCCAGGAGATCTTCCCAGGGATCAAACTCAGATATCAAACCCAGGTCTCCTGCATTGCAGGCAGATTTTTTTTACCGTCTGAGCCACCAGGGAAGCCCGTTGTCAGGAGTAGGGCCTGGGAATTGGAATTATACGACACTCTCCAGTTGAGAATGCAAGGTAGACAGGTTTGGCCAAAAAAAAAAAAAGGTCCTAGCTATACTAAACTGTTTTCAGTTATAAGGATCTTACTATCTACCCCCCAAACCCACTGCATCATGAGGTGGCTCTAACAGATTTTAGCTCCTTAACTTTTCCACTAAGTTTGTGGTACCCAATGGGGTGGCTCAGACAAGCCAAATCTTTGCACACGAGAGCTTCAGACACTGAATGTGATGTGCACATCCTCGTGAGTCTCTCCTTTGACAGACAATCCTCCCCTACCCCTGCCTCCAAAGCTCCTGAGTCCACCCTACCTCCCTCTGCTTCTCCTCACCACCTAAGCACTTGCTACTAGAGGTTTTTTATCACTCTAAAGCAAGGGACAACCCATGTGACCTATGAGAGGCACCACTATCACCTCCCACCTTCTGGAACACATGTCTTTAGTAATGCAACCTAAAATTAAACCCAGCCCTTCTGATTTGTCTCACTTGAGCATCTTCCAGGATCACAGTGACTAAGAACACAGGCTTAGGGATCAGGTAGACACTGGGTTAAATACAGACACTATACTTAACTAGCTTAGTGCAGCCCTGGGCCAATTACTTAATTTTTTGAGTTTCAGCTTCTTTATAAAATGAATATCTCAGAGAGTATTGCAAAGATCGATATAACGTGTGTAAAGCGCTCAGCACAGCAGAAAAGCACACAGCGGTGCTCGAAATGAGGCACCATATATATACAAGCTCCACTCTGACATCCGCTTTTCAGTCCTCCTTTCCTTCCCAGCCCCACCCTGAATGGCACCTCAGTGACCCTAGCTCACTGGGCCCAGATGAAATACACCCGATGCTTAAGCTTCAGGACATATCATTTGGCCTGTCCTTTCTCTGCTCAAAATTCATGGCAACGACTGTCCAGCAAAGAGAAGAGTCTCACAAAATGGCCCAGACTCTGAGGATGTGATGTTGCTCAATCAACAAACTCTGGAACTGTCATGGCATCTGTTACTACCAACAGGATGCCCAAAAATCACCCTGTCTCCTACCTCCCAAGACAGCTTCAACACCAAGGACCACGAGGAAGGAGGAATGGCATCTGTCCAGATCTGGCTTTTTGCTCTTTCTTTAAGGAACAAAATGGGGCTTCTCTGGTGGTCCAGTGGTTAAGAATCCACCTTGCAACCCAGGGGGACATCAGTTCTATCCCTGGTCTGGGAAGATCCCACATGCCCTGGGACAACTAAGTCTGTGAGCCACAATTACTGAGCCTGCACTCTGGAATCCATGAGCCACAGTTACTGAGACTGTGTGCAGCAGCTGCTGAAGTCTGCATGCCTAGAGCCTGGGCTCCACAACAAGATAAGTCTCTGCAATGAGAAGCCCGTGCACCGCAACCAGAGCATAGCCCCTGCTCACTGCAACTAAAGAAAGGCCCTCACACAGCAATGAAGACCCAGTATAGCAAAAAAAAAAATTGTAAAGGAGAAAAATGGCTCAGTGCTCTGGTTTACCAGTAGCCTGATCCTCAAAAGGAAGCAGGAAGCAGAAAAGAGCATCTTTGGGGAAGGAATACCTTACGCCCTCCCTAGTGAGAGACATGAGGTATCAGAGACAGAGGCTGAAGGGACACCTAGACAGTGGTCCTTCCCTGGGGTGGTGTACTCCTCAGGGAACATGTGAAAATGGCTGGAAATACTTGGGGTTGTCACATCCAGAAGAAATCCTATTGCACCCAGTGGGTAGAGATGCTGCTAAACATCCTCCAACACACACAGAACGGTCCCATGTCCAATGTCAGTGGTGCCACAGCCAAGAGCAGCTGAGCCAGAGTGAGGGCAGAGGGAGTCTGGGGTGTGAGAGACAGAAGTCAGGATTGACTCAGGAGTCCTGGGTCCCAAACCCAGGGGGCTGCTAACTCACCATGAGACCTTGGCCAAGTCACTTCCTAGGGCCTCAGTTTCCAAAGGGGTAAGATGGAGATAAGAGCAAGATGAGCTTTGAACTCTCAGACTTTGGTTCTAAGCAGAACACAAGGAGGAGAGGGGCCTGGACTTTCCAGGGGTTGCAGTGTGAGAGTCTAGTGGAGAGGGAGGGCCCTGGTGAGAGGCCACTGCCCAGGCCAGGTGTGAGGTAGCACACGAACAAGTTCAGCACCCCCACAGACTTCCTCCCTGCCGTCCAGCATGGCAGAGGGAAGACAGGCAGACCTGGAGCTCAGCGCACCACTCGCACGGTCCCAGCTTTCCAAGGTCTCCACACAGTCCCCCAGGAAGGCAGCGGACAGGGCCAGGTTCAGAAACATGTTTCCTGAGAGTCACGCAGAAGCCTCAGCGCCCAAGAACCTTCAGGAAGGAAGTCGCCAACTCCCAGGCAGACGGCTGAGCTGAACAGGGTAGATCCACTCACCTCCCTCCTTCCTCCCCTACTTGGATCACCTCCCAAGGCCTCGACACCATCTCAGTAGCAGTCCTCACTTGGGAAGGATGGCAGAAGAGCGGGGAATGGGACATGGAGCTTGGGGAGCCAGGAAGGATGGCAGAAGAGTGGGGAATGGGACATGGAGCTTGGGGAGCCAGGAAGGATGGCAGAAGAGTGGGGAATGGGACATGGAGCTTGGGGAGCCAGGAAGGATGGCAGAAGAGTGGGGAATGGGACATGGAGCTTGGGGAGCCAGGAAGGATGGCAGAAGAGTGGGGAATGGGACATGGAGCTTGGGGAGCCAGGAAGGATGGCAGAAGAGTGGGGAATGGGACATGGAGCTTGGGGAGCCAGGAAGGATGGCAGAAGAGTGGGGAATGGGACATGGAGCTTGGGGAGCCAGGAAGGATGGCAGAAGAGTGGGGAATGGGACATGGAGCTTGGGGAGCCAGGAAGGATGGCAGAAGAGTGGGGAATGGGACATGGAGCTTGGGGAGCCAGGAAGGATGGCAGAAGAGTGGGGAATGGGACATGGAGCTTGGGGAGCCGGAAGGAAGGATGAGACAGCACAGCAGAACAGGGCGGGCGAGTTTTAACTGTGTGCCTGCACGTTAATGGATGTTTTCCTGTTTGTTTCGACAACTGCCCTTCAAGGTAGGTCCTTGATAGAGAGACTGAGGCTTCGAGGCTGTGGTTTGCTCAAGATTGCATTGCCAATCTGACTCTGACTCTCAAGTTCTTTCAGCTTCCCGAGAGGAAGGAGGAAGGAAGAGAGAGAGAGATGGGCAAAGAGTGAGAGCTTGGAGGGTCCAGTGGGATGAAGGGAGTGGAGAGTGACGGTCAAATCACAACACTTGATCAGAACAACCAAACCCAAACCACGACATCCAAGCGGGTACTGTCCTCATCGAAGTGGCTCCTGGGAATTTTAGGCATTTATCTGAACAATGCTGCCAGGGTTCAAAGCATTTATGGCAACTCGTAGGGAACTGCCCCAGAGTTGGTTCACAACTGACACAAGGAACCCATCTCTTGGGGGTCCTTGATGGACCCTCGATGGACACGCATCTCTTGGGGTCAATCCCATGTCAGTGGTACTTAACAGGCCCATTTAAGTACCTCACATAAGTATTGGTTACCAGACTGGCCATATTTTATAAAGACAGCTCCTGTCATTCTGTAGGGGTGTGCAGTGGCAGGAAGGTCAGTAAGGTTCTATGCACGAGTGATGGGTGTGTGCAGGGGGCTCTCTGTGGTTCTGTTTTTGAGAGGATGTGGGAATGAGGATGGATGGGGGGTCTGGGTGGGGTTTCTGCTTCCTTTCCCAAATAGGTCCCTCTGCACTCACGAGTATAAGGAGGCTCAGTAGGCATCTCCATGGGGGTCTCCCAGTACTCATGTCATAGCTCAAACACATGAGCAGGTGTGGGTCAGAAGCAGGAAGGCCCTGGTGAAGAGGAACAAGCTAGGAGTGACCTTCCTAACCCACAGAAGAGACAGCACCACAGGGCACAGGCCTGGACAGGAGCCAGGGCCCCACCCCAGGCCTCTTTCATTCTTGTAAAGAGCACCTGCCTGATTCTCCAAGGTTGTCAAGCAGTATACAGACAGAGGGGGACAAGGAGGCAGAAAGGGAGAAGGAATGATCTGAGAAGCTTTGCACTTTCATAACAAAATCTGATCTCACTGCCCCTGGAGAAGGAGAAGAGCAAACATCAAAGAACACTTTGCTGCTAACAGTTTTTTAAGTAATCAAAGCAACACCAGGCAAAATCTCCAATGAGCACCAGCATCGACTAGCTGTAAGGATGTGAAGACGCAGTCCAGGAGGAGAAAGGATGAGAAAGGCCACCAGTAGCTCCTGGCCTCCATCCACTGACTGCTCTGTGCTGCTTCCCAGAACCAAGGGGCCCTGCTGGCAACCTGCACAACCTGACTGGGGCTAGACCAAGCCCTGGCCCTGAAGGGTGGGAGGGCAGCCCAGTCAGCCTGTCATCTGGGGCAGGATGCCCCATGTCCCTGCAGGAGGGTCTTGGGGGGCAAATAATGTTTGAACAGAAAAAAAGGAGGGCAGGTGAAAGGGGAGTCTGTCAAGACTCTCAGGTCCCCTTTGCATGCAGAACCTGCTGGGGCTTTGTCAGAACCCTCTAGAAGCTGCTTGTTCTTTCCTGTTCATGCACCATGGTCACTCACCCTATCGGGACAGGTATGCAGGCGGATGATTCTCCTCAACCTCAAGAAAATCCATTCCTGCTCCCAGTTCCCCATGCTCATGTCCCTCAAAAGCAAGACAGCTTTCCTAGATGTCAGACTCCTATCCTGCCAGTTGTAGCTAAAACATACTCTCTCCAACTCAGCCCCCCAAATCCAAACTGGTCACTGCATGATACATAGGCCTAGAGAAAGCATTGTCTGGCAGTAACAGTAGTAGAGTAGGAGTCAAAGGGCTAAAGTCCCAAGGAGTGATTGAGGATGGGCCTCAGTTTACTCCTCCGTGCAATAGAAAAGTACAAGCAGCTAATGGGCCCTGAAATCCTGGCCAACTCTAGACGCTCAAGGATCCAACACAGAGAAGATGCTCAACCTGGCACTCTGTGTCCCGAGCCCTTGGACTCTGTAAACCTGATGCTCCTCTCCTGTGTGGTCTTGCCTGGGTGGCTCCAGGCTCCAAGCTTGTCCGAGGCTATTTCTGCAGCAGACACAGAGCCCCTGGGGGCTAGGACAGAAACAGTGACTTACAGGAAGTCTGGAAATACATGCCAGGCTGCAGAGGTTCCAAGGGCCATGCACAGCAGAAAGACGCTGATTTATTTTCATCAGTGAAATGCCGAAACCCAATCCCTGGAACAAGCTGACCCAGCAGACGACGGCGGGGAGCTCCCCACCCAGAGCAGAATTAGCTAGATCGCAGCCTCCCAGGTCTCATCACTGGGGCTGATGTTGGGAGGGACAGAAGGGGAGGCCACCTCAGCCAGTGTGACCACAGGTCCCTAGGGCTGGCCTCTTCCCACCCTGCCGCTGGCCTGCAAGCGTCTCCAGGATGTAGGCGCAGGAGTGCTAGGCCCGCATGCCCACGTGCACAGGGCAGGGGAGCAGAGGAACAAGAGGCAGGGTGGCTCAGACTCTCATCCTCATGAAGCCATGGTGAGGAATGACAGGCATCAGAACCCCAGTTCTACATCTTTCTGGCTGTGTAAGCACTGGGAAATTACTCGACCTTTCTTGCCTGTTTGCTCATCTGTGAAAGGGGAACAAGAACACTCAGCTCACAGGAGGGTCACGAGGAGTAAAGAAAATAACAGGCACCTAATAGAAGCCACCTGCTGTGGCTACGTTGGTGGCTCGGTGGTAAAGAACTTGCCTGCAATGCAGGAGACACAGGAGACACGGGTTAAATCCCTGGGTCAGGAAGATGCCCTGGAGAAGGAAATGGCAACCCACTCCAGTATTCTTGCCTGGAAAATTCCATGCACAGAGAAGCCTGGTCAGCTGCAGTTCATGGGGTCACAAAGAGTCAGAGGCCACAGCACACACAAAATAGAAGCTCACATGTGGAGGAACTATGCAGAAGGGAGAGAAATTTTCTTCCTAGTCCCTAATCAAATTGCTCACTGGGAGCGGCAACTAATACAACCCTTATGGAAGCCAATTTGACACTATCATAATTATACATGCATACATTCATCCAGACAATTCCACTTCTAGAAATTTGTCCTACAGACAGATTTGCACAAATGAAATGGTGTTATGCACAAATAAAAGGGTTACTCACTGCAGCATTTTTCAAAACAGTAAAAAGTTGGAAACAACCTAACTGCCATGCTATTTATAGTTAAATAAAATACTAGAGAAGGAAATGGTAACACACTCCAGTATTCTTGCCTGGAGAATCCCATGGACGGAGGAGCCTGGTGGGCTGCAGTCCATGGTGTCGCAAAGAGTTGGACACGACTAAGCTACTTAACTAACTAACTAAAATACTAGTTAAATCAAATGCAGTACCCATGTATGGTGGAATATTATGTAGCTGAAAACAATGAGAAGGCTCTTTGTGTGCTATTATGAAAAGATCTCCAGGATGTGTCATTAGATGAAACAGCTCAGGTACAAGCCAAATCTTTACAGTGTCTACCAGACCCTGAATGATCTGGTCCCAGTTACCTCTGACCTCAACTCCTGTTACAATCTTCATTGCAGTCACACTGGCCCCTGGGCTGCTTCTCAAACATCTTGGGTGGGCTTCTGCCTCAGGACCTTTGCACTTACTGCCCGCCTCACCCCTGCCTGGGATGCTATTCCTCAGATATTTGCTTGGGTGACTCTCTTACCTCCTTCAATTCTTTGTTCATATGTCCCCTCCTCAGTGAAGCCTAGGCTGATAAGCTTTTAAAATTTTTCAAATTTTAAAACATTTCAACACTCAACCGACAACAGCTCCCAATCACCCTTACTCTGCTCTATTTTTTCGCAGAGTGTTTACCACTTTCTAATATGCTCTCTTACTTACAGTTGACCCTTGCACAATGCAGGGGTTAAGGGCACTGACCCACGCAACATCCACATCCCACAGTCAAAAATCCACATACTGCTTTTTCTGCCCTCAAAACAAAGGAATTGATAAATGACTCACCAAGGGGCAAGAAGTTGAAACAGTTTGGGTAGAATCAGGACTAGTTATTTTGATCCCACATATTATAACCTCTAACTGAACACAAACTTTTCGCCACAAAGATCCATAAAATGGGGGACCTTCTTGGTGGTCCAAGCTTCCTGCAGGGGACACAGGTTCAATCTCTCATCAGGGAACTAAGATTCCATATGCCACCAAGCCAAAAAAAACCATAAAATGAAAATACAGGTATCATATTTGTGGCGAAAAAGTTGTGTATGAGGGACCTGCACAGTTCAGATCTGTGTTATCCAAGCGTCAAATATATTTATATCTTAAAAAAAATTTATTGTCTTCTCCCACTAGAATACAATCACGACAAGGGCAAGGATCTTTATTGTGTTCACTGTTGTATCCTCAGCATCTAGAATAGTGACACACAGTAGGCACTTCACAAATATTTGTTGGTTGAATAAATGAATTTACTGAGGACAGTTCTTTGTGCCAAAGAACAAATGATTTGTTTTTTTCTTTATTTCTTCTTCTTCAATACAGTGGATTCAAGGTTACGCCTATCATCACGTCATTCTCACTCTCCTGCATCCTGATATCTTTTCTCGAATGAAAGAGAAAGAAGCATCTTTACAGCTGTTCAGGATCAGTGAACTCAGAGAAGCACTGTATATAGTACCACCCAAGACCACATGTTGGTATCAGTGACAGCTAACACTGACTGACGACTTCTGAACAGGCACAGGCCTGAGCACCCATCCATTACCTCAGTTAACTCAGAGCCTACAAGAGAAGCAGATCCTGTCCCCATTTCACAAGGTAGAACACTGAGGCTCAGAAAGGCTAAATGATTGGCCCGAGGTTAACAGAGGGCAAGAGACAGAGCCGGGCTTGACCCCAGCGGCTTCGAGTCCCAGGCCCACACTGTCAGCCACTACAGTGCCTCCACTGCCTCCCAAGGATGTGGGTTCTGCCCCTTCTCAGACCACTCTCAGACACTGTCCTTCCTCACCTCGATGGAGGCTGCCTATTATGGAAGGTTTGTGAGCTCAGCAACTTTGCCAGGATCTTAGAAGGTCTACTTTGGCCACCTGATGCGAAGAGCTCACTCATTGGAAAAGACCCTGATGCTGGGAAAGATTGAGGGCAGGAGGAGAAGGGGATGACAGAGGATGAGATGGCTGGATGGCATCACCGACTCGATGGACATGGGTTTGGGTAGACTCCAGGAGTTGGTGATGACAGGGAGGCCTTGCGTGCTGTGGTTCATGGGATCACAAAGAGTCAGACACGACTGAGCAACTGAACTGAACTGAACTGAACTGAACTTGGCAAGGGGAGGAGAGAAGAGAAGAAAGAGATGTAAGGGGGATGAATCACCCATGAGCAGCTGGGGAAGTAGAGGAAGGGGAATCATGAAATAACAAAGGACAGATCACCCTATGGATTCCAGATCCACTGAAAGCTGCTTCCCACAAATGGCCTCAGAACCGTCCATTGGACAGGAAGCAGGGTCTGGGAGGGTGGGCCAAAAGGGATGGGCTCTGTTGCCTGCAGAGAAGCACGCCAGCTAGCAGGCAGGAGAGGTGAGCAAGACACACAAAAGCTCCAGGGAGGGTGCTGAACCTCACAGGCTGATGGAGAGGTAGGCCCAAAGACCAGCACCACTAACGAAGAAGTTAAACTCTGCCCAGAAGCAAACCAGCCTCAGATAGCAGCTCCGAGCCAGCCGCAGGCCAACTGGCCTGGACGAGGAGAAATAAACCTTCCACAGCCTCCAAGGGCAGGGAGAAGCACCCAGGGCCTGAATAGGTACAACAAGGAACAATCCAGAGTGACAACTGTCACCAGCTCTGTTCTCTCCTAGTGCCCATCACTCAGCCTGGACAACAGATCCAGGCTCCAAGGACCCATCCACTGTGGGATTTTGTGTGTTCCTTCCTCCTAATCTCCTGGTTTGTTCTCCCTTCCTGGATTCCATGCATGTGGTTCCTCAGTGCTCCACTCACCCTCCCTCCACCTTCTCCAACATTCCCACCTTCACCAACCCCTGGATCCCACTGATCTCCTAATACCCAGCCCACCACGGGACCAGGCAGCATGACAAGGAGGTCAGAGTAATTTGATTGCTTTCTTTCCCTTTACTTTCTAGCCTTTCAGCAATGTTGTTAGGCCACTTCTGATTTGAAAAACAGTTCTGTTTTCAATGCTATCTATGCTCTCAGGCCCAAGACAGATACAGTCCTTCTGCAAAGCCATCCACTCTGATCACCACCATCCACAGAAACTTCTCTCCTGAGAAGCCTGGCTTTTAGCCAAGATCTTCTCCACTTGACTGTGGGTCAAGGAGGATGGCACACCTGTCTGATCTGGCCATACCCCCTCCCCTCTCTTGTCTGCAGGCAACTCCGAGAAAGGACTTTCTACAGCACCCGGGCTAGCACAGGGCTCACCATCTAGTAGGTGCTAAGTATTTGAGAAAGAAAGGAGAGAGAGAAGGAAGCAAAGGAAAGCAGAAGGAGGCGGGGGAGCAAGGGAATGATAGGTGAAAAGCAGCTTTCGTTGGGTACCAAAAGCATTTGATCAATGGAAGCTTGAATTTCCTTTCTTGGACATGGTTAGATCTTGGGGTCTCGCTGAGTCCAGCTAACTTGCACCTGTCTGCAGGTCGGGCAGGAGAGGAAGCAGGGAGAGTGGTTGGGGGGTGGGGGAAGACTGCACGTTCCCCTGTTCCCAGGGCTGGAGCTTGATATTTGAGCGCAGTAAGAGGGCAGACGTGCCGCTCAGGCCACTGGCCAAGAGCTCTGCGTCTGCTCCGAGTGTGGCTCCGGTTTTCCAACCTCCACCCGATGGCAGAGATTACCGAAGACCAAAGGCACATTCAGTCAGGAGGGTATTGGTTTACTGAATGTTCCGTGGGCAGACACTGTTCTCCAAGCCTGCCAGCTGCCCGCAGAGCAGGGCCAGCTCAGGGTCCGAGGGCATCTGCACAAGGCCCCACCCCACCCGACCAGGGCAAAGCCGAGCAGGTGGCTGGCAGGTGCTGGGGCGATGGAATAGTCTTCTTTACCCACAAGGTCAGGCCGCCCCTACATTTAAATTCTCAGCACTCTAATCGTTCCAGCAGGTTAGGAGGGAACTCTCTCTTGGGGGAGTAGAAGGGACCCAGATCCTCCTCAAGAAGTCATCCCACCCCTGCCTCTGTCACTGTCTCTATGGCGACCACCCCACACTGAGGCCCATGTCCCTTGTTTCTCGACATTTCTGCCCAAACAGGTCAGGAGACAAGGGCCCGACCTTCCTGCCACAGCTAATCAACCCTCTCACAGTCCGGAAGTTCTCCCAGGTGGCTAACTCAGATCCCTCCTGCTGCAGTCTAAGCCCTGTGATAGAACAGAGACAGAAGTCGAAGCTTGCCGTGACAGCTTTGAATTTCTCTCTCCCTGCCCCTTCCCCCACCCCTGACCCTGACCAGGCCAGAAGGGCTGCCCCCTCCAGCAGTCAGGTTAGAACTTCCCAACAAAAGTCAGGTTCTGAGGGCAGTTCCCTAGGGGTCTAGTGGCTAGGACTCTACACTTTCACTGCCATGGCCAGGGTTCAACTCTGGTCAGGGAACTGAGATCCCACAAGCCAGCTCTGCACAAGAAAAAAATAAAATAAAATCAGGCTCTCAGCACCTATGCTTAGAAAATCACCCCTTAAAACCCCCTGCTCAGAGACGTACCACTCTGGGACCCTTGGACCCTTTTCCTGAATTATTTGGGACTACCTGCAATCTTGTCCTCCCTTCTTTTACCGGTTCTTCCATATCTTACCCCAGAGTTCAGAAGGCAAGAATGTCACACCCTGTGAAAGTATGTCAAGGGCAAACATTCACCATAGTGCTCAAGTGTTCTTCCAAGAGGGCATGGGGGCTATTGTCCCCATTAACTGCCTCACTCCATACCCAAAGGGGCCACGTTCTGCTACCCACCCACCCCCGCCCTGCCTCGCCCTAGGAGATACAGGGCCATGGGCCATGTAGGTGGCTGAGGCAGCCAGGAGGCAGGACTCATGGCTTTGGTGTTGCCCCACCATCCAAGGACCTGAAACCCAGCCTCCCTCTCTGTGTGATGGGGCAGGTGATCCAGACCAGTACAGGCACCAGTTCCAGGGCTGGAAAGAGATTAGACGAAGCAGCCTAAAGCATTTCAGGCTACAGATGTATAATCTCTCAGATTAAAATCACAGGAAGCAGCATCCCTCATCAGCTCCAGACCCCCATCCACCCCAGAATCCTGCTTTCAACATCTACCTTGTCTGAAGAGGTCCCTAACCTCTCTGTGACTGCCTCAGTTTCCTCTCCTATAAAATGGGAACACTCATAAGCAGGTGTGCATGTGGAAGTATTTGGGTCCCAGTTGTGACAAAGGCCCCAGGAAAATGAATAACACATTCCAAAAGTAAGGCAAGGCTTGTAAAAAGGGATGACTGACATCAAGACATCAAGAAAGTAAAAAGCCAGCCCACAGAATAGGAGAAAATTTTTGCATATCATATATCTAATAAGGGACATATTCTCAGGATATTAAAAAAACTTATAATGATAACAAAAAGACACAGAATCAGAGTTTTAAAATGTATAAAAGATGTAAATAGATGTTCCTTTAAAGAAGGCCAATTAACAAAGATGTTCAACCTCACTAATTACTAGGAAAATGCAAATCAAAACCACAACACCACTTTACACCCACCAGGATCGCTAGAGTTCCAAAGATAGAAAATTACAAGTGTTGGTGAGGCTGCACAGAAATTGGAGTCCTCATACACTGGCTGGTAGGAATGTAGGATGGTGCAGCCACTTTGGAAGACGGTCTGATAGTTCCTCAAACAACTAAACATTGAGTTACTATCTGACACAACAATTCCACTCATAGATACCTACCCAAGAGAAACGGAAACATAAGGACATGCAAAAATTACACACGAATCCCCACAGCAGCATTCGACATAATAGCCAAAAAGTGGAAACGATGCAAATATTGATCCACTGATGTGCGTATAAACAAAATGTGGTATGGCCATACGGTGGAGCGCTACAACGCAAGTCAAAACGAGCCAACACATGCTACAGAACGGATGAACTCTGAAAACAGCATGCTCAGTGAAAGAAGGCCACAAAAGATCACCTGCTGGATAATTCCTTTTACACGAAACAAGCAGAACAGATAAATCTATACAGATGGAAAGTAGATTAGGGCAGGGGTGGAGAAAGATGTGGGCAGTGACTATTAATGAGTGAAATCTCTTCTAGGCGGGTGATAATGTCCTGAAATCAGATTATGGTGAGGTTGTACAAGCGTAAATATACTGAAACTCACTGAACAGTATTCTTTAAATAGAGGAAGTTATTAAATTACATCAATGTAATGTCATTTCATTATATTTGATTATATTATATTGGGAATATATATTAGCTGTTTAAATTTTTTTTTAAAGACAGACATGGCTGAAAACTGTTTGTGGCTCTAAAGTACCCCTCTCCCCACCCCACCCCGCCAACACACACACATCCACGTCAAGCGAATGAAAAGATAAGGAAGTGGGAGATTCTAACAGGCATCTCGGAGAGATGAGCTGTTTTGCTGCAAATGCCACCTGCCAGGGCTTTTCCCTCATCTCAGGGAGTTTGCTCAGCTCAGTGTGAGCTGGCTGAAGCAGGAAAACGTGAGAAACGGGCCTGGCATAGACCCAGAAGTCCACACAGTGAGAAGCCGGCCATGGAACAGACAGGGGATGAACTGGCCACCCCAGTCCCTGGCTTTGCTGAGCCCAAGAGCGCCTGAGGCTCCCGCAGACCCAGAGGAGAGAGCCAGCCCCTGGGCTGCCTCAGATCCTGTCCGAGAGGGCCCCCTGGAGGGCTGAACCGCCTCCGCAGGAGGCGGAGGGAGCAAGGGATGCTCGGCCGAGGAAGGGTCCCGAGCCTCTGATGGAGCTGCAGTCACCCACCTGAAGGAAAACATGAGGAGAGACTCTTCGGGAGCTCAAGGTCGGGCAGGGGGTTGGTCCTCCAAAATGCCCCCAAAAGTGCTGCAGGAGGAAACAGCACTCGATGCCTCCAGAATCTTGCTCTGGCAAAGAGCTCAGACATCATATCACCCGGACCTGTGTCCCCACACAGAGCAACCTCACAGTGGTGCAGGCAAGAAGGCTCCCATCCCTTTCCGCCTTCCTCTCTTCTCACCAGTCAGGAAAAGAGAGAGAAAAACCTACGGAAGCACCCCTACCCCTCACATCCACACCTGGTGCCCGGTAAGGGTGGACAAGCGGGAAGAGCTAGCTCTGGGTGACTGGCACTGTGCATACTGACATGCCCAGAGGCTCTGTATCACCCAAGTGTGACTAGAAAAGCACACGGGACGCTCCTGAACGCCGTCTGGGGGCAGAGCGAGCTTTAAAGCCACATCCTACAAGCGCCGCTTTTTCTGCCTAACGGTTGCACACAGTAGCCGCCTGTAGGCGTTTGAGGACGATATGTAGGCAATGTTGCCAGGCACAGGGTAGGCACACAAGGCCAGCTGTCACCTAGTCATTGTCTTTTTCATCATCACTGTCATCGCTGGGGAAGTCCCCTTAGGAATCCACCCGCCTCGATTCACTGCTAAGGAAAACTGAGAAGCAGAGAGGGAAAGTAAGTTTTCTGAGGTAACCCAGCAAGTTGGTATCAGAGGCAAGTCTCCTGACTTCCAAGAGTGGGGCTCCCAGAACAAAACCAGCTACAGATGGTTCCCAGAGAGTAGAGGGACCAGGGGAATGTTTTTTCTTAAGAAGAAAGAGCTTGTACCCAATCAAAATCACACCTCTATCTTCTTTCCCCCAGTACTTCAATAATAATAATAGACACGATTACTGCCAGCATAGTATACACCAGGCACTCTACTTTTCACATGTCCATACGTCTTAGCTCACTGAGTCTTAACGATAATCCTAGGAGGAAAGCACTGTTATGGTACTGATTTTACAGATAAGACATCAGAGAGGCAAAGTGACTTGACCAAAGAACACAATTATAAACAGAGCTTGGAACCAGATCTTCTGATTCTCAGTCTCACAGTCTTAATCCCTAGAGTAGACAACAGTCTGTTCAATGATATTTCTGTCCTCTTCCACCATGCACAGATTCCCTACCCTCTTTGAAGTTAGGCATCGATCTGTGACTTGTTTTGGCCAATGTAACATGAGCAGAAGGAAAGCGTGTGTTGTCCAGACCAAAGTAGCATGCAAGTCACAGTGTCCTTTTCCTACTTTAGCAGCCAAAGTGGACACGCCTGTGACATGAAGCCACTACCAGCCTGGAGGAAGTAAGAAGAACAGAGACCCCCGCCAATCCCACGGACTGGCATCATGAGCAAGTAATACACTTCTATTGATTAAGCCGCTGAGAATTGGGGGCTGTTTGTTATGCAGCATAACCAAGTCTCTCCTGACGGACACAGCCACTGAGCAATGCTGCTTCTCAATACACGTCCAAGGGAGGGAACCTCTGCACATCCATTTTAGCTTCTCACAAGTCACAGAAAGGAACGATGAGCTCAAAGAAATGAAAAGAATTGCTAGCTACCCCACCATCCTCATTTTACAGGAAATAATAAAGGTCTAAAGAAAAAGAGTTACCAAAGACACTCAAAACTTCCTGCCTCCCAGGCCAACATCTGTCTGGGTCTGTCTGCCCCTCAGTGTTTTTCACTTGCTTCCTTCTCCTTTTCACTCTCTCCCTGTTTGTGTGTGTCTCTCCCTTCCTCTTTCCTTTCTCTCAAAAACAAATCGGAATTCTCGGACAGGCCCAGCTGATGAGAAGTCACTACAGACCAGGGACTCCTGGCTGCCATTGGAGAGGCTCTTCTCCAGCTCAGGCAAATGACTGTGCAGAGGAGATGGGGTCCTAGGGAGTCGGAAGCTCTCCCCCAGGGAAAGGGCCTCTGCTCCTCAGGGAGCCTAAGCATAGGAGACTTGGATGAAAAAACCAGCCCCCTGTCACCAACCCCTGGCTCTGGTGGGGCTGCCCACAGAAACAAGAGGGGCCGCTGGACATCCTGCAGGAGGAAAAACCCAGAAGAAGGGTGGTGAGCAGTCCCCTTGCCATCGTCAGCCAGGACAGCGGTCTTGTCTTTTCTCCCTTCATTCCTCCTTTAGGCTCTGAGTGACCTGCTGCCTTACCAGCCCCAGTCCTCCTCCCCAGTCCTCTTTTAAGTCTTGAGAAACTCTCATCAGTGAAATGTCCAAGGAGGTGGGGGAAGGGAGGGAAGTACTGGATGGGCAAGGAGGCAATGCAAGCCTCGTCCACCTGTGAGTTTCTCGGCAGTGGGAGGCAGCCCACACCCCTCTGGCCTGGCACTTGCTTCCAGGAAGGCCTGCCTGGAACACTCTGGAGGAGTCTGGAGACAGCTCTGTGCACCATAGGCAAAAAACACAGCCCTGCTCCCACCTACAGCGAGCTGAGATCTGGGCACGGGGCTTTAGCACTCAGGCCAAAGAGCTAATGGGGCTGCTGGAGGCTGTGAAACGTGGTGTCAGCTAGAGTGCTGAACTGGCAGGCTCCAGACCAAACCGGAGAAAGACAGGAGGCGGCTCATGGGAGACCAGACTGCTCTCCTTGCCTCCACCACCCCAGACCTTCACTTGCTCCTCACTCAGGACCAAGATCCTAGGCATCTAACTATAGGAAGCCCAGCAAACCCCTTCCCAGGTGTGATGGACTGAACTATGTCTTCCTTCACCCTCCACTAAATGGCTGTGCTGAAGTCTTAACCCCCAGGACCTCAGAATATGACTGTACTTGGAGACAGAGGCCTTAGAGGGGGTTAAGTTAAATGAGGTCATAAGAGTGGGCCCCAACCCCACACAAGCGATATCCTTAAGAGGAGGTGAGGACTCAGACCGCACGGAGGGAGGACCATGTGAAGACACAAGCGAGGGGTCGGCCATCGACAAGCCAAGGGGGGCCCTCAGGAGAAGCCAGCCCTGCCCACACCTTGATCTCAGACTTCTGGCCCCAGAACTGGGAGAAAATGAATGTCTGTTGTTTGAGGTAAACAGTCATGGTACTTTGTTGCGGCCACCAACACAGACTAGGACATCAGGCCCTCAGGTCCACCAGAGGGCTCTGTTCCCAAAGGAAGGAGTCCCTGAGAGGACAGGCACCCTCTCCTCCCCGCAGCCACCCATCCCAAGGCCTGGAACTTTCTCTTTCCAGAAGGTTCTTCATTGGATTCTTCATCTTTCATCATTAGCACCCCTAACCCCACTTGTGGCTCAAGTGCAGAGGAGCAAAAATGGCCCCAGGCAGCACAGTGACCGCAGCCTCGGTCCACCAGGCAGAGGCGCACTCTCCCTTGACTTCTGCTGCTACTCCTTGGCCCAGTCCTCCAGGGAAATGGCTGCCCTGCAGGGCACCCTGTCATCTAAGGTGAAGAGTGAGGGGTGTGAGAAGGGGAGGAAGCTGAGCTCCAGAGGGAGAGAGGGATTGGAGCCGATCCCTGGATCCACATGCCAACCCCATCTCTGATATTCCTACCCTGGGCGAGACTGCTGCCCTCCCCACGTGCGGTGTGGTCATCAAGCAATGTGGTGGCCACAGGGTGGGCTGAGGTCCTAAGAGAGTTCCACACGTGGGGATGCCTCCCCCTTGGGCAGGTCCCTTCCCCTCCAGAGCCTGATCTGGGGGGACCAGCCTGCAACTCACACAATTTCTTCCTTCATTTTGCCACTAAGATTGACAGAGGACTCCCTGAGGGAAGGGCCAAGCACACTGGGTACCCCGGGGTCACGCGTTCTGAACTGGAAAACTGCACGAGGGTCCAGGGCTTGGCCATGCAGGCAGCAAGGGAGGCGTTAAACACAGAACAGGCTCACAGGCAAGGCTAAGTCAGGGTCATCGGGAGGGCTTCCTGGAGGAGCGGGAGCTCTGGCCCCAGCGCTGACCGCCTCTCACTGCAGGGAATGCCGAGGTGGGGCCCAGGCCAGAGATGACCTTTGTCGCCAAGACCTGGGCTCGGTGCCCTCGCCCACCACTCTGAGTCACCCAGCGGACTCCAGAGGGACTGGCCGGCCCCTCCTACACCCACCCCCAGTGGGCCTGACAAAGGAAAGGCAGACAGCCTCCAGAAATGTCATCACCCTACCTTGCATACACCACCCCCTCTGTATTTTGAGAGGCCAGTCCCTCAGCAGAGGCTGTCCTGAGTGAGCAGCCTCTCCCGTAAGGGGGACAGGGGGACCTCAGGGAGGTGCCTCAGCTATTCACGACCCCAAAGCCCAGCTAAGTACCTGCCACAGGTGACATTCTGTGTGGCCCTGCATGTAGCCCCCTTGTCCTGAGAGGCAGGGCAGGCGTGACCTGGACTGCCTGGCAGTGACTGTAGGGGGCATAGCAAGTGGAACACTCAGCCAGGCTCAGCAGACCCAGGTACCACAGACCAGATACCCAGGACCATCGCTGCAGACAACGGCCAGCCGCGGTCAGCACTGGGGCTCCAGCTCGGATGTGCTCTTTACTAGTGAGGCAGCCTGGACAGGTCGCCTAACCCCTCTGCATGTAGTTCCCCACCCAGGCAGGAGAAGAGTGCCCACTCACAAGGTGGCTGCGGGCTTCAGGTGAGACGGCGGCTATCAAGCGCTGGGCATCATGACTGGCATGGGGCAAAGCCAGAGCGGACTCCCAAGGCCGAGGGGCCTCCTCCCTTAGCCCTGTGGGCAGAGCCCTGAGGTCACGGTCACTACTGACACGGCAGAGACTCACAAGGAAACACAGCAGGCAGCCCTGCTACAGTTCCTACTCCCCGAAAGCTACTCAAAATCAACTGTCGACAAGACCCCTGTTTTACAACAGAGTAAACTGAGGGCCCCAGAGGACGACACCTTGGCAGAGGATTTGAACCCAGACAGTCTGGCTCCAGGGACCACACTCTTAACCACTGTACAAACTGCCTCACACGAAAACTGCTACAATGGCCCAGGAACGTGGGTACTGCCACCATCCCAAGTTTGTAGACGAGGATACAAGGAACACGAGATGTAAAATCACTGGACCAAGGTCACAGAGCTGCAGAGGGGACACCTGCAGGGTGGACACAGTGCTTGAGCCCTGCACTCCAGCACCTCGGGGTCGGCCTGCCTCTCCTGGCCCAGCGGCTCCCTGGGGAGCAGGCAGAGCCATCTCTGGTACATCGCACCCCACGAGACCAAGCCCCAGCTCCAGCGAACGGCCAAGCCCCTCCCAGGCTCCAGCGTGAGCCATCTCTTGAGTGCCCCCAGAGTCTTGGGGGTTAGGCACCCTTATCCTAGCTAGCATGTGTGGAAACCAGACCCAGAACCAGGAAAACAGACACAGGACTCCTGCTTCCCTCCCAGACCAGGGAACTAGCCGGAAGAAAATGCAAGCTGGATGGCATGACCGACTCAATGGACATGAGTTTGAGCAAGTCTGGGACATGGTGAAAAACGAGGAAGCGTGGCGTGCTGCAGTCCACGCGGTCATAAAGAGTCAGACACGACTCAGCAATTGATCAACAACTAGGCCCCAGAATCTAGAGCCTTCCAGAAATGCTCCAGCCAGGAAAAGCAGGATGGGAGTAACAATCACTGCTCCCGCCACAAGGCCACCCAGCCAGCTCTCTTGTCCCTGTGGGGCATGCAGCCCAGCAACAGCGGGAAGCACACAGTGGGACTGGGATAATGTGGGGTGTGCCCAGACCACATGAGGTGACCCCCTCAGCCACCCAGCCCCCGGCCTAGGCCAGCAGGCCAAGGAGGAGGACGGCTGGGCTGAGAGCCGCTCCCTTTGCCTTCCCTTCCCTCCCTCGGGCACAAGGCCAGCATCTCAGCCTCCAGACAGGAACCCCTCTGTCCCTACAGGACCAGCTGACCTTTAACTGGCCTGAAGGTCCCACTGGTTCCATCCCCCTGCCTGGGGGAGCAGATGGGAGGAGAAAGGAGGGCGGGTAAGGGGGTGGGAGAGGAGCCCAGGGCCTCCCTCACCCCCTTCTTCCTCCCCATTCCCCGCCTCTGGTACCAGCCTCTGGCTCCTTCCGCCCACTTCCTTCCCTCAGGCTGATTCTGACCCAAGTCCCATCCTTCCCATAGCCCCTCCTTTCCCCTTAATTAGTTTACCTTCTGTTTGCCTGGCACTTTATAGTTTACTAAATGTTTTTACATTTATCATCGCATTGAATCCACACCAAGGAGAGATGGAGAGACACTGAAAATTCCTTCAGACTGCCAAGTGTTGTTAAAAATGCAAACATCCCCAGGACGATGAACAATTAGGCTGGCAGCCACCGGGACCTCAGGACTGATTCAATGCCTCTTCTTCCTCCCCCCAGCTACTGGGTTCAAGGGGCCGAGATTGGAGGGAGGAGTACTTTGGGGGCGGCCTCAGCCTAGTGGGCAGGGCTTAGTGTGGGGCCTCTGAGGGCAGGAGAAAGAAGAAGAACCAAGCAGCTACAAGACAAACTCGGACCATTGCAGCACTGCACGCGAACTTCTCTCATCAGACCCAGAACTCTAGCCCCACCAGCACCCTCATCCCACTCCCTCTGAACTCCATCGCTCATTCTGGAGTGTCCAAGGTCAGAGAGAGACACTTTATGCAGAAAAACGCCAAAAAGACTTTCAGGGTGTTGTCAACAAATCCAAAACCTTGGAGATGGAGGCAGGGTGAGGGCCCCTGGGCTACCTAACCCAGCTCTGCCACGTGGCCCAGCATGCCCTCCCCAGGACCAGCTCCAACCAGGAGCAGAAACACAGAGGCTGGTGCTGGTGTCCTTGAATGAACACAGGCCGCTCATGGGTATAAATCAAAGGGGGTCTCAGTTACCCCATCTGAAAACTGATGGGGGATGGGGAAATAAGCCTGTGACCAAACCCCAGACAGGGCATCTCAAGAGTTCCTGAGCTCCAACTCCAGAAAAATAAATGACCCAATCAAAAAATGGGCCAAAGAACTAAATAGACACTTCTCCAAAGAAGACATACGAATGGCTAACAAACACATGAAAAGATGCTCAACATCACTCATTATCAGAGAAATGCAAATCAAAACCACAATGAGGTACCATTTCACACCAGTCAGAATGGCTGCGATGCAAAAGTCAACAAGCAATAAATGCTGGAGAGGGTGTGGAGAAAAGGGAACCCTCTTACACTGTTGGTGGGAATGCAAATTAGTACAGCCACTATGGAAAACAGTGTGGAGATTCCTTAAAAAATTGCAAATAGAACTGCCTTATGATCCAGCGATCCCACTGCTGGGCATACACACCGAGGAAACCAGAATTGAAAGAGACACGTGTACCCCAATGTTCATCGCGGCACTGTTTGTAATAGCCAGGACATGGAAGCAACCTAGATGTCCATCAGCAGATGAATGGATAAGAAAGCTGTGGTACATATACACAATGGAGTATTACTCAGCTATTAAAAAGAATACATTTGAATCAGTTTTAATGAGGTGGATGACGCTGGAGCCGATTATACAGAGTGAAGTAAGCCAGAAAGAAAAACATCAATACAGTATACTTACACATATATATGGAATTTAGAATGATGGTAATGATAAACCTGTACGCAAGACAGCAAAAGAGACACAGTTGTATAGAATGGCCTTTTGGACTCTGTGGGAGAGGGAGAGGGTGGGATGGGTTGGCAGAGTGGCAATGTAACATGTGTGATATCATAAGCGAAACGAATTGCCAGTCCAGGTTTGATGCAGGATGCAGGATGCTAGGGACTGATGCACGGGGATAATCCAGAGAGAGGGTGTGGGGCGGGAGGGTGGAGGTGGGGGTCAGGATTGGGAGTTCATGTACACTCATGGCTAATTCATGTCAATGTGTAACAAAACGAATACAGTATTGTAAAGCAAAACAAACTAAAAAATAAAAATTAATTTAAAAAAAAAAAAAAAAAGAGTTCCTGAGCTCCACACAAGCTCGCTTCAGAGGTCCCACATATTCAAATGAGCCACATAAATCAACAGAACTCATACATAACTCTCAAGAGCTGATATGAGTTGTGAATGACCATTTGACATAATGCTAGGGTTTGCTCTAAATTAAACATGTATTAATTTCAATTCTGCTGCTTTCTTTTCAAATTTTGGAGCCTACCGGTTTGTTTCCAGCTCGCAAACATTTTCGTTGGCTGTTGATGAAAGCCTGTGGGCCCTGAATACTGTGTCTACATTCCTAGTGTTCTGACCCCAGAGAACTCAGGCAGCGAGCCTGGAGAAATCCAACAACAGGGTTAAAAGAAGTCTAACAAATGCAGTGTTTGCAGCACAGCAGGGTATCTCAAGCTTCATGCAAGGCTACTTCCTCCAAGGAGGCCTCCCAGACCACTCCAGATCTCAAGAATCCCTCCCCTGCCTATCTCAGAGCACTTGCTGCCTATGAGACTCATTTGCACCAAGAATACACACTTCTGTGGCTGGTCTGCTGCATTCTTTGGCTCTGCCTTCATAGCTTAACACATTCATGTTTAGTTTTATCTTCTCCCGCTGAACCGTGAGCTCTCAGAAATGTCTTGGACTTCTCCTCTGTCCCCCCGATCCTCTGAACCCAGTATGGTGTCATAGCAAAGCAAGAGACCCAAGGCCATCTGAGCAGGGCTATGCAGTTGCAGAGGGACTAGAAGTCACTGGTCCCACCTACCCTCCATGCCATCATCTCGATGCCCATTGAAGTTGTCATAGGAATCCCAGCGGATGAGGGGGTCAGAGGTGTTATAGTCCACAGACACACTTGGCCCATTCTCCAGGTGTTCCATGCCTTAGAAAATGGGAAAGGAGAAGAGGACAGCAAAAAGAAAGGAAAAAAAAAAGAAAACAGATCAGCAGCTGGAAAAACAGAGGAAGCCAACAAGCTCCCCAAGGATGCTCCCTAAGGGACTTCTCGTTTTCTTGACCATGCAGGGTGGGACCAGTGGCTTAAGTTGGATGGAGAACCCAGGAGTCTGGTTTCTTACATTCTTGAAAAAGCTCACACCAGGTCATAAGAGTAAATCAGGACAGCAGCACTGAGCAGCAAAGACCCCCCGGAGCAGAGCTGGCGGGGAGCTCTCTGGCTGGGTGGCTGCCTCTTTCTCTTCTGTGCCCCAGGGGCCCCTGTGACAGTGCCAAGAGTCCAGAGAGGCTGGCCCTGGAGTCAGAGGGGAGGGTGGGAGAGACTTGCGGTGGGCTGCACGGGGCCAGGGCCAGAAGACAAGTCACAGCCTTGACACTGAGAGGACACAGGTCATCCCAGCCATCCCCCTGCCCCTCCACTTAAGAGGCTCTCTCCTCCAGGCAGAAATCTGGGGAGAGAGGCAGAATCTTGCCTACACTTCCAGAGAAAGCCTAGGATGTGGACAGAAAAGCTACAAGTCAGGCCTTCTGGGGCGAGCTACCCTTCTGACCAAGTAGTCCTTTCTTTAATCTACCTAGAGTCCTCTGTCTGTAACCTGACTTCATCTCTTCCTATTTGGTTCCCAAATAAGATGGCGAACAACTGGTCTCCACATATAACCAGTCAAAGGCTTAACGGCTATTATTAAATTGCCCTTCTCATCTTCAGGTTGAACCACCTCAGTTCTCATAAATACTTATCGTCCATCCAGCACCTATGAGTGTCCCCTGGCCACTCACCCCATCCACCACGGCCCTCAGTCTCTGAATATAATAGGATGATGACTTAATGGGGCCAAAATAGTTTATCCAACCCAGCACCTGTCTACGTTTTTATTTTTATTATCCAGAGATTAAGTCACTAGTTCATGTTTAGCTGGGGGTCCACTATGATACCCAGATCCTCTACTGCGGGTCTGCCTCTCAACCACAGGTGACTTGATATTTGTAGAGCAGACCAGTGGGGAAATGGTGGAGGTGAGCTGAGGTGGAGCAGGGCCGGATGGAGGGAAGGGAGGGAATCAATGGGTTATCACTCAGCTTTTACCTTGAATTTTCTCTGGTCCATAAGAAAATACAAATTCAACTTTGCCGTATTCTGGAAATCGATCATCTGAAAAAGGAGAAGGAAAACAAAAATGGGCAACCAATTCCCAAAAAAGGACGCCACAGAAAGTTTTCTTCTAGAAAGGATTAAAGTAATATACGTATTTATTGTTGTTATTTAGTCACTAAGTCATGTCTGAGTCTTTTGCGACCCCATGGACTGTAGCCCTCCAGACTCCTCCATCCATGGGATTTTCCAGGCGAGAGTCCTGGGATAGGCTGTCGTTTCCTCCTCCAGAGGATCTCCCTGACTCAGGGAATGAACCTGCATCTCCTGCAGTGGCAGGCAGATTCTTGAGCACTGAGCCACCAGGAAGCCCAACATACGTGTACATGGTTGATAACATAATGAGTAATATGTAGGATGATGCCAAGTCTCCTGCCCACCTTAGTCCAGGCCTACCTGCCTAAGGTAACCACTTCTTACCATTCCTATTTTCTGTTCTACTAGCAGCTACCCTAAGATTCTATACAATAACCACAGTTTTTATGCCACTATTTTTAATCAGTTTTAAATAATCTTCATTGATGCAACACTATGAAGATAAATAATTTGGACCACTTACAGTATTCCCACCTCCCTTCTTAAATCTTTTTATGATTATTAATCACCCTTCTGATTACCTCTGAGACTTTAAATATTGCAGTTGAGCCTCTATTTCTTGATCTGTCCATTTTTGATCGTGTCCTGACTCCCTCCCTACAGGAGGAGAAAATTTTTGCCCCTCCCTTCCCCCACCTCTCCACAACCCCTTTTATCTTGTCAGTTATTCCTTTACCTTCCTTGTTAGGACTGACAACATTTACATTCTCTTCTGCAAATTTAACAGCATCTTCTGTGTTTGCCCTCCTGGCTCTGGTACAGGGAAACCTCTTCATAGAAATATCATTCTCCCTGCATGAGCCAGACCACACTGGGGGCTCAGGCCTCCCCTCCTCAGAGCTCCAGCCCCACACTCTGATATCTGCCTGAACCCAGGCTGGACACAGATCACACCCACTGCTTGTCAGAAGGGAAGTTACAGAAGGGGTGGTGTCCCCTCACTGGACCACCTGTCACGCCCGTGCATGTCTCCATCACTGCAAGCATCACTTCACAGTGTCACGTTTGTGTGTCTCTTCCTCCTGTAAGGCTGTGAGCTGCCTAAGGATAGGGCCTGACTTCTTTCTGTTGGTATCGCCAGGGACTAGCACAGCCTGGCACATACGGACACTCAGGTGATGCTGGTGGGTTTATAGATAGATGAATAGATGGGTGAATGGATGTAGACATGTCCCAGATCTGAATGTGATGCAGATAAAACCTAATGGATAGAGGAAAGAAGCAAAGAGAGACAGCTACCTGATCACCCCACCTCCCCTGGGAAAATGGTCACCCTTCACTGCTGCCACAGCCCCTCCGTTAGGTCCTTCTATCCAGTGGTATAACTATTCCTTGCTACGTCTGCCTGTCTACTCAACAAGCCTACCTTTGAAGGCACATCAAGGTCCTCCTTGCCAAAGACAACTCCCAGGTCATGGATGGCACAGGTGTGGAACTGCACGCGGAAGATGACATCTCGAGCTGGGCTCCGGAACTTCTTGTGGTAGCACTTCAGCTGGTGGGAGAGACAGCAGAGCCCATCAGGGGCCCAGAGGTAGGAAGTTAGTTCCAGGGCGCTTCCTTATCAGCTCCATTTCTGGGCCCCAAACCCACTGAGGGAGCGGTCACCCATCCCCAACAGGATCTCAGAGCTCTCTGGGGAAAATTCCAGAACAGCAGAGGTTGGACGCCAGTCCTTCCCTGTGGGGACAAAACTACCCTCCTGCAAAGTTCCTGCGTGTAAAACAGACAGCCGATGGAAATGCGCTGTATGACTCAGGGAACTCAAGTCGGGGCTCTGGAACAACCTACAGGTGTGGGAACAGGTGGGAGGTGGGAGAAAGGTTCGGGGGAGGGGGAAATATGTGCACTTAGGGCTAATTCATGTTGATGTACAGCAGAAATCAAATCAATATTGTAAAGAAATCATCAATCAATTAAAAATAAATTTTTTTAAAAAAGAAGTTCCTGCACAACAGTCAAAATGGAGAAAGTAGAAGTGGATTTAAATTGCAAGTAAAAGGAGTGAAGCTGGAATTGAGGCAGTCCTGGTCACCAGCAGGAAGCCCAGAGGTAACAGCTCACACAGAGACGTTATTTCCCTGGACATGCTCCAGAACAAGAGGCAAGCCCAGGGAAGGCATATCCCACTGTGAGAAAGTGGATGGACAAGGACCTTTCAGGCTGGAAGACCTTGCAGGGTCCCTGAGAGCCAGTCAACACCCCCAAGGCTGGTGGCCCACCAGGAGTGACACACTTATCCAGAGAGACAGGAGGGGAGCAGAATGAAAAAAGAAAGAAAAATATAAACGGTGGGGGGCGGGGGAGAGCTTGAGACGGAGGAGTGACTCACCAAGATGTCTCCCTTCAAGAGCAGCCCAGGCTCAATGGTGATGCAGATGCTGGTCTGGCTGTCTCCTGCACGTTGCTATGGGAGAGAGGCGGGCAGAGGGACAGAGGGCTGCTAAGGGGGCTGAGCAGGGTACCTTCTTCCAGCTGCCCCTCCACCAGGGGGCTGTCGGGAAAGCTCACTGACGCATCCCTCAGCCCTCCTCCTAGAGAAGGTTCTAGACAGCCCTCCAATCCCTGTCCCCAGTCCTCAGCCTCCGTTCTCCAACATTCCTGGCCTCTCCTTCCTGCGGAATACCTACTAGATGCCAGATGTGTAGACAGGTTGCATGGCCTGGTAGATCCGGAGAAATGGTCGACACCCTGAAAAGGAGGGATGGTGTTAACCAAGACAGCAGAAATAGCGAGAGGAGGAAGGGGGAGAGGGGAGATGCAGGAGGGAAGGACCAATCAGGAGGAAGAAATGTGAGCAGGGGAAGGAGGAAAAGAGGAAGGAGAAATGGGAAAAGGAAGAGGAAAAAAATGCTAACTTTTCATTAAAGGCATTTTGAGGGACTTCCCTGGTGGTCCAGTGGTTAAGGATCTGCCTTCCAATGCTGGAGACACAGGTTTGATCCCTGATCAGGGAACTAAGATCCCACCTGCCACAGGGCAACTGAGCCCGCACACAACTAGAGAGAAGCCTGCATGCTGCAACAAAAGACCCCATATTCCGCAACGAACCCCAACGCAGCCAAAATTAAATCAATCAATATTTGTAAAATAATAACAAAATAATAAAGACATTTTGAGTTTAAGAACGTGGTCATGTCCAGGATCACCTGCCGGCAGGCACGGCCAATATTAAACCCACTTTGCAGATGAATCAACTGGGGTGCAAAGAAACAGGAAGTGAAGAAGAAAAAAAAAAAAAAGAAAGAAATAGGAAGTGCTATGGTTGCGACTCCAAGCCTAAGACTTGGCAGCTAGCCAGCATTTTTACCACCTAAGGCTGCCTCCTCAGAGGAAGAGACGGAAGACAGGAGGAGAATGGCAGCGGGGCTTCAGAGACTCACCTCCTTTAGACTCGAAGTTGGGGATACCGTGCATGATCCATGGTGTAGAAACAAGGGCTTGTTGTTCATTTTGATGGAGCCAGAGAGCAGGCCGCTGAAATAATGCACGTACCTGGAGCAGGGAGAAGGGCAGCTTCAGCCAGGGAGGCCTGTACTAGAATACAGCCATCCTGTTCTCTTTCTCCCCAGCACACTGCCCTAGGTGGCCCTGCCGACTCCCCACCATCTCCATCAGCCCCCAGGTCTCCTGACACCTGAGGTCTCCACCCTTGCTGCCTGTACAGGTACTGATACACCTAGAGTGGAGTCCAGCCAAACCTCCCGCTTGGGCTTCTCCAGCGCCCCCTTGTGGTCAATGTGGCCATCTCTTTCCTGCTTCCCTCCCAGCCCAGGAATCTCCAGCTGGACCAAATTTCCTGCCACACATCCCTGACAGGCATCATTTAGCTGTTCACTACAGAACAAGGCAGGATGATCAACCATCAAACGGCTCTGACACCCTGACCCCCAGCCCAAACCAAGTTTACATTTGTACCCATAAGCCCCTGTTCTGTCCCTACAGACGCACCAGCCACATAACAATATAGCAAATTGTAAGAGCTTAATAATTTTAGTCCTTCACTTTTTCTTGCCTAGAGAATCCCACGGACAGAGGAGCCTGGCGGGCTACATCCATGGGGTCGCAAAGAATTGGACACAACTGAAGCGACTTAGCACTCACACAAAAAGGGTACAAAGTTACTCTATATCACTTCATTAGATACTGCTCAAAGGTTAAAGCGTCTGCCTCCAATGCGGGAGACCTGGGTTCGATCCCTGGGTCGGGCAGATCCCCTGGAGAAGGAAATGGCAACCCACTCCAGTATTCTTGCTTGGAGAATCTCATGAACTGAGGAGCCTGGTGGGCTGCAGTCCATGGGGTCACAAAGAGTCGGACACGACTGAGTGACTTTACTTACTTAGATACTGAAGGATATCTAACTTCCACTAAGTAGTCCTATCTTTAGAGTCAACATTCCCCAATTCCCTTAACAAGGATCTCGCTAGAAGACTGGAAGGAAAGCCACCCCCACTACCAGAAGAAAGGGAAAACTAATCCAGAAAGAGTCATGAGTCTCCCAAAGACACAGCAAGAGGGCACAAAGGTGAGAGGGGAGCAGGTGGGAGGAGCAGGGAAGCAGTCTGACCCCGACTAGAAGGAGGGGCCAGTCCATTTGGTCAGTGCTTCTTCCTCTCCTGATTGGCCAGAGGATGCCACTCTGGGTCAGCTGGACCAATCAGAATATATTCTGATTTTCCTCCTCTCCTGACTGGCCGGAGGATGCCACTCTGGGTCAGCTGGACCAATCGGAATGTATTCTGATTTGAGGTGAGTGGGACCAGAACCCTCATGACCCTGACAACGGTCTCGTCTTGACTCTCAGCTCCCTGGCCCACCTCTGGGCCTGTGGGCCCCTGTCCCTGGGCTGGGGTGGGGCCACCTTGGACTACCCTAGCAAGATAATCTGATGGGCAGCGCCAGCTCCTATTCAAGCCCCTACCCAGCCCCCAGCCCCGTTGCTCAAACCGGAAACCTGGAATGGCAGGTTCCTATCAGATCTTCTGATCGTGCCAACAGGATGTGTCTGTGTGCTGGGGACAATGAACCCGGGGGTGGGGTGACAATGAATGGGGGAGCTGCAAGCAAAGCTCCTCCCTCCCTCTCTCCCTGCACTCTGCTCCTCCAGCTGATCCAATCCCTGGAAGTAACACTGACAAGGCGGAAAAGTGGCAACGAATGCCACTTCCCCAATGGTCGCACTTCCACATTTGAGCACAGACAGAATTACCCACCCATGAGCAGATGCAGCTACAGATACGAGCGGCAAGGCAGATACAAGGCAGATAACGTAAACACAGACACACACACATCCCAGTGGCTCGCTATGTAAGCACATACTGAGCATGGTGAAATCCTTGAACCATCCTATTCCAGAGAGTAACACTAATCCCTGTCCTCCAGGCTTTTAGCTGCAGAGATGTGACTGCCCTGCCCACACTCTCCACGCCACATTGTACCATCATAAACTTCGTGCTCCTCTTTCTGAATCTAATCTTTTAAGGCCAAGGGCCAGACTCGTGACCAAGGCCACCAGCCATATGTAGCAAGCCAGGATCTTGAACAGCAGTTCTTTCCTCCCTGGGAAGACTCTCACTGAAGCACTGCTGCTGTGTCTGACAGCCTAGTCAGAGTTTTCTGCACAGAGAGATACTCCCTTTCTGATCTCTGACCCAGAAGCCAGCTACCCACTGCCCCGTGCCGGCTGTAAGGCACTGGCGGCCTAAGGATGCCTTCACTTCTGCTTGGGCTTCCTGCTGCAATGGCAGAAACCCAATCCCCAGTGGAGCCAGCACACTTTTAGCCAGGCAAGATGGAGGCGGTGGGGTGTGAGTTGGGAATCCCCTGCCTAGAGAGGTTGGAAAGCTCCAGGACCTGTGGCTAGGGGGTCCTGCTTTGCCTGGTCACTGTTCCAAGGGGCTGGAAAAGTCAATGAAACACCGTGGCCTTCATACCTGCTACCTGGACCCTCTACCCCAGACCTTCACTCAAATGCTTCCTTCTCCCTTCTCAGACCTCACCTTCCATGGCATCTTCTCAGAATGGTCAGCCCATCAGAATCAGCCTCTCACATCCACCTCTATCACACTCTCTAGCTCATCATGTTCTATTTTGGCTTTTTCCCCTTCAAAGCATCTATCACTGTCTAAAATGACCTTGATGGTCTATTTACTTGTATAAAGTTCTCAACAGAATAATCAGCTTACTAAGGGCTAAAGATCATCCTATTCAACTAGATATTGCCAGCACTTGGAATATACTAGAGTATCAAAAAGTTGCCAGATGAATGAAGAAATCCATCCCTGCCCTGCTTCCTGCATGGGCTGTTGTGGACCACGTCGCTGAGAGCCCTTTGTAAAATTTTAAAGCTCTCACAGCAGAAGGGGACCCTCATCATGAATGAGTGTCTGTCACCTCCTCAGAGCAGACGGCAACAACTTTAGCCTCCTGCAGACTCATCCAAACAGGGGACCAAGAATGGCACTGCTTTCTCATACAAGCTGTCTCTTGCACCCCCCGACTCCCTACTGCTGGGCCCGCTGCTCTCTGGCACCAACCTCAGGAGCCAACTGCTGTGCCCCTCTGTGGGCACACACAGCTGCCCACAGGTTCCTGAGTTCATGCCCTTCCAGGCTGGACCTGAACATGCATGCTTGGCACACCACCACATAGGTACACTGTTCAGTCCCCATGGGTTCACGAGGCTGGTTCCCACATACAGTGAACACACACACACATGTATGTACTGGGCCAAGAGCCCTGGAGACCCACCTTCTCTGGGATGGTTGGCCAATGGGTACAATCTTATCCTCGTAGAACCGTTTCATTGCAAACCGGTCCAGGGCCTGGTCGGCACTGTGCGGAGAGACAGGTGGTCAGAGGAGCCAACGTCCATGATCCCCCTGTCCCCCTACCCTTGCTCCCCAGACCTGCAGAGCCCTCCAGTCACTCTGTCCTGAGACGCTTTCAGGAAAGGGTTACTCCAGCATCCCTCCCTCCTGTGTGCTGCAATACTCAGCACAGGGGCCTTAGAACCAGACATCCTTGGAGCCCATCTCAAGCCTACCACTGGCTTAGTAGCCTTTGGTCTTTGGGGCAGGTTACTTAACCTTCCTGAACCTGATTTTCCTTTCCTGGCAAATGAGGAGATAACTATGCCTTCTTTGAATGTTGTTATGGCAATTGAGGGAGATAACATCGCTAAAGAGCTTGGCACATGTGGGCACACAGGAGGTGCACAGGCAATGTTCACCATTAAGCAAAGATTAAGCCAGGTCAGGTTTCTTAAAGTCATAAAACTACCGTCCTATTGGCAAGCCCTTCAGAGAACACTCTACTCATCCTCGAAGAGGTCATTTTATAAAAAGACAGAGCATATAGCTCTGCCATTCTAGACTCTCCACCAGTGTCCCTCTTAGAATAAACCCCAAAGTCCTCACCAAGGGTTGCACGGCCCCTGGACTCTACCCCCTCACGGCTTCACTTCCTAGTCTTCGTCCCCTCACTCATTCGGCTCCAAACATGCCAGCCCTGGCATTCCCATTGCTGGCATTTGCCCCACTCTCTTCTCTGCCTGGAAGGTCCTCTGCTGCCACCACCCCCCAGACCACATATGACTCAGTCCTTCCCAGCCTCCTGCCACTTAATTCCAGTCTCTGCTCACATATCACCTCCTCAAGAGACCGCCCCTACCCACCATCTTGCTTCAGTCTCTGTTCTCAGAGGACTTGCCTCCTACTATTAGGGATGTGTTTGTTCAATTATTTAACACTCATGAGGGCAGTGGCCCACCTTTGCCCACTGCTCTCTTCTCAGCACCTAGAACAGCCTGCACAGTGACTGTTCCATAACCATTGTCAAATGACAAAGTGAATGGACCAACTCCTCTGCCTCTCTGCAAAGCCAAATCAAAATGGAAACAGCCATCCGCTGGCTGTTTCCTGTTCTTACTGCAAACTTCAAAGTGGGAAGATGCCCCTGAGGGCCAGAGGCAGGGGCATGGATGAGAAAACGTCTAGGTGGCTCTGCTGCACCCAGATGTGTTCCAACATTTCCTTGTGACTCCCTCGCTGCTCTTTGGGGTAAATAGAAGGCAGTCTGGCAAAGAAAAGTGGCCCCAAGAAGCCAGCTGGATGGGGTGCCCGTGCAGGGCCTGCCTCCCACAGCTGACCCCCCAACACTGGGGCCCCAGATAGGAGGATGGTCTCTGCTCTGTGCTGCCCTCTGTCCAAGGGCCCCTACCCCAGAGCTGTGGGCAGGGACTTTCTCCTTTCTGCGGGCTCCTCACCCTGTCCTCAGCACCTCTCGTCTCCTCTGTCCTCATCCTCCAATCCCAAGGAAGAGTGAGGCCCTGGGTGGGTGGGGAGAGGGGTCCTGCTGTCAACATTCAGAGAACAGGACACTCCGGTTCTCTTACCTGGCAGAAATGTTGCTGTAGTGCATGTAAGCCGCGATCACAACGCCGATCCTGCCTCGGTTTCCCTGAAAGAGCCCCAAACACAAAAGCCTTCACTGTTAAGGCTGGCCCTCCCACCCTAGAGCCCAGCCAGAGCCTTGAAGAAAAGGGGTTGGAGAGAGGGGCTGTGGCTCTCAGACAGGAAAAGGAGGAGGGAGGAAGCAGGTGGGGCTGAATCTTAAAAAGAAGAAACAGTTGATTATCCATCACACCTGAGGGCCCCACAGGCTGGTAGCCGCCATTTCTTGTTGGTGCCACCCCAGACAGAATGTATTGTCCCCAAGAAGGAGAATATACACAAACTTGCACTCTCACACAGTCCAGTGATAGGGGCAGGTACATGCACTCATCACACACACACACACACATCCTGCCACCCCCGCTCTGACCTTGTTATGTAGGACGACCACATTGTGGGGGTCTGCATTGAGCCAGGTGTCCATGGCCTTGCAGACACTGCAGATCTTCTCCAGGGCCGGGGTGTGGAGGTCGGGCCAGCCAAATTCCAGAACCTGTGGCCCAAGCCATGAGCAAGAAGTGGCAGAAGCGCAGAGAGCCAACAGGGGTGGGGGACAGTGAGGGGACGCTAGTTCCTGCCCTGCCCATCAACCCCGCACGGAGGCAGGGGTGTGGAGGCCGAGGACACTGGTCCAAGACTTTGTTCTGACACCGGCTCCCTGTGGGGCCTCGGGTTAGTCACTGCCCCTGCCCCAGCCCCAGCCCCAGTTTCTCACATGCATAAAAAGCAAAGGCTTAGAACCCCCGAAGGTTCCAGATCCCTTTCACATGACTTTGACCTTAAGACAAACTCTCCTCCCACAGACCCCAGGGGCTGGCTCAAGGAGGAAGAAGGAAAGCTGAAGGCTGATCACAGCTCTTTCCCAGGCCCTGGACACACAAAGCATCAAGTTTTCAGGCCAAAAGAGGCCTGAGTGGGACAGAGAGTAGACCAGAATAGCAGTCACCAGGTTCCTTCAAACTTTAACTCACAGAACTTTAAAGTACAAGAAAACTTGTGCTCAGAAGGACCCAGAGAGCTCATCTAATCCAACCCATCCACTTTTAGATGCACAAACCAAGGCCCAGAGAACTCTGCCGCCCACCCAAGGTCACATACGACGGTCGCTAGACTCCAGGGGCTGGAGCGGCACACAGAGCTCCTCCACACAGGGCTCACTCAACAGCAAGTGAAAGAACTCTGGCTGTCGGAAGCCTGCACTGGCAGTTCCCAGCTGGTGCAAATCCAGAAGACTCGTCAGTAAGACTAAAAATCCCACAACCGCAGCCCCACCCCAGGGGCTCTGTGTGCACACCACCAGAGGCAGGCCTGGGTGGAAATGACTGTACTGAGCTTTGCTTTCTGTAATTCGTATCACAGAAGCACTATGTGCGTTTCTGTTTTCCAAACAGAAGGGAGCACGGTGACTTTGAACAGGCTTTGCAAACAGTCACAGCACTTTGCTCCAAGATTCTAACATGGGATCTTTGGAGGAAGGGAGCCCAGCCAAGGAGAACTCCCCCAAACAAACCCCCAAACAGCCCCAGGCTCACCTTGGCGTGGAGCTTCGTGATGTCAGGTCTCCGCTCAGAGAGGTTGAAAAGCTA
Source organism: Aepyceros melampus (assembly GCA_006408695.1). Lineage (NCBI taxonomy): Eukaryota > Metazoa > Chordata > Mammalia > Artiodactyla > Bovidae > Aepyceros > Aepyceros melampus. Next base: position 297,291 of record SJXQ01006010.1, on the reverse strand, counting down.
GAAGGAGGAAAAGGAAGAGGTTGTGAGAAGGCTGGCCCTTTCTCTCTCTTTCTCTCTCTCTCTCTCTCTCTCTCTCTCTCTCTCTCTCTCTCTCTCTCTCTTCCCTGCTGGAAATTCTACTACATGAACACACATGAAGCCCCACCAGATACACACTGACTGACAGGAACCAACTTCAGATTCTCAGGATGAACAGGGAGATAGACAGGTATGTAGACGCTCAGCCTTGCCCCTGGATGAGCAGACATCCTGAACTGAAGGTGAGAAGGGGATGGAATCTGTCTTGGGCCCCACGGGCCACCCTCAAGGTGGGCGTCTCTCCACACTGTATGGAGATCCGGTGGTGGCAACTGGTAAGCATTTGGCCATCTCTGGTTTCTATTTCACATGGTGCCTTTAGAAACTCACCCCATGAAGATGCAAAGTCAGACACCCTCTATCAAAGGGTGCAAACCATGCTGGGTGGACCCTCTCAGATCCTTGACCTCCCAGGAGACAGCCCCTGACACTTGACCACATCCCACGGGAATCCCCGTCTCTGAATTCCTGTCTTCCATCTCTGGAGGAGGCAGGCAGAACTCCCAACATCCAGCTCAAGGCCTGGGAAACTCAAAGGCCCCTGTGATGTCTCCTGGGGAGAGAAGAGGACCACAGGGTCTGGAACGGGTGGGACAGAGTGGGGAAGGTACAGCAGAGACTCATGGAACTCTGGACTCCTGAAATTAGGCAGGATCTGAGATGGCTTCTGGTCCACTTCTCATAGGCTTCCCTGTCGGCTCAGTCAGTAAAGAGGCTGCCTGCAATGCAGGAGACCCAGGTTCGATCCCTAGGTCAGGAAGACCCCCTGGAGAAGGAAATGGCAGTATTCTTGCCTGGAGAATCCTATGGACAGACGAACCTGGTGGGCTAGAGTCCATGGGGTCACAAGAGTCAGACATGACTTAACGCCTAAACCACTACATTACATCACTGTTGAGTCCCATAAAGGAATATGCTTTATGCCATTAACGACAGCTGCCACTTGGGCATTCACAGACAGCCAGGCCGCACTAAGGACTTGACATTTAACAAGCTGCCTTAATTCTCTCCACAACCTCTGAAATAGATAGTGTCATTAGACCCATTTTACAGATGGTATCCTAAAGCTTAGTGAGGCTAAGTACCAAGATCAGATAGTTAGTAAGAGCAGAGTCAGCACAGAACTTTCTGTTTAAAGCCGGATGTCTTTTTTTTTTTGGCTGCACTATGCAGCATGTGGAATCTTAGTCTCCAAACCAAGGATTAAACCCATGCCCCTGCAGCAAAAGTGTGTAGTCTTAACCACTGGCCCATCAGGGAAGTCCCTAAAGCCAGACTCTTAACAACGTCCAACATAGCTGATGGATGGGTCTCTACAGAGGGTCGAATGGTGTCCCACAAAAATTCATGTCCACCCAGAACTTCAGAATGTGGCCTTATTTAGAAACAGGCCCGTTGCTGATGTAAGTAGTCAAGGGTCTGGTGATGAGATCATCCTGGCTTCAGAGTGGGCCCCAGATCCAATGACTTGTGTCCTATAAGAAGAGGAGAGGACACACAGACATGGGGAAGAAGGAAGGCCATGTGACGATGGAGGCAGAGACTGGAGCCAGGCACCTACAAGCCAAGGAGCCACCAGAAGGTGGGAGAAGGCAAGGAGAATTCTCCCCTACAGGACTCAGAGGGAGCACGGCCCCAGTGACACCTTGACTTGGACTCCTAGCTTCCAGAACTACGGAAAAATTAATTTTGTTGTCTCAAGCCACCTAATTTGTGGGAATTCGTTACAGCAGCCCTGGAGACCTAACACAGTCCCTAGACCCTGCCTCTGCTCTCTCACCATGACCTGGCCGGTCTGTGGGTCCAGCCGCACGCACCTTCCTATAAAGTGGGCCTGAGCCCTCCTCTGGGGCCAGGAGAGCTCCAGTCCCCTGGCCAGCCTTTCTGACCCCCACAGTGGGTGAGGAGTCAGGGATAACCTCCTCCACATTGGTTGGGAGATTCTCCTGTCCCAAGTACAATTCTCTGTTCAGCTACACAAAGTCCCTTAAAACACGCCCTGCCACAGCTCTGCCCTAAGACTTCTCAGAGGCGCTGACAGTGTGACACCTCTGCCACTTCCTGATGCTGTGACCTCAGGCAAATACCCCACCTCTCTGTGCTCCTAAAGCAGCTGCTTCCTAGGGCTGTCGTGATGTTAAATACGTGGGAAGGAGTTAGGACAGGGCCTGGATCATCACAGGCGCTCGATAACATGAGTGTTACCATGAGCGTTCCTCCTCCTGGTCAACACACACATACACCCACACACATACAGACACACCACATGCACACACAATGTACACATACACACACACACACACACACACACACATGTACAGACACACCACATGCACACACAACCCACTTGTACACATATACACACAAGCACACATACCTATACACACACATGTACAGACACACCACATGCACACACAATGTACACACACACACACACACACACCTATACACACACATGTACAGACACACCACATGCACACACATCCCACTTGTACACATATACACACAAGCACACATACCTATACACACACATGTACAGACACACCACATGCACACACAACCCACTTGTACACAGATACACACAAGCACACATACCTATGCACACACATGTACAGACACACCACATGTATACACACAGCCCACTTGTACGCATACATGCACAAGCACACACATACAAACCACACATACCCATACACATGCACACATAGGACAAGCACACACACTCCACTGTACACACACACATACAAGCACACACACAAACCACACATACCCATACACATGCACACATAGGACAAGCACACACACCAATGACTTGGCTCAGATGCCGTGTCCCAGCTACAGAGACTCTCCTCAGAGGACAACTGGACAGTGAGTGAGGACTCAGACCATGAGGCGCCCGAGGTCAGGGGCAGGTGAGAGAAGAGGGGAGGAAGAGCTGGCACAGGGGCAGGTGGGATGAGACTCCAGCAGGAAGAGGTGGCACGCAGAAAGGATGGGGCCCTGGACCAGTGGGCGGGGGCCCATCCTCACCAGGTAGTTGCCTCCATGTTTGGACTTGAGCATCTGGGCCACCTCGCGGAGGTTGCTCCGAAAGTTCTCCTCATTGGCTGTGCTGGGGAAGGAGACGGCGATGATCCTCTCGGTGACATACACCAGGTCCAGCTCACAGCTGTCCTCCGTGGTCCGGCTCGTACTCATGCTTCTGGGGAGACAGCAGGCAGCAGATCAGAATCCAGGCCCCCAGGACGTGGTCCAGGAACCTGTACCCCTCCCAGCCCCCAGATCTAACCCAGGAGGGCTTGGCTGCTCCCTGACTCTGAGCCAAGGCCAGAGGCTTACCCGGGCAAGGCCAATGTAGCCCTCAAGGCCAGTCTGGGAGAGCCAGGGAGAACAGAGCTGGGCAGAAGCTGGCAAGGATCTCAGACCGTTTCAGAAACAAAGAGTGATGACACTAGTCCTAGGAGCTCATCAATCCTGGCAGCATCGCCTTCAACCTGTGATCCCAGAGGCCAGAGCCAGCCCCGGAACCAGCCCTGGCCCGAGTCCAGCTCAGCCTCCCAACATACGGCGGCCACCTGGTCTGGCAGAAGCTTCTCGAAGGATCCAGGGAGGGCTCCAGAGAGGAAGGAGAGCCCGAAGCGAGGGCTCTTGCATCCCAGAGCTGAGCCTTCTACCGCCCTCTGCTTGCTCTGAGCTGTGGCGTGGGCGGGGAGGCCCTCGGGAGTAGGGGCAGCTCAGGTGACACGCTCACCTGGGCTCCAGGTAAGCCAGACCACAGCACACATTCCAGCCCTCCCTGGAGGCAGGCTGACTCCTGCCCTTTGTTCACTGGCTCTCCCCCCACCTCTGGCAGCTCCCACCGCCTCCAGGTCTCCTTCCTGCCAGTGACCTCCCTGGTTTCTAAGGTCCCAGGAGGCTGAGGATGCTGCCGCAGTGGCAGGGGACCCCCAGACATCCCAGCGCCATCTGAGCTCCTAAGAGAGGCAGGGAGCTGCCTGGGCCAGCCACTGAGGGAGAGGAAGTGAGGGCTCACACCTTTACACCTCACCCAGCTGCTCTTCCAGAGGAGGGTCCAAGGTGAGCTGACGGGACGGGGAAAGGGGTCTCAGGAAACTGGCAATCCATTCCAAAGCCTCCCAGCGGCTTCTAGGGGCACCTCATACTGTTCTTACCCCATCACCAGCCTCCTGCTTCCCTTCACTACTCAAGATGGACCACATTCATGTTAAGAACCTCTCACTACCTCCAGGTAAAGCTGGGACTGGAGGGGGCAGTGGGAGGGATACCACTGGGGGTTTCAGTGATGGGGCGGCAGTAGGGTGTACAGCCCCAGGACACCAAGAACCAGGGCAGAATCCAAATCTCCAGGGTTAGCTCTGAGCCAACTGTATAGATGGGGCTTGGAGACAGGAGAGCCAAAGGTGACATACAGCTTCTCCGTGGGGACAGTAACGGGGACGCAGTGATAGAGATGCCAGTGTGCTGGGAGCCCACTTTGAATCTGGCCTCTGAGTCCTGATCATTCCCAGTCCTGCAACCTATAGGGGCGGGGCTCCTACTGAAGGCAGAACAGCGCCACCACATGGACAACATCAGCACCGCACTCTGCACCCACCGATTCTCAGCTACAAGGGAGGCGGGATCTGCTAAGGGGGCCCTCTACTCTCTGTAGACAGCTGGCAGCGGGACTGCAGCCCACTGGGAGCTTCAGCTACACACCAAGCCCTCTCTGGCTAGGGCTCCAGATCCCTGGGGCCAGATTCTCACTCATCTCAGAAGCCTCGGATGAAGGAGAGGCAAAGGAAGCCAAAAAAATCAGAGAACCTGGACCCTGGACAAAGTAACTCTGGATGAGCAAAGCACCAAGTCCCCTATGATCCCCTTTCCCAGCCCCCATCAGCACAGCCAGCCAGAGAACCTTCCTTTTATGAATGACCCTCGAATATCGGAAGCCACTGCTCATGGAAAGGAACAGTATCTAACACGGGCCTCAATGCCAGCCAGTCCTGAAGGCAAATCCAAGTGCTGCCTGTTGGTGGTTGCATGACCTTTAACAAGTTGCCTCACTTCCCTGAGACCCAGTTTCTTCATCTGTCAAATGGGGATAAAATACTTACCCTGCAGGGCTGTTGCAAGGACTAGATTAGATCATGCAGGTAAATAAAGAATCCAGCTCAAGGACTGGCTTCAAACTAGAACTCAAAACATGACTGATTCCCAGTGGCATCTACCCACATCCTCTCGTTGTAGCTTCCATGTCTGCCATGCTCCCGACCAGTGGCTTCATGACTTTAGCATTAGAAACTCAAAGGCATGCTTGCTGGGAATACCCAGAGTGACCTCACTGCCTGCCCTCCACTCCCTACCCCCTATAGTTGAGGCGTACCTGATGGGCTGGGGATGAGGCTGGACGCTTGGTGTAACTCTGGTGGAACTCTGGGAAAGAGAAGAGAAGAGCAGCGTTAGGATGGGGACCAGCTGGATGGCAGGAGAGCAGCAGAGAGCTGTCCACGCAAGTGGTCAGGGCCACGGGCAAACACAGACTTCCTTCTGCTTCTGCCAACATTCCAGCCCAGGCGCCCTAAAGCCCCAGCAACACAGCAACTCAAAGCCAAAAGCAATCGATGCCAATCCCACGTGAGTGTGCCTGTGTGCCTGCAAGCCCCTGAGGGGAAGCGCTTTCCTCCCTCCAGGCAAGGAAAAAATTCCCCAATGCCCAGAAATGCACCAGGCCTGGGCTGGTGCCACCTGCACGGAGTACACACTCAATAAAACAGTACTAAATTGATGGACACTCATTTCACCTTGATGTGCAGGATATCGGAACAGTAATGCCAAGTGGTGAACAGAGATTCAAGCATGAAAGAAGCAAAGATGAGAGCGCTAGCACCCCTCCGTCTAGCTCTGAACATTTCTCCTCTGAGCACCAGCTGCCCACAGGCCTCTCCTTTAAAGCAGCACACCAGGTCAGTCAGTTTTGAGACAAGAAGCCGTCAGGCACGGTGTGTACCAACCAGAGCTTGGCAGCAAATCATGCTTCTAAGGACCCACCGCCCATTGTCTGTTACCTCCCTCATCTGCTCCCATCTCTAGGGTTGTCGACTGGTACAAAATTAGGCAAATGGACCCAGGTTGGTGTCCAAAACATCTCAGGGAAACTGTATGGATCAGAGCAGCATCCTACTGGACAGCCTTGCACTATTCAATGCTCTGAGCCTCTGTAATGTCACGAGTGCAGTGCATAGCCACTCTTCAGTCATCTCTGACTCTTTGCAATACCAAGGACTGTAGCCCTCCAGGTTCCTCTGTCCATGGGGATTCTCCAGGCAAGAATACTAAGTGGGTTGCCATGCTCTCATCCAGGGAATCTTCCCAACCCAGGGATTGAACCCAGGTCTCCTTCATTGCAGGCAGATTCTTTACCATCTGAGCCACCAGGGAAGCCCCAATGTCATGAGTAAGATGCAACAGTCCTCATGGGGTTATTTGAAGAGTAAAGGGAATTATGCATATCCGGCCCTTAGACGTTCTTACCATTATTAATTACATCCAGTACAATTAAAAGGATAGTTAGAGACACAACCAAACAGTTACCCCTATAGAAAAGCAAAATCCTGCATCACCAGCTGCTACTTATCCCTTCATCCACTTCACTCGATACAGAATCAGAGCCCTACCTGGACACTCTCAGCCAGAGCCCTCTGAGCCCACTGGCACCTTCCAAACATGCCTGAGCCTCCCCTAAATCAGCCTTTCATGACCACCAAGCTGCAGGAGAAACCGAGGCTACAACAACTCACCCCCAAGTCCTGACAACCAGCAGGATTCATCCTCAGACTCCAGGCTGGACCACTGGGACCCCAAGAAGAGGAGCCCTCTTCGGCCCTCTGCACGCAGCACCAACAAGGCAGGGGTGGGTGGGCTCTGCAACCCCACACCCAGCTGAGCCCCAAGTCAGGGCAGCCCCCCTAAGAGGAGGACTCTCCATCCAGCCTTTCATAAGAAGGCTGCAGCCAGAGCCTGGGGCTGCAGCACAGCCCCAAACAGCTCAGCCTAGAGGCAGCAGGAGGAGGAAACAGCCAAGTCGTGCTGTCCAGCGGGAAGTTTCTCTGTCTCCACAGCTCTCCTGGCCCCGAGGACTTGGGTTTGCATGAGTCAGGCATGGGGAGTTGAGGGGTGGGAAGTGTGGGGGGAGCGGGCAGTAAGGAGGGGTTGAGTTGTGTTTGGTTTTCAAGACCCAAACCAGGCTGTTCCAAGACGACCCGCTCAGAGGAACGCAGAAACCCGACACTTCATCCATCTCTGTTTCTCCGGTCCCTGATGAGGAGACGATGAACCTCCCCAGGCCCTAGGCCCTGCTCAGGCCCCAGGGCCACCCTGCTATAAATAGCCCCTTGGGTTCCGGCGACTGCTGATCCACAGCCATGTTTGGAGGAGGCCACTACAGCTGCTTCTAACAACTGGAAGCCACAACTATAGCCAAGGCGGGAGGTGTAGCCAGGACCACGGGGCCAGGCCCCCAGGAGCCTCAGGGATACTGAGCTGGGCTTGGTAGGGAGACTGGGGAGTCGAGGGAAGCCAAGAGCCTTCACTGGCGCAGGGGCAAAAGGGAAGTGCAGAGCAAGAGAGCCAGGTCCTGCTTCTCCACCCCCCTCCCCAGTTACAACACTCCACATTCTTCAGCCTCCCCACCCCAAAAAGCCGGGAAAGATAAATAAAAACTTGGCCCCAGCAGAGTCTGGCCACGCCGCCTCCAGAGGTGATAAGACAAAGTCCAAGCCGGCTCTGCGGTTGGGGGGGCAGGGGGGAGGGGAGGCAGGGGAGGAAGCTGCCCTGGACAGTGACCCTCGCGCGGAGGATGGGGACGAACAGCTGGACGGTCATCCCCTGATGAATCACTGGGCTGCCCTCTCACTGACGGGGCTTCCTGTTTTCTGCAAAGTTTGGAAGCATGTGACACTCACTGGCAGAAAGCAAACATGTACAGGTAACACGTCTCGGGGTGGCTGAGCCGAGTCACAGGGAGAGCCGGAGAACCCCCGATGGGCCGGGGGCGGGGGCGGGGCATGTGAGCGACACAGCTGAAGGCTCTGAGAAACACAGTGACCTCACAGACACCGGGCTGGAGACCGAGGCCGAAGCAGCTACCGACTCACACAGCGCCTTTCTCAGGAAGGATGAGGTCTTCTCCGCACGCCATCATCATACCCCCTCTCTCATTCAGTGAACTTTGCTGAGAGCCACCAGCTGGGCATAAGGCCCCCGACCTCAGAGAGCTTCCATTCTGCAAAAGATGATTCTCATCTACGAAACCCATGTGAGAAGCAGCCATCTGGCCTCACTGACTGCTCTGTAAAATGGGTACAACACAGTCTGCTATGATTACCTGTTCCACTCAGAGCCTCTGGGGAAAACTACCCAAGGGTTTTACAAAAAGAATTCCCCTTCCATTGCAGGGGACATGAGTTTGATCCCTGGTTGGGGAACTAAGATCAAACATGCTGCAGGGCAACTAAGCTTACACGCTTACAACTAGGGAGAAGCTCATGCACAGCCACAGAGAGCCTGCATGCCGCCCCTAAGACCTGATGCAGTCAAACAGATAAATACATTAAAAAAAAAAGAACACTTGAAGTTTTTCTTTTATAAAGAAAAATAAGCTCTCTGTCTGCCTGTAATTCCATTCCTTTCCTCTCTGGGGCTCTCAAAGCCATCTATCCACAGCTCTGAACTTCTCTGTGCCTCCCAAGACACAGATCCATAATAGAACTTCTGATCCAACTCCCATAGGCACCAACCAAGATCTCTCCCCTACCATCATCACCAAAACACAGTCACTCCTCTGCTTAAAGGACACTGTAAAAGGAAATTCCACCCTCCCCCAAACCGTGTTTTATGTCTCTTCCTATCAGCCAGTTCCTCCTGGTATCTAACCCTCACCCTTCCTGTTGCAGATTCCGCCAACACCGTTGACCTTGGTCCTCAATGCCAGTGGGGGCTGCTGACCACCGCTCAGATGCTCTGGGGCAACTCAAGATCTGTGACCCTCGGCTCCGTTTTTCGCCTTCTTCTTCCCCACCATGCAGCAAGAGTGGGAACCCCAGGATCTGGGCGGGGTTGGTTTGGAGCAAGGACCGTGTGGGAAGAGTCCTACCTTCTTTTGAGGTCCACAGACCAAACACAACAGCACTGGACCAAAGGGAAAGCTGTTTCCGGAGCCCAGGTCCCCAAGGGGCACCGCTGGGAGGAGGGTGTGTAAGCAGCAGCCATGTCAGGCAGCCGGGGACTGGTGACCAATCTAGTCAGGGGCCCTTCCCCACCCCAACAGCTCCTCTGGGGGCTGCGGCCACCCCTCCCCTCTGCACCAGCCCCTCCAGCCACACCCCTTCCTCTCTCCTTCCTGCCACCCGCCTGGATTTTTCCAAAACAAAGTGCGACACAGCACACCATCCACAAACCCTGCAACACACCAGCCTCGCTGGAGGAAAACAGCCATTCCTGCCCTGTGAGTCCTGGGCCACAGCCAGAGACAGGAAAACAGCTCCACAAACAGGCACATTATCACAGCAGCAAGCCCCGGAGCAGCAGCCATGCTGCTCCAGAAACGGCCTCCTCACCCGAGGAGAGAGCAAGAGAGCTCAGTGGCTGGGCAGGGGACCCTGAGCTCACTCAACCCGGGACAGGTTTCTGGGAACCTCAAAAACTAGGTTTTCTCTCTTCCTTCGCAGTACATAGGTCATTCTGGAATCTGCTCACTTGCTCAGCCTTTCATGAACTCCTTTAACTAGACTAAGCAGACCAAGACTCATCATGTCCCTCCTCCCATATCAAGGCAAGACACCACTCCTACCCACTCCTGGCACGCACAGACACACACACTTTCATCCCCGATCAACAGACTTTCCCCTAAAAAACTTCTAATCCCAGCTAAGCGGCAACCTCTTTCTTCCCCAGGACCAAGGTCCGACACCTGCTCATGTCAAAAAGTTCTTCACGATGTCTAACTTCACTCTCTCCTGCTGCACCCTTACCTTGTTGGATCTATCTGGCCTGGGATGGGGTTGTGGGGGGCAGCTGCCCTAGGACTCGACTTATAAGAACATCCAGACCATTGGCTAAAAGGCTTGGTTCACACGACATCACTCTGTCCCCTGGCCAAGAGTCAGGAGTCCTGGAAACACCATATTCAGGCAGCGGTTCCGGGACAGAATGGAGAAGACAGATTATTCATTGCATCTGTGAGCTCCTCCAAGCCTCTGTTTCCTCATCTATAAAATGGGTTCACAGCGTCTGCCATAGTGGGATGTCATGGGGATCAAAAAAATACCCAGGCCAGCTTCTGGACCTTAGCCAAAATAACAGTAATAAGTATGGCTAACGTGTATTGAGCATATAGTATTCACTTTGTGAATTATAGAATTCATTTGTGTCCGTTAAGCTAGTTAATTGTTAGTAGATACACAAAACATTACTTCCTCCCCTGCACCCCAGCCCCACAAACATCACAAATGTGGACAAGGGTCCCTCTGAGCATGTGTACTCTGCACCCATAGGACCCGTGCATACCTTTTCCACTAATTTGAGAGGCATGTTCCTCCTCCTGGCCAGCCCCTGTGTGGCCCTGGGGACACCTCCGCCTTGCGGGGCTGGGCAATGTGGAGTGGCAGTGGGCTCTCCACCGACGGCACTGCCTGCAGGAGCCTAGAGCTTCCTCCAGGCCCTCCCCGCCGTGGGTCAGGCAGCTGTCAGATGATACGGCCCCATGCCATCAACAGCTCCCCCTGTGCCAACCACCAAAACCACTCCCTGTTCCTCCGCAGATCAGGGCGGGAGGGGATGGAGAGGCCCGCTGAGGGGTGAACTGTCAGAGAAGGGTGGGGAAGAAAGGGAAGGTCCAACTTCACTGGGCATCTGCCCCTGGGGTGTGAGGACAAGCCCAGGCACGAGTTGGGCTCAAAGCAGGAGACCCGGGGAACCCCTCCTTCATTCCCTGGGGTCCTTCCACGTAAGGAGTTTGCCTGTCACCCTCCACCAAAAAACCACACAGCAGGAGAAGCCCGCGAGGTGAACCAGCCCCATCTTTCAGCTTCCTCCTGAATCAGTGGCATTCAGCCATTTTCCAAGCTTCCTCTGTCCAAAGAAGTAGAGCCTATGATCCTCAAGAGCCCAGGAGTCCCTCTTCATCTCTGCCCTTAGTCCCTCTTGCTGCCGTGTCACTCATTCCCCTGGCCCTTACTTTAGTGACTGCTCACCACTCAGCCAGCCCTTGCACACCCTCCCTCCCCACCCTGAAGTACTGAGGTCTGCTTAAGAGATGGGCAAATGAGCCCTGAATGCAGATGAGCTGGATGGAGGCTGAAGCCAAGACTGAGGCTATCATGGGCCTGCTCACCCCTCCCCACCTGGTGGCTCAGATGGTAAAGAGTTCTGCCTGCAGTGCGGGAGACCGGCTTCGATCCCTGGGTCGGGAAGATCTCCTGGAGAAGGAAATGGCAACCCACTCCAGTATTTATGTCTGGAAATTCCCATGGATGGAGGAGCCTGGCAGGCTACAGTCTATGGGGTTGCAAAGAGTCGAACACAACTGAGCAACTTCACTTTCTTTCTTTCTTTCTTGCAGTTTGGAATTGAGCTGAGTAACCCTGCCTGCCCTTCTAGACAGGAGACTGTGAGGGATGCCCCACCAAACAAGACAGGTGTGAGTCGTCATCCACCTCCCCGCATCCCCCACTCACCAGGGAACCACCACGTCTTCCTCTTCCTCCCCTTCCCCATACTTACATCTTCCTCAAGGCTTTTCCGTGTGTTTCCACCCCGAAAGGCTGCTTCTCCCTGGAGACAAAGAAAAGGCAGTCAGAGAGGGGAGTCGAGGAAAGTCCTCAAAAGGTCCCGGGTCTTTCACTGCCAGGTATGGCAGTGGTGGGGGTGGGGGCCTGGCAAGGGGCTTGCTTGTTTGTGCAGCATCTTTGTCCACTAAAGGCCCCTCGGAGCCAACTGCACCCACTCATGTGTGTCTCTCCTGGGGAGATGTCATTATTCCCATTTTGCAGATGAGAAACCTGAGGCACAGACAAGCTCGAGACATGCTACAGTCTCACAGATAGAACCTTGGCTGAGTTGAGACATGAACCCAAGTCCTCCAAGCCCATCAGCTAGCTGCCAGCCTTGGTTTCCCCACTGCACAATCCACCCACTTCCTTCCCTTCCTCCTCCATGCAGCCTTGAGGAAACCATCTGTCCTTCTGCTAAGGCAGAAAGATGTGTTTGGAAAGATCTTCCTGGCTCTCTCACATGCTACATATTTAATAAAGAAGACCACATTTTAGCACTGGCCTCTCCCTCCCTGCCTGCCTCGTTCCCAGCAATCATTTCCCAACACACAGGGGGATGGTCTGATGTCCGGCTCTCCATGTCACAAGGTCCCCACCCTTCCCCAAGTTCCACAAATCTACTCCAGAAGGGTGTCCTCAATGCATCTGCTCACTGTCCCCCATCTTCCTTCTGCTTTCCTGGCCTCCCCAAGCTGCTCCCTGCCCCCCGCCCCACCTGCCATCACTCACCGTGTCCACTACATTCTTCGGAGCAGCCTCAGTGTTGACGGGCTGTGGACAGAGGGAGAGCACAGAGTGAGTCCTCAGGGCAAAGAGCCTCATGCTGGCTCTCTCCCCTGGGGCTGGAGGCCATGGTGGGCAGGAGGCCTCTGGAGACAGCTTGGATGGCGCCAACCCAAGACTCAGACATAATATGCTGACCTCAGGCTTGGAGGCAGAACTTGGAAAGTGGAAGACAATCCTATTGGTCCTAGAACCACCCAGCGCGACACACCTCAAGAGGGACCCTAAGTCCGACCCCTCAAAAGGTAACAAGGAGCGAGTAAGCGACTCCTGTTCCTACCTGCCAAGCGTGTGTACCTACACCAGACGCTTCGTCTATTCATAAGAACCCAGTGAGGCAGGGACCCTTCCCATCTTTGAGCCTTACTTTACCAATAAGAAGAAATCAGATGAATGGACCAAAGCCACTGACTACTAATGGGAACAAAAGGTTTGGAACCCCATCTTGGGTCTCTACGCCTCAAGCTGTGTGAAACTGCGCGGTCCCAGACACAATGTTCCACACTTCAGCGGGCTTTCAAGGACCACTCCACATGGGCCCTGCCCTCCGCCTTGCAGACCTCAATCTCCATGCCCCAGAGCTCTGCTCCATCCAGACTCCTTGCTATTCCCACATCCAGGACTTGGCTTGTGGAATGGCTTCTCCCCTTTTCCTGCAAGCTCTCCTCTTCGATGAAGCCCTCCCTGAACACCCCAGGAAGGGAGGCTGTCTCCCACCTCTGAACTCCAGTAAGCCTTACTGTCTGAGCTATTTATCTGGTCCTTGGTGCATGAATAATCTGATTGTGGGAATAGGTCTCATTCCAACTATTGTTTTATTTGTGATTCTTATCTCACTTTTCTCCAAAACAGATTCAAAGCACCTTTTCTTTAACCAATCAGTTGCCACATCCCTCATGCTGGAGACTGTGGTTGATGTGTAATGGGCAGTCACTAAACACCTGAGGACCAATCCTGTCCCTCACCCCGGTGCAATCCTTCCCTCACCCAGACCAACAGAAGTGCTTCCCACTAAAGGCATCCTGAAACATGGGCTCCTCAGACTCCCTCATCACAAGAGAAAAGCTTCCCGTTCCAGGGCCACCTCCTGACCACAGTCTCCAGGGCTGTTTCCAACTCAGTAATGTGGTTAGGGGGCTTGAATCTTGCAAGTGGGCATGAGTCAAGGTCATGGAAACAAATTTTCACTGAGATGACCATAGACCAGATATAGATAATGGATCTCAGAATAGGAAACATCGGCCCTAACCCTATCCCCGGGACCTGAGGATGCGCTGTTCATGTCTGAAGACAGGGGAATGAACAGAATGACTTCTGAAAAGTTCTGGCATCTGGGAGAGAATTGGACCAAGACAGGCATGGAGAAGGGCTTCCCTGGTGGCTCAGACAGTAAAGAATCTGCCTGCAACTCAAGAGACCTGGGTTTGATCTCTGGGTTGGGAAGATCCCCTGGAGAAGGAAACAGCAACCCACTCCGTTTTCTTGCCTGGAATATGCCATGAACAAAGGAGCCTGGCGGGCTGAAGTCCATGGGGTTGCCAAGAGTCGGATATGACTGAGCAACTAACACACTTTCAGGCTTGGAGGAAGGAAGCAGGCTGAGCTAAAGGCAGTAGTGCTCTTTCTAGAAACACACAAACTTTACCCTACTGTTCTAGAGAAGGAGTACGCCATGGACAGAGGAGCCTGGCGGGCTGCAGTCCATGGGGTCTCAAAGAGTCAGACAACTGAGCAACTAACACACACACCCACTAGAGATAGGAGGCTGAGGCCAAAACTTCTTTCCAGGTGAATAAAACCTCCTGTGTAGTTCAGGGTCGAGGCAGCTTGGGACGGTTGAGGGAGCACAGGGTCCAGGAACGGAGTCGGAGCTGGGGAGGTCCGACTCCCAGCCCCTCCCGCCTCCTTGGTTGACCCACCTGGAGTACCCCCAGAGCCCCCACTCCTGAGCCACAGCCATGGGGCAGGAGGCAAATAAGCCCACAAGAAATCCCCAGGGATCCCTGCTCTAGGAGCTGCCTGACGATCAGGACCAGGTCCCCCTCAGCCTCCCACCACCAGCCGGCCCCACCCAGCAGTCCTCAGAGCCAGAGCCAGGCTGCTCCGCCCTCAGATCCCCTGCCCACCTCTTCTGGTCCACAGCTCTGTGATGCTCACGTGGAGACCACGGGCTGCACAGGACACCTGAGTGCCTCCACCCTGGTGGCTCTGGCCTCCTGGAGGGAGGAGAAGGCCAGAGAGCAGTTCACAGGGACCTTCTGCATGCAGAGTCTACACAGCACAACTGAGTCTGGACCCAGATCTCCCAGCTTCAGTGCCCTCACTCTTCACAGTCTGTACAAACAGCCTCCCTAACAGGGAGAAAGGACAGAAACAGGGTGGGGTGGAGAAGCTGGAGATAGAATACCTGCCTCAGGTCCGTTACAGGCCCCGAAGAGCCCCTCGTCCTGCTCTGGGGAAAGCTTCCCAAGAGACCCCGACTGGGCGGAGCAGCGTGAGAGCTGGGGGTCTCAAACTGGAGTGTGCCTGCCAATCACCTGGAGGGCTGCTGACACACAGGCCGGCCTCTGGGCCCTCCCCAGAGGTCAGAACCCACAGACTAGGGAAGGACTCAAAAATGTGCATTTCTAACAGGTTTCCAGGTCTGGGGATGACACTATGAAAACAACTAATATAGACTGGCAGCGTTGGCAACAGCCGGCCAGGCCATGTCCTGACTCTCTGCTACTAACTGCGACCTCAGGCAGGTCACCGTGTCCTCGCTGCAGGGCTGCACGGTCCTATTCTGTGAGACGAAAATGAGATGAAGCACAAAAAGCACTCAGTACAGGGCCAGCCCCTGAGGAAGCTCTCCATAAATGTGAGCTGTTGTTCATCATCTCCACCCCACCCAACCCTGCCCCACCTTGACCCTTCTGTCCCACCCCCCTGGGTCTGGCACAGTGCAGACAGGGAGGCAATATTAGAAACCACAGGCCTCAGCAGGGCAAAAGCAACTTCTCTCCCTGCCAGCAATCATCTGAGCACCAGCCCCTCTGCCCGCATCCCTTCCCACGCCAGCTGGAGGCCAGCCACAGGGCCAGCCATTAAACGCCTGCCCTCAACATTAGTGAAGAGGCTTTCTGAGGAGCTAAAAATTTCCAAAAAAACACTTCCAATCTCAACACCCAGCGTTTTCCTGCAGTGTTTGCAAACACAGCCCAGCATGCACTCTGCACTCCCCTCCCCTCTCCTCCACCCCTGGTCCCCACCCCAGGCCTCCTGGGATTGAAGTCCTGCTTCCCTGTTTCCCAGGCACTGCCAGTTCTGGGGCTAGTGGGAATGAAAAAGGCAAGGGAACTGGTAACAGGAGAGGGGTCTCCCCTCAGGCCACCCCTGTCCCAGGCCCTGCAGGGAGGCTTGGGTATGCTACAGGAAGCTCCCAGGCCATCAGAGCTTCAGTGGCTGACAGAGACCCACTAGGCCTCAGCTGTCACCCTAACTTAAGCGTGCACACACACACACCCTATTTTTGCACACCACTCCTCAGACACCATCTCCTCCATCCCCATTTCACAGATGGGGAAACTGAGGTACAGAAAGGTACGGGTATGATTTGCTCAGCCTCTCACAGTGAGATGCATGGCAGGACTCCGGTGGGCACCCATGTTTTACAAAGCCCACCACTGAGCCCACCTGCTGCCCCTCACCCCAATTCCCAGCTGGCCTGCAGGTGGGGTGAGCAGGTGCCAGCTGGCCAACTCTGCTTTTCCTTCCCACTAAGGCTCAGCAGTCCCTGGTGGCTCAGCTGATAAAGAATGCACCTGCAGTGCGGGAGACCTGGGTTCGATCCCTGGGTTGGGAAGATCCCCTGGAGAACGGAAAGGCTACTCACTCCAGTATTCTAGCCTGGAGAATTCCACGCACTGTATAGTCCACAGGGTCGCAAAGAACTCGGACACCACTAAGCGACTTTCACTTTCACTTTTCAAGCTCAGCAGTAGAAGGATGAAGCAGATGGAACCCAGATAAGGGTGGTACGCCCCATTTGGCCCCACCCCCTGCCCAATCCCAGGACAAACCCAGGCTTTTCAAAGCCTTATCACTGCCCCACCAGGGGTCTTCCAGAATGCCTCCTGCCCCCAGGCAGGACAACTCAAATCCAGCTTAGGAGCAAGTGGAAGGGTTTGGACCTGGTACTGCTTGATGGCCAAGTCTCACGGTGTACAACCCCGAGAGCAATACCTCCTCCAGTGCTGCACCCCAGGTACCTCACTTGTCTGACCTCCTGGTCCTGGTTTGGAGGTGCCTTTTCATAATGTCACTGCAGTAACAAGAACGACTCAGCAGGTACTAAGGATGCCCTGGGCTCAACACTGGGCTTTTCACTTTCATGATTATCAGTCCTCATAACCAATGTTCACCAGGTAAGCATTATCCCATTTCACAGGTGAGGAAAACTGAGGGGCCAAGAGGTTAAATCACCTGATCAAGGTCACATAGCCAGTAGATAAAGATAGCTGGTTTTTGAGTGCGGCTCCCTACATCCACCTCATGCTCAGTCTCCTCTTGGGCATAATCTTCACCCAGTTCCTCTTACTCTTAATCAACTGCCCTCCTGTTGAGAACAAGCTTTCTGCGGCTTAAAAACTAATTGTCTCGGGCCCTCAGGAGGATGAGGCTTCTTCAATACACTTCCAGAGGAAGAGGAGGAAATGGGCTGCAGCAGGAGAGACTGGGATCAGACATCAGAGAGAACTTCCTGAACGCGAGGGGTTGTGAACCACAGGATGGATAAGGGAAGCTGCACATCCTTTGCTCAGTTTTTTCTTTTTTTTTTTCCAAAAAAAGACAAGTATGTCCTCTCAGGGGGTTTAATCACCCCCAATGGTGTGGGCCGGAGGAGGAGCCAGTCTGCCGAGGCTGCTGCGGCTGGGATGACTGCCTTGAGGTTCATGCAAGAGGCTGGCAGGGAGGGTGGGCTGGGAAAAAAATGTGTCTGTAGGCTGCCTTTCTGGAGGAAGGAAAAGGCAGAGGGCCGTGGCGGGGGGGGGGAGGTGCCCAAGC
>SJXQ01006010.1:252322-279379 GCA_006408695.1 Aepyceros melampus | reverse complement strand
GGGGGAGGTGCCCAAGCCCTGGGGGGGGTGGGGAGGAAGGGCAGGGCAGAATGCGGACTCAGCCTCCGGAGGAACATTCCGTCCAGAAATTCCTCACACCCTCCCCCCTCTCACCCCTCCAGCTCTCCCCTCTCTTGCCCCCTGGGAGCCCTGGAATCCGGACAGTTTTTCAGGCCAAAAAGACCCCATGACATCACATCTACTGCCACGGATGGACTGTGAGGTCAGGGACAGTGCTGTCTGCCCGCTGGGAGGCGAATCGAGGACCCAGAGCACATTATTCTAGGCTCATGTGTTCTCAAAATAGAGCCCTAAGCAGATGAAGAAAAGGGGTTGAAAGCCAAAGGGAAGGGCAGGGAAGCACCATTAACGGGGCACTTAGAAGGGGGCGTGGCCGGGAGGGCACTTTGCAGGCCCCACAGCCAGTCGGGGACCAGTAACCTGGAAACAAGGCAGCAGCGGCAGCAGCAGGCAGGGGAGCACTCTGAATCTCTCTCAGCCAATGAGGACAATGAGTTTCCAGGGTGGTTGGCCAGCTCCACTTGAGCTCCAGTCAGCCCTTCACCTCCAGTTGTTTCCCAGCATCCCGGGAAGAGGGAGTCATCAAAACGGAGGGCAAGGGGCTAAGGGGGAGGGTGCCAGCAGCCCAGGGCCCATGAGTCTTTGAAGTTGCTGCAGAGGCCACATCCTCTCCTGGGCAGGCCAAGGCCACCAGAGTAAAAGAGCAGGCTGGATGTGAACAAATGGAATGTGATGCCTGATTTTCCCTGCACCCCCGGGGAGGGGCCTAGGCAAGCTCAAACCTGTCTTCAGGGTCCCCCCAACTCACCCTGAGGGACCCAGGACCCGACTCCAGGTGGTTGAGGCTGGGCAACTGTGGACCCCGCCCCCCTACCCTGTCTTGCTTACTTGCACTCACCGGGCTGGCCCTGAGCCAGACTGGAATATTTCTCACCCCCTCCTGCCACCCTCTCCTCCCTGTGGACGTTGTTCTCCTCCCTCTCGGTCAGGGCACTGGGGTTGTGTGCTCCCCAGGCCCTTCCTCCATGACACCCTGGCTGCCCTGCCACAAGTCTTCCACCCCACGACTGCGCCAGCATCATCTGGTCTATCAGCCCTCCTCCTGGCAGCCCCCCCTTGCCCATGAGCCACACCCCACAGCTGGCGGCAGACTTCACTCACAACGCCTGCTTTGGGTCACTTCCCCACTCAAGGACCCACAATGGCCCTTAGTACTTGGCTCATCAAGTTCCCCAACCTGGCTTCTGGACTCCTCTCCCTTATCTGGCCCCTTTTCCCTTGTGGACTCCACTTCCTTCCCCCTCCTCTTATCTGCATCCTCTGCTCCCCTCTCCTCAGTGCCCACCACCATGCCACCTGGGTTCCCGCCTCCTTTCCCACACTTAGGCTTTTCCCACTGGAACCCCAGCCAGAGTCAAAGAAACAGCCGGCCCGGCCCCTCACCCCCCAGCAAGAGCGCTGGATTTGCTCCGGCCCCCAAGCTTGGTCTTCTGTTTCAGCCCTCTCCGTTTCAGCCCTGCTGCCTTCTGGAAGGCCCACTCTCCTTCCCTCTTCTTGTCCATTTGCTCAAGTCTTAACCTGGGCTTGAAACAGGAGGCAGGCCTGCCCACCCAGCGCAGCACAGCGTGACGGCTGCCTCCTTGGACCCCACGGCCACCTCTGGTCAAAACCCCTGAGTACAGCCCCTAGTTCACTTCCACAGTAGCATTCGCTCTCTCCCACTAAACAGGGCGAGGCCCTTCACCCAACTGGGGTCTCTCCCAGTGGGAGTCAAAGGGGATGTAGTTAGCACATTCATGGATGCCTTGCCCTCTGGGGACCACGTCCCTTCATGGCCCAATATAAGGACGAGACCTCAGTGGGCCCTGAGGACTTCCACCCAAGCACCCACTACAGCGAGAGAACCTTCCATCTGCACCATAACAGGCATCAGTGAGTGTGATGTGTTCCAGTGACAGACAGTGACTCCACCAGACAGCCCCGACGGGCCATTTTAGGTGTTAGAAAACTCTTCTCTACACCCAAGTCCCAGCTCTTTATAAGACCCTCCACCTAGGAGGTGCTCCTCTGGAGAGCAACAGCAAGGAAGCCAGTTTTTCCTTCAGGAAGGTCTCACTCCCATTCTACGACACCCCCCGCCCCGACCCCATACTCTTCCTCTCTACACCAGGCAGTGGAGGGGACACACAAACTCATTTCCATCCCCGCTCATGGCTCTGCGAATCCTCTTTGGAATGCAATGTTCAGAGTTTGCCCTTTCCTTTGAAAACCAGGACTCTCTCGGGCTCATTTCTCCTAGCTTTGCTCCATTTTCTAGAATCTCCAAAAGATGGCCCCCCATGGCCCACTCAGTGCCCTGGGATGAAATGCATCAGGGTTGGGAGCTCAGATGAACTAAAGCCACTGCTGGCCAGTCTCCCTGATGGAGAACAGGATGGCAGCATTGGGCCTGGGGGCTCCACGTGCTTCTCAGGGGCCGCCTTCTCTTCCACGAGGCAGCCTCCTCACCCTAGACCTGACACAGGGACACCCTGAGCAAGTCATCTGAAAATCTCAGGACCACCACGTCACAGCCATTAGGATGCCAACTATCAAAAAGAAGAAGGAGAAGAAAGAAAACAAAGAGTTTGGGCAAAGATGTGGAGAAATTAGAACCTCTTGTGCACTACCGGTTGTAATACAAAATGGTACAGCCACTGTGGGCAACAGTATGGTGGTCTCTCCAAAAAAAGTCAAAAGCAGAATTACTATGTCATCCAGCAGGTCTACTCATGAGTATATACCCAACAGAACTGCAAGCAGGGATTGACAGAGAGATTTATATGACCATGTTCATAGTAGCATCATTCACAGTAACTAAAATGTGGAAACAACCCAAGTGTTTATTGACAGATACATGAGTCAGTAAAATGTGGTATATACACAGGGAAGCCTGGCGTGCTGCAGTCCATGGGGTCGCAAAGAGTCAGACACAACACAGCAACTGAACAACAAACAACAATATACACGCAATGGAGTATTCAGTTCAGTTCAGGCACTCAGTCGTGTCCACCCTGTGACCCCATTACTCAGCCTTAAATAGGAAGGTCGTTTTGACACACGCCACAGCATGGACGAACCTTGAGGACAGTACTCTGGGGTAAGAAGCATCACAAAGGACAAATGTATGAATCCATGCATGAGGTGCATTAAGTCATCAGAACCAGAGAGGCAGAAAGTAGAAAGGTGGCTGGCAGGGGCTACGGAGCTCATATTTAATGGGTGTAGAGCTTTTAGTTTCACAAGATGAAAAGCATTCTGGAGGTGGATGGTGGTGACGGTTGTGCAACAAATTGGATGTACTTAATACACTGATTGTGGACTCCAAAATGATTAAAATGATAATTTTCATGTTATGTGTATTTTACCACAGGTTTCCCTGGTGGCTCAGTGGTAAAGATTCTGCCTGCAATGCAGGAGACACAGGAGACATGGGTTTGATCCCTGAGTCGGGAAGATCCCCTGGAGGAAGGTATGGCAACCTACTCCAGTATTCTTGCCTGGAGAGTTCCATGGACAGAGGTGCCTGGCAGGCTACAGTTCATAGGGTTGCAAAGATTTGGACATAACCAAAGAGACTTAGTGCATGCATACATACATATTTTACCACAATTTTTTTAAGTGAATCAGAGTGAAAAAGCAATGTCAGGGCCTCAGTTTCTTCTCCTAAGACAGAACAGGATTTGACTAGATGTCCTGTGGTCCTCTCATTGTTGTGGCTCCGTGCCCACTGCATCCACATCTGCCCTCCAGAAGCCCTGGCACTCGGCAGAAAAGAACCAGCGTGAAAACAGTGCCTGGCATGAGGGAGGTGCTCGGGAGATGTTAGCTGGTAGGACAGAGGGCAGATAGATGGATGGAGAGTGGGCTCTGGGGCTTCCCTGGTGGCTCAGTGATAAAGCATCTGCCTGCTAATGTGGGAGACTCAAGTTCAATCTCTGGATTGGGAAGCTCTCCTGGAGAAGGGAATGGTTACCCACTCCAGGACTCTTTTGCCTGGAAAATTCCATAGCCAGAGGAGCCTGGCAAGCTAAAGATGGATGGCAGACAGATGGATGGATAGACCGGCCCCTAAATCCCAGGCCCTCTGGCTCGTGACTAGCACTGTTTAGAAGAAGAAATCCAGGAGAAGCCCACTTGGCAATAGCAGGCATTGACATCAGCAGCAATCACTGAGGGTGTCGGGAGGAAAGCTGGCCTAGGAATCCACAACCCCACTCCTGATCCAGCCTACCCCCCACTGCTGTGTGACCGTGAACCAGTCACCTGGCCTTTCTAAGCCCCAGTTTGCGCCTCTCCCCAGGATGGGCGCACACCCATCCAGACCTCCACACAAGTCACTGTGGGCTCGGGGAGCCCAGCATCAGGGGAAAGGCTCCGAGAACCGCAGCTGCTGTGTAATAAACCAGTCCCGTTAGTCACGATCATGGTTATAAGTGTGGACCCTGGTGCCCGGCTACTGAGGTGAAACCCTAGGGCCCCCTCTAAACAACTCTGCGGCCTTAGGTCTTATCAGGGTTCTTCATCTGAGACACTGGGGTAATCACAGCACCTCCTTTACTGCACTGTGCTGAAGAATAAATGAGTTTATTTTTGTAAAGCTCTCACAACAAAGTTCTGCAAAGAGGAAATTCCATACATGGGTTAGCTTTTCACCTGCTCTGATTACTGAAACCAATCTGGCATCCCCATCCCCCACCACACACTCTCCACCAACCTGTGATTCAATAGGACTTGTTCCGCAGGACATTTCAAGTCCTGGTTTTGGGGCTGGCCTGCAGAGGAGAAGCAGTGCCCACACAGCTCTCCCCCAACCCAGGTCTCCTGGGTGCCAGGTTTTGGGTGCAGAAGGGCTCAGACCCGGCCCACTTCGGTGGCCACTGCACTTGGCCATCACCCTCAGGAAATTCCTTTGGACTCTTATTTTTCCGAAGTTGAGAAGAGCTGCCTCAGCGTTTTCCAAGGATCAGGAGCACCCACGACAAGCACACCCTCACCCCTCTCCAGCCTGCCCCCAGCAGTGGACCCCACAGGAGGGAGGTGACCCTAGGACCCTCTCCTCAAGGCCTTGGGCAACATCTGTTGAGTAAGACGAAAATACGGGTTGAAGATTAAGCCACTCTGCCCTGGTTGGCCTGGCACAGGCTGGAAAATGTTTGGCTGGCAGGGCCCTGAGGCTGGCAGAGATCCTGGGCCTAAGGATAAGTGGTCCCGATCCTGGGGCAGGGAGGTTGGAGGTTGGACGGAAGTGAGATGGGTGAGAAGGCCAGAGGGAGAGCTGGGGAAGGAGAAAACTCAACAAAAAGATGAACACACAG
This sequence comes from Aepyceros melampus, assembly GCA_006408695.1. NCBI lineage: Eukaryota > Metazoa > Chordata > Mammalia > Artiodactyla > Bovidae > Aepyceros > Aepyceros melampus. Next base: position 274,001 of record SJXQ01006010.1, on the reverse strand, counting down.
TATGAGGCAAGAGGGAGGAGTCGGGGAGCCCAGAGACCAGCCCTGCAGAGGCTGAAGGGCAGGCATCGAAGGGAAAAGGAAGGAAAAATACGACCCGCCCTTTCCTCCCTCTTCTGAACCTGCTCAAAGCCCTTGCCTGCCTGCCTGTCGTGAGGAAACAGGTGTTGAGTGCTCTCTAGGGGAAGCCAAACTTTCTCCCAGCTTCCCCTGGACCACTTTCCCTCCCCAGGGACAATATCAGAGTTTCCAGCTGGAGACTGGCCCCCCTAAATAGACCCTCATGGCCCAATAGCAAAGAATCAGAGGACAACAGTCCTGTTTATTGAACACCTAATCTGCGTGATGGACAGGGAGGCCTGGCGTGCTGCGATTCATGGGGTCGCAAAGGGTCGGACACAACTGAGCAACTGAACTGAACTGAACTGAATCTGCACTGAGCATCTGGCTGAATGCCTTTCTTCCAGCCACATAATAAGCATGCATTGAGCACCTACTGTGTGTCAGATAGTGAGAATACAGCAGTGAACACAGAGGACAGAAACCCTTTGTCATCATAGAGTTTACATGCTGGTGTGATGGGAGGCTATTTTTTTTTATTTACTTTTAATCGAAGGATAATTGCTTTACAGTATTGTGTTGGTTTCTACCAAAGAGCAACATAAATTAGCCATAGGTTTACCCATGTCCCCTCCCACCTGAACATCCTTCCCACCTCCAACCCCACCCCACCCCTCTGGGTTGTTACTGAGCCCTGTTAGACTCCCTGAGTCATGCAGCAAATTCTCATTGGCTGCCTATTTTACATACGGTAATGTATGTTTCCATGTTGGTGGGAGGCTTTTAAAGAAGATCAGCAAGTAAGATGGTGACATACGCTGAGGGGCAAAGAAAGCAGGGAAGGGAGAATGGGTTGCTGGGGGAAGGGAAACCTGACACTTGAGTAAAGATCTCAAGGAGGGAAAGAGCCTGGCAGGTATCCTTGGGAAAAGCTCAGCAAGTGCAAAGGCCCTGAGGCAGCATCTGCCTGATGTTCAAGGACCAGCAAGAAGGCCAGGTGGTCACAGCAGACTGAGAGAAAGAGAGAGCTTTAAGAGGCTGAGGTGAGAAAGGAAATCTGCCCATCATTGTAGGGCTGTGTAGACCAATGGAAGAACCTGGGCCTTTACTCTCAGGGGTGAGCAGCCGTTGGAGGATTTGAATACAGACTGATTCAGTGAGCTAATGTGCTCCTTTTATTCTTTTCACAGCCTTATAAGGTAGGTACTGTTACTAACTCCCAACCTGCAGAGGAGAAACTGAGGTCCAGAGAGGTTAACCAACGTGTCCATGGTCACAGACCCAGGCCCTGGGGAACTCCCTCACTCTTGATCACTCCTGGGGGGAAGCGGGCAGGTCCTGACTCAGGTGGGGAATCTTCATTGTCACAGCCACTCCTCCACCAGATGGCTCATGCAACGTCCACGAGGGTCAGAGCCCCTCTGCTCAGGGCGGGCACATTAGAGATGGGAGCACTCCACAGCCTGGCAGGCAGGAGTCCCTTCTGGTACCATGCTATCCTGTTTGTGACCCTGTGGACTGTAGCCCACCGGGCTCCTCTGTCCATGGGATTCTCCAGGCAAGATTACTGGAGTGGGTTGCCATGCCCTCCTGCAGGGGATCTGCCCAACCCAGGGTTTGAATCCACGTCTCTTTATATCTCCTACACTGGCAGATAGGTTTTTTATCACTAGCGCCACCTGAGAAGCTCATCCCTTCTGGTATCTAACTGCAATTCCTCCAGTAGAAAGCCAATCTATTCCCTTCTGTTCCAATCCCTGACCCCTCCTCATGTAAACAAAGCTCACGAGACTCCTGGAGTTCAAGCATCTGGCTCCTGCCTGAACAGCCCTGGACCCCAGAGCCCCCCAACTATCCTCAACCAGCCAAGAACATTCTGTTCTCAGTGGACAAGCAGTAGTCGGGTTGAAATGCTGAGACGTGGGCTCCTTCCTCTCCACCCCTCCCTGCCTGCCCTTCCGCAATCCCAGCGAGGGTTCTCGCTGGCAGTTCCAAACCAGGCCTGCACTCTGGCCTCATCTCCACAGTATTCAACCCCTAAGCCCTGCTGCTGTCAGATGACCTTTGACTGGGCTCTGTGCAAAGAATACTCCACATCTGGAGAGGCACAGCTAGGCAGAGGTGAGGCCCAAAAGCATTTGAGCCCAGTGAGATTAAGAAGGAGGGGCCGAGACGAGGAAAGGACATGGAATGCCTGACCTCTGGGAGTCTTGTGAGCTTTGTTTATGTGAGGAGGGGTCACAGGTTGGAACAGAGGGAACAGGTTGGCATTCCAGCTGGAGGAACTGCAGTTAGAAACCAGAAGGGACTCCTTCCTGAGCCAGGTTGTGGAATGTTCCAGTATCCAGGCCGAGCAAGTCACGGCAGGGCCTAGACAGGGAGGGCAGAGGGCAGTGACTCTGCTCTGCATCCAAGAGACATCTAAGAGTCATAATCACTTCTGCATACCTTTTTTTTTTGCATACTTTATTTCATTCCACCAATGACCCTGAATAGGGAGGGGAAGGATGGGAGCTGGATATGTATCAGAACTGAGAAGGCCTTTGCAGCATCAAGTGCAGCCCCCTTCTTTGACAAAAAGGGAAACTGAGGCCCAGAAGGAGGGCAGTACTGGCCTACTGTCACACAGCATGTGGGTGTCAGAAGAGGAAAGACCAGGAAACCCGAGTGAGACGCCAGCATCCAGGCCGAGCAAGTCACATGCAGACGCCTCCAACTGCCCGGGCCCCACTGGGCCCTTGCCCACGCCCGAGACTCCCACCCATGCCAGTGTCACCACAGGCACTCCCCGAGACTCCCACCCATGCCAGTGTCACCACAGGCACTCCCCGAGACTCCCACCCACCCACGTCAGTGTCACCACAGCCACCGCCACGCCAACCAGTGGGATGGTGCCCACTTGGGCCCTCCATCACGAACTCCAGTCACAAACAAGTACACACATGGGTGCAGGCCAGCACACACATACCAGTGTGCAGGCAGGGCCCTCCCTCTCCAGCCCCCAGGGCCCCCACTTGCCTCCTGTGCTGGGCTGGGGAGCAGGAGGGAGCTGTGAAGGGTAAGAAGACAGAGAGACGGCAGGGAGGGAAACATTCCAAATCAGCCCAGCTGGGATGGGTCTGGAACAGGCCCCTCTTCCCAGCCCATAACTCACAGGAGTCCTGCCCCACCCACACTTTTCTGGAGGCCTGGCTGGAGGAAAGGGGGCAGTGCGGGGCTGGGGGACATGGAGAGAGGGCAGAAAAGCAGAGTCAGCCAAAGAGCCTGGAGATGCAGGAGGCCACCTGAATGTAACTAACTTTCCAGGTACCTGAACCCTGTGGGTCATGCCGGCCATCTCCCCACCTCCAGCCAAAGGGACCTGACCAGGGACCAGTCAGGTCAGAGGAGATGCCATCCCCCTGTTCTGTAAGCCCCAAGACAACAGGCACAGGACCAGGCCTAGAGACAGACGAGATGACCTTTTATGGGCTTTTCCAAGGACTTGAGTCTCAAGATTGAAATAAGAGGCCGCGAGTCTCATGAAGTCACGAAGGGACGTCATGACTCATTTCCTTCTAGTTGGGCTTCAGCTTCAGGACACGGCCCCTTCCTCCTCATTACCTAATGGCCCAGCACCTGTGGGGGCTACCAGGATGCCTGGGGCTTCCCCAGTGGCTCAGCAGTAACGAATCTGCCTACAATGCAGGACACACATGAGACATGGGTTGGATCCCTAGGTCTGGAAGATCCCCTGGAGAAGGGAATGGCAACCCACTCCGGTATTCTGCCTGGGAAATCCCATGGACAGAGGAGCCTGGAGGGCTACAGTCCATGGGGTCACAAAGAGTCAGACATGACTGAAGCAACTGAGCATGCATGCAGACAAAGTAAGCTGCAGCAGGAGCTGAGGAAAGAGAGGAGGGTGGGCTGGTGGAGCGGGAAGGGACTGTCACTCACCACCAGTTCATGGCTGGAAGGAGGAATGCAGGGGGCAGCCACCTGTGGGAGGAACAGAGAAAGGGCAAGGTTAGCATCTTTCATCCCCATAGAAACCCAGGGCCTCCTGAGATCATTTTGCTCCCCCACCAGCCCAGGTTAGACACCTCTCCCTTCAGTTCACAAACACTGACACCCTCCAGTAGGAGAGTTCATCGGAAGACTGCGTAGCAACACGAGAAAATACCTAGGCAACAGTGCTCAGATGAAGAGGCAAAGTGAAATGGACACATTCTTCAAATTCTGTAAAAAGAAATATGCAGAAAGACCGGAGGTCAAAGCACCAAAGTCAAGGTAATACTTTTTTTTTTTTCCTCTATGTTGTAAATTTTCTGCAATATGGTAAGATTTGGCTTTGTTTTCTTTTTTTTTTTAAACCATGTTTAAGACCTCTAGGAAAGGAAAAGTCACCTCCTCCATTCTCCCAAATGCCAAGATGTCTCACTCAAAGGTCAGAGCTGCAGAGGGCTGCCCAAGCTTCCTAGACCGTGTGGGGAAACAGCATGAGGAAGGGCCTGTCGGCTCTTTCAAAAGAAACTGGCCACTCTGCTAATACACGTGGAAGGTCTTGAGGGTGGAAACACTCTCCGAGGGTGAGCTATTATTTTGTCATCATCCTCATCTTCTCCTCTCATGAGGGAGGGGGTGGCCCCGTGGCCTCAAGTCAGAGGGAGATGGGCGGAGAGAGGCGGCTGGATTGCTCCCTACCCTGAGATAACACTCCCTCCCCAGGGGCCCGGCAGCCAAACCACTACCCTGACAATTAGCAGAGGCCTTTATCAGAGACTCGGTGTGTTCCTTTTTTTCTAGCCGGACACGTTTTTCTTGGAGTTCATGCCTCAACCTTGGCTCCAATTTCTGACCTAAACACCACGCAGGGGCCCACAGAGGGGACAAAGGGGGAAGCTCTCCCCACCTCCCCCAGCCCCAGGCATGAGGATGTCTGGACGCAAGCTGTGGATCGCCAAAGAGCAGGTGGCTACCTTCTCCAACAGTGGGTGATCCAGCCCCCAACCCTAGAAGAGCAGTGACAGCTCCCAGCCCCAGCTGGAGCTGGCTGTTCATAGGGGCATCACCCTCAGCTGAGCCCTTCTGTCCCCTGACCCTGTTCTATCATCTGACCAGCTCCAGGGACCACATGGCTTGACATGCCAGCTTAGAAGGGGTCCACACCTGTGGAACCATGTGCCCCAGGCTCTGGAAGAGGTGGAGGGGCTAGGACTTGGCATCCCTGGGTTCTTGGCCCAGTCACGCTGCAGGCTCCCTGCCAACTCATTCTCCAGCAAAGTGACCTGGGTTGAGTCTCAGTACCTATCACCCTTGGAGGAGAGCATGGCAGCCCCCTGCAGCATTCATGCCTGGAGAACTGCATGGACAAAGGAGCCTGGTGAGTTATCATCCATAAGTTTCACAAGGAGTCAGATACAACTGAAGCGACTTCGCACAGCACACACACCTACCACCCTGTACTTGACATTACTCTAGGACTTGGGAGAATCATGTATGAAGCCTAAAAACGAACAATAACTATATTGAATGTGCACTATCAATATATACCAGACATTATTATCAATACCTTGAAAGTGTTAGTCACTCGGTCATATCTGACTCTTTGCAACCCAATGGACTGTAGATCACCAGGTTCCTCTGACCATGGGGATTCTCCAGGCAGGAATACTGCAGTGGGTTGTCATGCCTTCCTCCAGGGGATCTTGCCGACCCAGGGACCAAACCCGGGTCTCCTGCATTGCAAGCAGATTCTTTACCGTCTGGGCCACCAGGGAAGCCCAGGCATTATTATCAATGCCTTACCCACATTAACCCATGTAATCCTTCAGCAACAACAGCAAGGTAGGTACTATCATACCTCCAGTTGAGGTACAGGGGGCACAGAGAAATTAAACAACTTTCCCAAGGTCACACAACTGATCAGTGACCAGGGGTGGGGTGGAAGATGCCAGAACAAGGCAGAAGGGCAGGCAAGTCTGGAGGTGGCTGCAGCCTTCAGGGCACCCTGCCCATCAGACAAGCTCTCAGTCACGGGGACGCTTGCTGTCCCTTAGGCCCCTTCAGAGCAGGAGTCCAGCATCTCTAGCAGTGACCTCCTCCCAGTTTCCTTCCACCTCAGCCCCAAATCCCACGCTGGGGCTTGTAGGTTTCAACCCCCTGGGGCCAGGCCCTCCTGTCCCACTCCTCCTATCACTCATGGGCCCTCAGGCCAGGGTGGGAGTGGGTCAGCCCACAGATCGGCACCCTGCTCTGCTCCTTCTCTCGGAGCTAGAGCTGGAATGGGGCTGAGAACCAAATGTGGAATCAGCTGCAAGAGGACAGGACGCTCCCGGCTAGTGCCACGGCCTCCCAGACACAGGCAAGTCCCATCCACCGCCGCTGTCTTTCCCTGCATACCCGAGAGTGCGTGTCTGGTCTCCATTCAGGACTGGGGGTTAGGGAAGTGAGAGGGGTTACAGACACATACTGAGGCAAAGGCAGGACGGACAGATGTCCTCTGAGACAAGAGGGAGAGCGTCTTCTCTAGGACCACCCTAAAGTACTAGTCGCTCAATCGTGTCCAACCCCTTGCAACCTCCTGGACTGTAGCCCACCAGGCTCTTATGTCCAAGGCATTCTCCAGGCAAGAATACTGGAGTGGGTTGCCATTCCCTCCTCCAAGTACCACCCTGAAGCAGTGGGGAACCATGGATCCTGACCCCAGGTCCTGTCCTTGTCCTCTCTGAGGACTTAGATCTGCGCTGTGGACCCCCAGTTTGCGGGCCTGATGCTGGGGTGCCCCTTCATGGCCTGCTGCCCACCAGGGCCTCCTCCACCCACTGCCCACAGCTGCGCATTCCAGGCTGGCCGCCAGCCAGCCCACTAACTTTGTTGTGTGTTTCAATGTTTCTTGTCTATTTTTTTTTTTTAAAGCAGAGAAATGTTTCCTTAAAAGGCTCTCTCCTTCCCTCCGGCACCCTGGCTCCTGGCCACCCCCTCAGGAGCCTGGAATGTACCAGGGAGGGCCAGAGCCCCCTGCCACTCTGGCCCCTGCCCTGTGGCCCCACACTCCTGGTGTCCACAGCAACCACTCCCAGTGGCCCCTGGGAACCCCAGCTAGAAGCCCTCCCTATGCAAAGAGAGCAGACACGGGGGGTTGCCGGCCATTTGTCTCCCCAGGGCTGGCAGGACAGGATTCCAGGACTCAGGCCCGGAAATTCAGCCTCAGGTAAGCCTCCTCCCCGGGTCTCCCTCCACGATCCTTGGCACACAGAGGGTGCGGGCCGGTGGGCCTAAGGCTCAGCCTTTCCATTCTGAAAACTGTAACAACACTAAAAGCAGCAGCAGCAGCAAATACTCCCATCAAACTTGCTACCCGCCAGGCACTCTGCTCTGTCCCTGGCGTGAATTAATTCACTCCATTCCCACAACGCTGAGCATCCCATTTTGTGGATGAGAAGACCAAGGCACAGAGGTCAATCAAGTGTCGAGCAGGGAAGGCAGGACGCAACCCCAGCAGTCTGGCTGTAGACAGGGATGTGCCCCAGCCCTCTCTGCCGTGCCGACTCTACCGTAAAGACGAATTTCCCCAGAGCCCCACACGACAGCAGGAACAGAAAGCTTATGGGATGTGCCTATGTGTCTGTTACTGCTCTAAGCCCTCTCCCTGGACTCATTTGATCCTAATAAAAATGCAGACTTTGGACATAGGTAGGGAAGGAGACGGTGGGACGAATTGAGACAGTAGCACTGACATATACACACTATCACGTGTAAAATAGATAGCCAGCGGGAAGCTGCTATATGGGCACAGAGAGCCCAACCTGTGCTCCTCCATGACCTAGAGGGGCGGGATGGGGTGGGAGGGTCAGGAGGGAAAGGACATATGTTACTTGTGGCTGATTCACACTGCTGTATGGCAGAAGCCAATACAATATTGCAAAGTAATTATCCTCCAATTTAAAAAAGTTTCTTTAAAGTTCACAGGGAAAAAGATGCATGAGTTATACTGTTCATCCTCATTTCACAGATGAAGACACTAAGAAACAGCAAAGGTAACGACTTGCCCAAGGCCACTGCAGCAGAATGATGCAGCTCTGGAGGTAGAAAGACAGGAATGCTGCCAGGATGTGAGCGTTACCAGGCTCTATAGCCTGGCACTGGGGCCAAAGCCTGGCATTCATCAGCCCTCCACCCACTAATATTTTCTGAGCTTCAAAGGTCCCCGGGGACAGTGCCAACAACAGGACACAGCCTTGGAGACTCCCCTAGGACAGGAGAGTCTTGAGAGCAGGCAGTCCAGTCAGGGGGCTCCCTGCACAACCGCCCCCTGGCCTGTTCCCCTCTGTCAGTCTGTGTCCATTCACCTTGTCCAGGACCCAAAGCCACACCCAAGGGGTGGGCTGCTCTCAGTCCTCAGGACACACCTAGCTCTGTTCTTCCTCAGGGCCTCTGAGTATGCAGTTTCCTTGCCCAAATGTTCTTAGCCCAGCTGTATGCACCGCTGGGTCCTTCCTATTCTTCTGGTTTTGGCTTAAATGCTACCACCCTAGAGAGAAGCCCTCCCTGACTCCCTTAAGTTACACACACACACACACACATAGCTATTCTCTCTCCTGAATTCCTATTTCTCCTTCACAGTCCTAAATACAATGTATAATTATAGATGTGTTTATTTCCTTGCCTATAATCTGTTACTCACTAGAGAAATCAAGTGCCCTAAAGGAAAGGAGCATGCCTTGTTCATCATGCTAGTCCCAGCACACAGTAGGTACACACGAAAGATTTCTGGGAAGATGAAAGCAACTCAAGGCCCAAGGAAGGAGGCACCAGTCACCACTACTAGTGATAGAATCACTGCCATCTGATAGGCACCTACTCGAGGGAGCTAATTCTACCATATGCTTGTGTCTCTCTGAGACCCTCCAATCCTGCAGAGTCGGTATTTCTGCTCCCATTTTACAGATGAAGAAACTGAGGCTTGAAGAGATCATAACAGTCAACCAGCTGGAAGGGGAGAATTGTAGGTGAAAACTCAGGCACCTGCCTCCCATTGCGCCCATCACCTCACTACCTGATAAGTGGCAGGACCTCATCCCCAACTGGGTGACACTCCCATCCTCAAGTCTCAGGATTGGTTACATGACATCCCAGCCTTCCACGGGTCCCCATACCCATGTCCACCTGGTCCCCAGGGCTGGAGGACAGCCCAGCCAAACTAGAACCACTTGAGTCTGGGGAGTGAGCATTTCATATAATCCTGAGCAGAAAAGAAATCTCCCCATATATGGCTAGCCTCCCCCCACCCCACTTTAATTACGGTAAAATGCACATAACATAAAATTTAACATTTTAACTATTTCAAGTGTAAATCAGTGACATTGTATATTAACAATGCCATATAATCATCTCCACTATCCATTTCCAGAACATTTTCATTATTCCAAACAGAAAAACCCGAACCCATCAAACAATAATTCCCCACTCCCCTCCCCCAACCCCGGCCTCAGTAACCTCTCATCTGCTTTCTGTCTCTATGAACTTGCCTATTCTAGGTACCTCATATAAGAGGAGTCATACAATACTTGTCTTTTTGTCTGAATCATTTCGCTAAGTGTTATAAGCTGAAGTCCAAACCCCTAGGACCTCACAATATGACTGAATGTAGAGATGGGCCTTTAAATGTGTGTATGAGTCGCTCAGTCATGTCTGACTCTTTGCAGCCCCATGGATTGTAGGCTGCCAGGCTCCTCTGTCCATGGGAATCTCCAGGCAAGAACACCAGAGTGGGTAGCCATTCCTTTCTCCAAGGAATCGTGCTGATCCAGGGATCAAACCCACATCTCCTGTGTTGCAGGCAGGCTCTTTACCATCTGAGCCACCAGAGAAGCCCCAGGGGTGATTAAGTTAAAGTGTGGCCATTAAGGTGGGCCCAATCCAATATGACCGGTGTCCTTACAAGAAAAGATCAAGACCCGCAGAGAGTCACTAGGGGTGCACGCACAAAGGGAGGGCCATGTGAAGACACAAGAAGAAAGTGGCCATCCACAAGCCAAGGAGGGCCTCAGCGGAAACCATACCTGCTGGCACCTTGACCGTGACCTCCAGCCTCCAGACTGTGAGAAAATAAATTTCTGTTGTTTAAACCACTGAGTCTGTGGGTCTTCCCTGGTGGCCCAGTGGCTAAGACTCCACGCTCCCAATGCAGGAGGCCTGGGTAAGATCCCTGGTCAGGGAATTAGATGCTACATGCCACAACTAAGAGTTGGCACGCTACATGTTGCAACAAGATTGAATATTTTGTGTGTTGCAACTAAGATCCAGGGCAGCCAAATAAATAAATAAACCACTGAGTGTGTGATATTTTGTTATGCCAGACCCAACAAACTAACATACTCTGCATAATGCTTTCAAGACTCCTTCACATCACAGCATGTATCAGAGTTGCATTCTTCTTTGAGGCTGAATACTACTCCATCGGATGACTATACCACATTGTGTTTACACATCCATCCATCAGTGGACACTTGGGTTGCTTCCAGAGAAGTTCTTGCTGACACCTACTGCACATGCCTCCCACAACAACTCCAGGCACCCACCTCGAATGACACCCTCCCTTCTTCATGGCCACCCTGAAGTAGGTCCTTAGCATCCTCATCTTACAGGAGCTCAGGCAGTGAGATCCAAGATGGCACATCTACCGAGTAACAGTGTCAGGACTGATACCAGGTCGGCCTGCCTGCAGTACCTGCCTTCCCAGCAAGCCACTGTCCCCGCGGCCAGATGAGGCTCGTGCTGTGGCAGAGGACCCGGGGCTGTAAGAGCACAGAGAAAGCCGGCGGGGAGTGAGGGGTTGACATACATACTCCATGGAAGAGGGCGCACCCGAGCCGGGCCTCAAGAACACATTGCTTTTGTTTGTCTACTGTGTGGCTCCCCCTCTGAGCCCCAGAAGGCAGGAAGCCCACGGGTCATTTTCATCAAGAAGCTCTGGGGCTCTGCCCAGAACCTGGAGCTTACGAGGTCCATGGGCAAGTTTGGAAGGTGGTGATGGGGAAAGGGTATTTCAGGAGGAAATAACCACACAAACAAGGCATGGAGGTGGGAACGCTTCCCACATCAAAAGAATCCCCTTTGGCTGGGACACAGGATGGGTGAAGGAAAAGATGGCATTGAAAGGCATGTAGAAGGAGATGAGGGAAGCAGACTGGCCCGAAAGTCTCCCTCTGGGCTGGATGATAGAAGACTCTGAACACCCAGCAGAAGAGTTAAAGCTTTCAGCTGCCAGCACTGGGAAGCCACTGAAGATGCCTGAGTAGGAGAGGGACCAGGGGAGGTGAAGGATGCGGAGCTTAATGCAAGCAGGAGATGTTCGGTAACACTAAGAATCATGAGGGGAGGGGGAAAGATGGGGAGGAGCCTGGAAGTGTAGAGACAAGGGGCCATCGCATTGCAGGTCTCCTGCATTGCAGGCAGGTTCTTTACCAGCTGAGCCACAAGACAAGCCCAAGAATACTGGAGTGGGTAGCCTTTCCCTTCTGCAGGAGATTTTCCCACCCTAGGGATCGAACTCAGATTTCCAGCATTGCAGGCAGATTCTTTACCAGCTGAGTCACAAGGGAAGCCCAAGAATACTGGAGTGGGTAGCCTATCCCTTCTCCAGTGGATCTCCCCGACCCAGGAATCAAACAGGGGTCTCCTGCGTTGCAGGCAGATTCTTTACCAACTAAGCTATCAGGGAAGCCCTAAGGGATCATCAGGTACCTGAACATCTATGGGCCCCCATCCCCACCTCATGTTAACAGATGCCCCCTCCAGACTCTACTGCTCTCCCTCACCCAGAGCATGGAGGGCACTGCCACCTTCCTGCCCTCCAGAGCCGGGGCCCCACTCAAGGAACCTGTGGTGGCCAGGAATCAGCCATCCTCTGAGACTTGGTCACTGAGGTGACACCAGGGAGTCAAGAATAATGCAGACATGATCCCGGAGGGACCCAGCCCGCATGCCCTGTGTCTGAGGATACAATCAGATGACCTCCATGTGTGAGGAGCTCAGCACTTCCAAGTTCACATTACGAATCCCCACTGGGCTCTATAAAGCCCCAGCCAGCCCCTGCCAGCCAGAGCAAAGCAGACTGGGAGCCCCCGCCAACTGGACCAGGGCTTGGCTTGGGAACCGGGTGAGGGGTGAGTGTGGAAGCTCACAGTCCGACGGCTACACAGTGCCCAGCCGCGGGGGTGGGGGACGGGGACTGGGCAAGTGCAAGGCCGGAGGGTGAAGAGGGCAGCGCCCAGGGCAGCTCCAAGACACTGGCTCCCAGACTGAGCCTCAAGCCTTGAGCTCTGGGCAGGGGGGTTCCCGAGAAGGAGGGGCCCCTGCCCTGGCTCCATTTCCTCCCCAGGCCTGGGCCTCCCCTCCAGGCCACCATCCTCACCAGAGCTTGCTCTCAACCTGCTCTGCTGTTTCCTTCCCTTATATAGAGTTCTGCTCACAACCGGGAAAGGAACTGCGTCAAGTTCCTGGAGGCAAGAAGGGGCCTGTTCCCAGGGACACCTCGAGCTGAGGTGCCAGGGGCCGTGCCCCTTCAGGGCCAGGGAGCCAACCGGGGGCAGGGAGGGGGCCTGACCCTTTCCCCAAGCCCAGCAGTCTCCAACTGAGAACCCAAGCAGACAAAACAGAGGGACGACCCAGAGGGCCAACTCCAGTCACTGGCCCCAGAGTTCCAGGCCCATCCCTTCCCCAAATCCTCCTGGGCCAGGCTCCTCTTGGACCACTGACCCAGTCATTCCCCCTGCCAGCTCCAGCAGCTCCCCTGAACCCCAACCCTCCCTCTTATCCCAGGAGCCTCTTCTCAGGCCCCACTCACTGGCTGCCCCAGCCTCTGCCGGCCTCCAAGTCCTGTTGCACGCTCAAGGAGGGCGTCCCAGACAGGGAAGTTTCTAGCCACACCCCACACAGCAGCTCTGACCTGCACAGCCCAACCCCATTAAAGGGGAGGGCGGGTGTGCCAGACCCTCTTGAGCCTGCTGGAATGTTATATTTCAGAGCAGACACTTCCCCAGAAGGTCGTGGCAGCAGCAAAGCAGGTGAGGTGGGTCTCGCACTGAGCGCCAGCAAGCCCGCCCTTCAGAGCCTGTCCGGAGGATGGCGTAAGATAGCACCCAGATCTCTGGATGCCTAGCTGGTGGCAGAACATCTTTTCTGATGATCTGCCTCCCCTGGGACCCAAGCCGGGACCCCAAGGGCCCAGCTCAGGGGCTATGCTGGCCCACATCCAACATCAGTGACCCTGGAAAGGCTGAGTTGCATACCGGGCCAGACTTCTCATGAGCAAACCCTTGTGAGCAAGAAAGTCAGAGAAGCTGAGTTCAACAGACAGGTACCAAGCGTCTCCTATGTGCCAGGTCCTGGGAGCACAAGAGGGGAGCCAGGGGTCCAGGGGAGACCTGGCAATGGCAAGGGTGGGGCGTGCAGGGGCATGGGGAAGTACCAGCAGGGGCAAGAGGGCAGAGCTGGGCCCAGGACTTGACACTGGTCAGCGTCCTGGGTTCACAACCCTGTCCCCTTTCTGCCTCCTCCCAGCTCCCTCACTGCCATTGACGATCACCCTACTCCCCGACCATCTAAGGTTGTTAAGCCAAAAACCTGAGGGTCAGCTGGACTCTTCCTACATCCCCCTCCCCCCTGGCCAATTCCTCCACCAGAGTATCCTTCCAAGCCACTCCCTCACCCTGGTCTCTTTAAATCATGGAGATTCTTACAATAGCCTCCTGACATCCGCCTCCTTGCCCTCAGCCCAGCTCCACGGGATAAAGTCCAGATGCCCTAATATGGTCCTCACAGCCCTTCGGGACCTGGCTGTGTCTCTCTTTCCAGGCCCATTTCTCACCTCCCCGCCTCGAAGCCCTTGCTCCAGCCAGAGAATACCACTTGCAAGTTTGTTTGTCTGTTTTTCCCATATGGTACACTGCGAGGTAGGGGTTATCAGCCCATTTTACAGAAGGGGAAACAGGCTCTGAGAGTCACATCCTTAGCCTGCAGTAGGTAATGGAACCCGAGTTCCAACCTGGTCGCACCCATGACTTGGCTCTGCACAGGACCACTGCACTTTGCCCAAGTCAGGGGTCACAGGCAGAGTTTCAGGAGGGGCATGGCTTCTAAGGCGGGTGGGCTGGGAGGATGTCTGAGTCAAGAGGGGCGTGGGGCAGAACAGGAGACCAAAATGGAAGGGGACTGAGCTGGGGTTCCGAGCAGAGTAGGGAGATTACTGAGAACATTCCAAGGGGATGGAAGAAGCCTGAGGAGAAACTGGCCACCACCAAGGGGCCCAGCCCGGAGCACTCAGAGGACGCAGGGCCTCTGTTAGGTAAGTGGAGGCACTCAACAGGGAGTCTGACTGGCAGACTCCAACGTCACCTTCTTCTAAGATCTAAAGAGCAGGGAAAAGCCCAGCTCTTTTTTCCCACCTGGAGAATACATACTTGTTCTGCAGCAGGGGGTTGGAGGACATGGCCTCCAGCACAGAAAACATTGCTTCTAGGAAGTTCCTAGAAGAATCTGGTGAAGGAAAGGACTGTGGTCTGTGGTCAAGGTTCTAGTGGAACCAGGGACAGGGAGGAAATGATGGGCACACAAGCAAGGCACTCCTTCAGCAACAGTAACAGGGGCCCTCGGTGCCACGTTCCCAGCTTCAGAGCCACAGAGGAATAAGGATGGCCCAACCCGGGAGGGGAACCTGTGGCCCAGTGGAGACAGGCATGTAAACAGAGAATTATAAACGAGCCCAAAACTGCTATAATGGAGGCATAAGAGGGATATCATTTCACTGGGATTCAAGTCCATCTGGTTTTCCAGAAATTACACCCAGAGGGAGACTACCCACCCTGCCCCCTTATTCCCCATGAGGGTTTCTGTCCCTGATGAAAACTTGATGGATCAGAGTCTTTGACCCTAAGCTGTGCTAAAACAGTGAGGAAAGAAGGATGCGTGGGAGAAAAAAAACATGTATTAATAAGAGCAAGGGGGAAACCCAAGAAGCCAGAGGGTCAGGACCTGCCAAGGAGCATGAAAGGGGCCCCAGCAGAGGAGGCTGGGGCAGGGGTGGATGAGAGGATGGGCTGAGCCAGGCCCCAAACTGAGAATTTCAAGGCTGGGGCCACCCTCAAACCTGCACAGACAAGAGAGGTTCCCTGTGCCTTCCTAAACTCAGCCATAGTCAGCTCTCAGGACAACAGCTTGCAGGCTTCAGTCCCTTCACGTCTTCAGGAGGCTTTGTAAACCACAGGTATACATGGCTCTGTTTCCTAATCTCAAAGACATCACTGACTGTCTGGGGTAGCATCAACTGGACAATAGCTTTTGAGGAAGGAAGACTACCCCAAAATGTATACTTTCAATCATAAGATGCATTCCAAGTTCAAAAGCATTAAACAGAATGTAGGAGGGAAAAAAAGACATCTCAGATTTGAAGAAATGGCCCAAAGCTTTTTTGGTACTTCAGGCTTCTCACGCTGCCTGCATCACTGCTCATTGCTGCTGCTGATCAGGAAGGCCTACTCCCTTCTCTAAAGATTTAAGGCTTGCCAAAAGAAAAGCAAACAGGAGAAAATTCTGTATTCTCCAAGCCCATCTGTAGCCTTGTATTCTCTAAGCTGCTAAAAGTCATTTTGTCTCATCACTTGACGCCAAACTGCTCGGAACCTAACACAAACATGGTAACTGGAAGTGGGTTCAATTCTAAACGATCAGAACACCTTCTGCTTGTGGATCCTCATTTCTAAATTCCTGAACATACTGAGGGGCATGAGTTTCCAAGCAAAAGATAAGAGGTAAGATAGAAACACCCTGGACTGGGTTAGTGGAGTGGAAGTCACTCAGTCGTGTCTGACTCTTTGCAACCCCATGGACTATACAACCCGTGGAATACTCCAGGCCAGAATACTGGAGTGGGTAGCCATTCCCTTCTCCAGGGTATCTTCCCAACCCAGGGATCAAACCCAGGTGTCCTGAATTGCAGGCGGATTCTTTACCAGCTGAGCCATAAGGGAAGCCAAAAGGACACTTACTACCTCATGGTACAGAAACAGAAAACTTGAAGATTCGTCCCTAAAGAGCCACTGACTTCCACAAGCAGCCCCTGCTCGAGGGTGGGTATTGTCTGAGTACTGTCAAGACAGCTGTGAAACAGGCCAGTGGCTTTGTAAGATGCACACAGCCTACGAATGACAGGTGATTCTTGCACCAAACCCACAGCTGCCTCCGAGGAGCCCGAGAGTTAGGCCTGGGCTCAAATATTCATCTGCCACAGACTGGCTACTGACCTAAATTGGGGATAAGGAGGCCTACTTTGGAGAGTGGTTGCGTGTGCTCGTGCTGTCTCTTCAGTCGTGTCCGACTCTGTGCAATACTCTGGACTGTAGCCTGCCAGGCTCCTCTGTCCACAGGATTCTCCAGGCAAGAATACTGGAGTGGATTGCCATGCCCTCCTCCAGCGGGATCTTCCCAACCTTAGGGATCAAACCCGTGTTTCTTACATCTCCTGCACTGGAAGCCAAGTTCTTTACCACTGGTTGGGAGGACAAAATAAAGTTGACAGAGATGACACAAGTAAAAGTGCCTGGAATACAGCACGTGCTTGGAAAACATTAGGCCCTTTCCACTTGAGCTGGACGCAGTTCCTGCACCTCTCCACGCCTCAGTGCCTTCATTTATAGGTGAGCGAATTGTACGGGGCATACCCTGTGCATTTGATGGACTGCAACTCGCGTAACCTTCTCTTGAACCCTGTGACGTAGGTTCTGTTCATAGGCCCACTTTATAGAGATCAAAACTGAGGAACAATAACAGAATAAGAGGAATCTACCTTAAGTCACAGCAGGGAGCACTATAACACAAAGCAAAAGATTACCATCAAAACAATTCAACTTTTTTCTTTGGCACTTCCGACTGTTACATGGCCTACGCTTCAATTATCTGAAAATTCACTCATGTAGAAAACTCCTGAGCCACAGATGGCAGCAGCAGGAGGAGCCAGTCTGATGGTTCCACACAATTAGTGTATGTCAAGGGCTGGTGTTCTGGAGCCCCATTGCTCCGATGGACTGTTCCAGGGGCCCCAGGGGCAGGAGGTCCCCAGGGCAGGGCAGCCCAGCTCCCGCAGCTCCTTTAAATCCATCTGTGGCCCAGTCACAGGAAGCCCCTTCCCGATCCCAATTAGCCAGCAGCGGAGACTTGAAGCCAGGCCAGCGTTGAAGGCCAGCGGAGGCCTGGCTGTCACCAGCATTGTTCGGGCTCCATCTGACGCATATCCATTCCCCCCCTCCCCTCAACATTTCCTTGTTCCCCGGGAGGCCCTTCAAGATGCATGCATCCGCATCCAAAACCAGGTCCGAAGGGAAGAGGGGGTGGAGAGAGGGGCAGGGGCGGCGGAAGACCCGGCTCTATCTGGCTGGGAAAACACAGGCAGGTTTTCAATACACAGGAGTGAGAGTCCACATTAGATAGAGGCTCCGGGGACCCAGAGACACTGCACAGAGCTCAGATGCCCGGAGGCACACACAGCGCAGCCACACGTCACAGGACCACTGCCAGGCCCAGATGCACAGTCATTCCCTGGTGCCCCCTCCCTGCCCCACCCCAAGCAGAGCCTCACAGACAGGAACACACCCCCTGGCAGGGACAGTCTGCACAGCCCTGAGCTCAGCTGACTTCAGGAAGCCAGAAGGGGAAATGACCCACGTGGGCAGACAGTGGGGAGGGGCAAGCATGAACCGGCAGAGGCGGGAGGCGTGAGGTGCCCACAGGAGCCTGCCCACCCACTGAGGCTGGACAAGTGACACAATCCCCTCGGACTCACACTCACAGGACCACCTGAGCCCTGGGCCTCCTTCCGCTACAGCAGGTGGGGTGGGGGGGCGGTGTAGGGCACACTGATGGAAGCTGGATACGAGATGGCAGAAACAGGATGGCATACGTACGAACGATGGGGCAGATCCAACTAGAAGATAAGCATCCTGAGAACGATGGGGTGAAGATGTGGAAGCAGGAATTTTGGAGGTGGAGGTGGTAAGGAGGAGCAAAACAAAGTTCAGGGCTTATGGGACAACTGCTTATCTGAATACCTACCGGGTGCCTTTTACTTTGACACAGTATCACATTTAACCCTTTCAGCAATATGCACAAAAAGCAACACTCCATTCCTCCATATGTGACCACTGAAACTCAACCAGAAAACTTAAGTTGCCCAAGACCACTCACTTCTTAACAGTTGAGCTGGCACTCAAACGCAGGACAGCCAGAATAAAAAATCTATACTCCTTCAAGTGATCAAGTCACAAGGGTGATTTGAAGACAAAACAGGGCAGCTATGGGTCAAGGCAGGGAGGTATAGGTGGTGGGAGGAGCTGGTGCAGAAAAACACAAGAGAGGCAAAGAGGCAGGGGATGCAAGCCTGCAGCTGCTAAGCTCCAGGAGAGGAGGGCCTCTGGGCTCCTAAGGAGGGCAGGAGCTGTGGGGCTCAGGCTGCGGTGACTCAGTGGCTGGGCCTCCAGAGAGCATTTCCGGAGCCCTGGACAGCTCTGTACAGTCTAAGAGCCACCTGCCCGACAGACACACTCAGCCATTACTCACTACTGTTACTCACTCCTCTCTGTATGCCCTCCGCTAAGCGCATCACTTACTCCCACTGTCCCCTAAGCATGGCCAAGGGGGAGCTGGCAGATCTGCCTAGTTCCTTCTCTTACTCCACCAGCTCTCATCCTGCCAGCGCATCCCCACCTAAAAGAGTGGGACAGAGACCCAGAAGCTCTGGCCCCTCAACTCAAGACAGCTGTTGCCCTCTGCTCTGTGCCAAGAAATGGAGCTGAGGAGTGGTCACTGGGCAAAGAATCTTCCAATGCCAGGGCTGGAAGGGACCTCCCCAGCATCTCAACAGGCTTCTCAGGAGGTGCCTAAAGACCCTCCAGGGCCCGCACCTCCGTGCCAGACACGCACCTCCGTGCCAGACAGCTCTTCCCAGAGCCCCAAGAGCAAGGACCTCTCTGTTCAGAAAGAGCCATGGACTTGCAGAATTTCAACACCGATTAGAAATCAAGAACACTAGCTCTACCCCCTCCTCTCATAAATTAGGAAACGAAGCCCAGAGAAGGGAAATGATTTTCCCAAGGTCACACAGTGCCAAAGAGGGACTAGAAACAGGCCGCCTGAATCCCCCTGCCATCAGTCCCTCCAGCTAACCCTTCCCCTGCCACAACTCAGGGCAGGGCCCTGAAGTTTACCCTCACTAGCTCTGTTGCAAAGCAGCTGCTCCTCCCACCAGACTGCTCCTCCACACCAAAGGAACTGCAGCCAGACAGTAGTTCATGCAGTGCAATCACTTTCTAACAGGGAAGGGGCATTAGAAATAGGCTGCCCAGGAATCAGGGAGACTGGACCACAAGCCTTCCAAAGGCCCTGAAGCTAAAAAAAGGTCAGGACCTCTGGCAAGAGATGATGGAAAGAATTCCTCGGGTCTCAGCTGGGGACTAGGGAGAGTCCTTGCCTCCTCCCTGCTCACCTCTCCTCCCCCACCCCTCGCCCCGGCTCGCCCCTGCTCTCCCAGGACTCCAGCCGGGAATCCAGGCCTGGCTGCTGCCTCCGCTCCCACGCTCTGCTCAGCTCAGCCGGCCAGAGCACAAGCAGCGCCCTGTGTGGCATCGCAAGCAGCTCACAAGGCACCAATGATTCTTCAAAGCCTCCATCTATCTCTTGCGCTCCTCTCACCTCCCTCTGGGTGGCTCCTCTCATCGCTGCCAAGAAGCCCCTGCCCCACTCCCTCCCTCTGCACCAAAAGTGATAATAACAAAAACAGTAATAATAACCACAGGTCCCCCACTCCCATATTCTTGCCCAGAGAATCTCATGGACAGAGGAGACTACAGTCTATAGGGACACACAGAGTTGGACATGACTGAAGCAACTTAGCATGCACACATGCAATATGTCCGTAGGACACAGATCTTTCTGGTGCCCACATTTCACAGTTAAGTAAACTGAAGCTCTGGCAGGTTAGATAAGTGGCCGGCAGTCACACAGCCTGCAGGAGGGGGTCTCAGGATTCAAACCCAGACAGTGCAGCTGCAGGGTATGTAGTCTTGACCTCCATGCCACTCCGCCCTGGGACAGGACCTCACTTCAGGAAGTTAAAGCTCCTGAAATCCTTGCTCCCTCATCCGCACAGTCGCTGAGCACCCAGCCTCTATGCCACAACCTTCCTCTTAGCTCTGGACAGGCAACCCATGTCCAGACACTTAACAGGCCCACTGACGATCAGATGGGACACCACTGCCTCCACCCTGACCAGGGGACGCCCTTGTTCATGTGTGAGCACCTACTGGGTAAATAACACCCTCTAAAGGAGTCTGTCTTGTATAACTCTTTAGAAATGGGAGCTGCCAACAGTCTACCCTCACTCCCGCCTGCTGCAGTCTGTCCATCTGTTCGTGTGTGAAGCTGTGCCCAGGTTCTCTTCTGGCCCGAAAGATCACCCAGGAAGATCTCAGTGCCTCCCCAGCCTTCTGACCCCAGAAAGGAAGACAGCACGTGGGAAAGAAGCCCAGAGGCATGAAGTGATTCGTGGGAGGGTTTCCCAGCCTGGGGACCCCAGGAGGCTGGCCTTGGGACCTGTCCCCAGTCTCCCTGGCCCAGTCTGGCCCTCTCAACTACCCAAATCACCATCTCTTTGTGTTTCTTCTCTGTCAAAGCCCTCTGCCACTTCCCTATTTAATCTCTCCTAGTAAACCCCCCACAGTTGAGCCCCAAGCAACACCTCCAGGCTCCCCCAAAGTCAGCCTTCCCCTCACAAACCACTTTCTGTGGGCTTGGCCTGTGCCAGGCACTGAGCCTCACAAGCGGGCACTTCACAAGTACGATTTCATTTCATTCCCACCACAACTCTATGAGATTGCATGTTAACCCCATTTTACAGATGCAGATACTGAGGCTCGGCCCAAGGTCAGGCAGCCAGTAAGCAGCAGAGTTAGGAGGGACACCGAAGCCTAATTCTGACACGCGGCTGGAGCCATTTCATCCATTCATTACAGCATGCCCCTTTTTGCAATCTCCCCTCATGCCCAAAGAAGCCTTTGTCCCTTTTCCTTCCTGCAGAACTCCTTCTCAACCTTCAAAACCCACCTCAAACGCACCTCTTCTCCAAAATTTTCTCCATTCTATCAGCTTATGTGCACTCCTTCCTGCTTGATATACCCTCTGCACGCTGCAGAGACCCTCCAGCAACTCTCCTTTGCTTCCTACTAGAGCATGTCTCTCTAGCCTTTCCAGCCCCGCACATATCCCTGGCACCCTGCCTGGTAGGTCTGACACCCAGAAAGCTTTAAGTGTGCCCAGCTGCACTCAGCCATTGCCACATCGCCTTGGCAGCGAGTCCAGGGCACTGCCCGGGCCCAAGGAGCCAACCCCCAACCCCGCAGGCATCTAGCGCCCCCTAGTCACAGCCACCACCCCAGTCCATGTCTCCCCTGACTGGGAGCTGCTCCCCATGCTTCCCTCTTCCTGGCCCGGCAGCCCCTCTCTGCTCTACCAGCTCGGCTGTTTCTGGGAGTCTCAGCCGGTGATTAGGGCCCTAATCAGCAGGACTTCCTGCCAGCGACTGCCAGAGGTG
>SJXQ01006010.1:207309-251989 GCA_006408695.1 Aepyceros melampus | reverse complement strand
CCAGAGGTGGGGGCAGGGGTGGGGGTTGGGGGAGGGAAGCAAGGTCAATCCAAGGTGAAGTTCAAAGCCTGGGACCAGGGGAGGCCTCTGAAGGGACATGGACTCACAGACTCCTCCAGCCCAGCATCTCTCCAGCCCTCTTTCCTACAGATGAGGACACCGGGCCCAGCAAGGGAAGGGACTGCTCCCACGTGCAAGAAGAGGTATGTGCCTTGCTCTCCCACCACGCTCCGCCAGAGAGACCCCAAGGCAGGAATCCTCCCTTACATGTCCCTTGAAGCCCTCTGCCTGCCCCTGGGCAGCCCCACCCCAGCATCAAGCCCCATGCTGAACCCACAGGCTGCTCCCCATAAAGGGTTGTCAGAGCCCAAGTGACTGCTCAGATCTGATTGAGGTCAAAGGTCAAAGGTGAGCCCCTCCTCTAGATAAGCAATGGCCTAGAAATGGGACAGAAATGAGCAGGGGCTAAGACGGGGAAGACAGATAGGGCTGGGCTGAACTCAGGAACCCTCCCCAGCTGTCATCATCATCAGCCCAAGCCTATTCTTTCCTCAAAAAAGAAAAAATTGCTTAATGCCTTTTACAGCTGCAACTGGGCGGGCCAGGGGTCCGGAAACAGAGCTCACACCCCCCGACCTGGAGCAACCTCAGCCTCCCTGGGTGGGAACCAGGACTAGGTGGAGGGTGTATGTGGCATGTCTTGAGGGCTGACCCTGACTAATGAAGAACATCAGGGGCGCCGGAAAGCAGATGACCCTAAGAGAGGCCTGAGATGGAGAAAGAGCATGACCAGGAGCCTTCAACTGCCACCACAGGGTCAGAGCTGCCAGCTTCAAGGCAGACAGGAAGGGCTGGGCGTGGTTCTCCCCCACCTCCTACCAACAGGGGACTGAACTAAGGCTACAGCGAGAGGGATGCAGGTTAGACTTCAGAGAGACCTAGAGGGCATGCAACTTGCAGCATTATCGGGGGAATCCCACTTTTAAAATATAGATGCTACCCCTATGCATGTAGCCCATGGTAAGGGAAGCCTGCCTGGAGGCCAGGCCACATCCTTGCTGAGCCTGGGAGTCTCTGATTCAGTGACTCTCATCAACAAATGGGATGGGAGCCAAGAAGGGGAAACTGGGCTGGTTTATAATAACGCATCTTGTTTACAGTGATGGCAGCTTTCTCAGAGTCCTCCATAAACACAGCAGAGAAAGCCTGGAGAGGCTCCCTTATCTCCCACCTCCCCTCAGTCACACAGAGAGAGGCAGGGAAAGGAAATCTCTTCTCTAGGCTCTGAGGCTAGGACTCCTCGAGGGAAAACAATGCCACTATCTCCTCCACTCTCTGGGCCCATAACCCTCCCTGTCTTAGGGCTGGAACAGCCACAACAGGCGAGAAAAGAGCCAACCCAGAGTTGGGCACCTAGAGTAACACCACCACTACCACCAATAATAATAATAACCACTAATACTTATTGAGCACTTACTATGTGCCAGGCACTGTTCAAAGTGTTTTCAAGAAACTAACTCATCTGATCCTCACAAACAAACCATGGAGCAGAAACTCTCATTAAAACTGGCAAGGGCATTATACTAAGCGAAATAAATCAGACAGGGAAAGACATTACTGTATGATGTCACTTATATGTGGAATCTAAAAAATGCAATGACCTCGCGAATAGAACAAAAAAAGAAGCAGACTTGCAGATACAGAGAAGAAACTAGTGGTTACCAGTGTGTGTGTTTGGGGTTGGGGGGAGGGGCGCAGGGGGCAGGCAGGGGGTGCTAAAGAATAAGTGCAGGGAAGCGGGAGTTACAAGCTATTGGGTGTAAGGTAGGCTACAAGGATGCATTGTACAACACAGAAAATAGCCAATATTTTGTAATAACTGTACATGGAGTGTGACCTTTAAAAATTATATTAAAGAATCAACTTAAAATGCTTTAAGCTATCTAAAACTGTCCCCTGAGCCCATTAGTCCATCGGTTCATGTTAAGCAGCATTCTGCCAGGTAGAGCAAGCATCACCAGGGAGGCGAAAGGCACAGGCTTGCCTCACGGAGCTTGTAATCCAGCGAGAAGATGGGTGAGCACAGAGGAAGCCTGCAAGGGCTAGGAAACTGGGGGAATCCCATATTCTCTGCTGGAGAACGCCTAGGAAGTTTCCAGGGGACCTGGCCCGGGACTGGGGCCCTTCCCCACAGTGGCAGGTGGACAGGATTTGCCCCTCCTCGAGCACCTTGTGCCTCACCAGCTCCCCGGGACTCCGCCCTCCTGGGCCAGTCCCTGTCTGCCTCCAAGAACACCCAGGCCCAAGCTACAGGCTTCCAGCCCTAAAAAGGCAGGGATTAGAATGACCAGATAAACCCTGGAGGAGGCAGCACCAGGGACTGGCTCGGGCCCACCTACCACCCCCACCCCACCCAAGCTCCCACTCCACGGAGACCAACCACCCTCCTGGAGGGAAACTAAAGTGTCGAAGAGAAGGAAGATGGCCAGGGTCACCAACCTGGATGAGAGAGCTGGCCAGGGACCCAGCTGCACCTTCGGAAGGCCTCCACCAGCCCCCTAACCCATCCCATGGGAAAGAGTTCCAGGAGACTGGAGATTAGGAAGGAGGCGAGGGCACGGGTGACCGTGCATAATGGAGGGACACCTGGGGGGTGGCACGACCGTAAGGCTGGCAGCCCTGCCACCCCCACTACCCTCGTTCCAGCTCACTGGTACCCACACCTCTGCAAGCCTAATAGCTTTGAAAGCTAAGACCAGGGCCATAGGGGTTCGGGGACAGTACACAGGAAGTCCCCTCAGTCTCCCCAAACCACTCTCTCCCTCCCGCAGCACCGCACTCATTTCTGATTTGCTTTTTTCTGAGTCTAGTAATTGAGAGGGCTGTCCTCTGCCCCGCTTCAGCATTATCCCTCAACTGGGTCTGTTTCCCTTTCTGGAGTGAAAGAGACTAGGGGCCCCAGAAATAAGCCAAGAAGCCAGAGCGGCCGCACCTGAAACCCTTTGCCAGCCACCCCAGCTCCGAGCCTGACATCTCCAGCCCCTCACTTCCTGCTCCTCCCATTGGCTTTATCAGACGAGAGGAAGATGGGTCCTAATTAAGCAGCCTCATCAGGTCCCGAGGTGCTAAAGTCAGACATTAGCAAGGATTTCATCCTCTGTCAAAGCCAGGACCCTCCTCCTTCAGTCTCCCACTAAGGAGAAAGAGGCTTCCCAGGTGGCTCAGGGATAAAGAATTTGCCTGCCAATGCAGGAGACGCTAGTTCAGTCCCTGTGTTGGGAAGATCCCCTGGAGAAGGAAATGGCAACCCACTCCAATATTCTTGGCTGGGAAATTTCACGGACAGAGAAGCCTGGTGGACTACAGTCCATGGGGTCAAAAAGAGTCAGACGGGACTGAGCATGCATTCACGCACTAAGAAGAAAAGGGCTCACTGGCCATGCAGAGAGGAGGGGCTGCAGAGAGAGGCAGGTTGGGACACCCAGCATGGGTCCAGAGCCCAGCTCAGAAGCCCACCGTGACACTCCATCAGGGGAAGCCCAAGGTTCCCAGGGTTTCATGCTCAGAAATCTTGAGCCCCACCCCCACCCCACCTCACCTCTCTGTTCTCAAGGACCTCCCTCCCCCTGCCACCCCCAACCTTGGAAAACAGGTCTGGAGAGGCTGGTGTGGGGGGAGCAGGTGGCCAGCTCCTCCCACACCCCAGAGAGGCCCTAGAACAACTCTCTTGGCTTGCACCTCCAGCTGTTAGTTACACAAACCACTTCTAGCTGCCCCGACAACCCCAAACCGATATTATTTTACAAATTCAGAAACTGAGGCTCAGAGAAGTACAACCTCTGTGTTTTTTGAAAGCTCTTGTCTCCACTGCCCCCAGTTAGCATCTCAGGGCAGGCAGTGGACTCTAACTGCAGAGGGGCAGGGGTCCCCTCCATTGCACACCATGCCCTGAGCCCACAGGTCCATTCCAACCATTGTGGGATTAACTGGCAGGGCAGGGCAAGGAGCAGGACAAGAGGAATAGGAAGAAACTCAGAATCTTTGCAGGAAGCAGCTGGGACAACATGGTGGGCTGGTGAGCAATGGGTTGAAGGCAGAGCATCAGGTTCGCTGTTCCCCAAACACTGGCAAGGAGAAGGAGGACCCTGAGAGGTCCTGCCAGTGCCCACGCCCCAGGCCAGAGGCCACTGCCTTCCTGCTCCCTGACCCTGGTGTCAGAGAATTCCCCGACTCCAAGAATCCCAGGACCTCAGCATCCCCAGAGACCTTCAAGGTCATCCCTTCTAACCACATCCCAGCTCAGGAATCTGTTGTCCAGCTTCTGTCTGAACTCCTCCCTGGACGGGAAGCTCACTACCTTACAAGGCAGCCCTTTCTCCCACTGACCTGCTAAGCTTGTTAGGAAAGCCCTACATTAAACAGACCTAAGCTTCCTTCACCAAACAAAAATCCATTCTGCCCCTTTGCTTCCTACTCTTACTTCAATAGAAACAGGACACTGAGAGTTCCCAAGCTCCAAAGCTTCTGCCGCAGTCCCTCAGCAATAAGAAGATGGTCACCAAACAGCAACCTCATCTCTGAACTCCTCTGTTCCCCATATACCCCAGCCCCACTCCAGCCCCCTGTGTTCACAGTTCCAGACACGACAGCACCCCCGCCCGTGGGAGACTCTGAACTGGGGCTTTGGGGGAAGTGAAGTGTGAAGTCTGGGACGAGGGATCAGGAAGAAGGGCCAGGAGGGTTCAAGGCCAGGGGTCTGGAAGCAGAGGTTGGTTCCCAGGTTGCCTCCTCTGCCACCCAAGACTTCTCAGCTCCAGATCAAAGTCCTGGCTTCAGTCCTACTGGCCTGGCTGAGACCCTCCTAGGCTCTGGCCCACTGTCTCCACTCCCAACCCTCTGCGGGACAGCAGAGTCAAGGCCAACCCTAAGCAGCAACCCCAGCGCTGATCCCACTGACAGCTCTCCCAGCGGGCTCCCCATCAAGAGCCAGGCCCAGGGCCTCCTTCCCCCACCCCTAGGCCAGAGAGATCGGGGCAGAGGATGCCTTAAGATGTAGCAAGTTTTGAGGTCCTGAAGGGAAAGCCAAGGTAGAAGAGACTGGAGTAGCCGCCACTGGCAGGGGTGGAAGCAACTTAAGGCCAAGCCTGACCACAATGGTCCCCACCCCACCCAGGCAGCTTCAGGAAGGGGCCCAGCAGAGTCTCAAGGGTGCTCCCTCCCCACCTTCTCGAACCCCTGGCTTGGCTGGGCCACACAGAAGGCACTCTGGGGTTCCCAGAAGAGAAATTTTTGTCCCCCGAAGGCTCTAGAACCCTCATCTCCAGCCACCTCTCTTAGCCTCACTCCACAGCCATCTGTCCTGCTCTCGCCAAACCAGCTCCTCTCCTACCCAGCACACATTCTGTCCCTTAACCCCATCCCACTCCTCTGGAGGGAGACTGACTTGAGAACACAGTGGGTCACCCCTTGGTCATCACCCTCCCAGTTCCCTCTTCTAAGAGAGCAGCCAACCTAAAAACATCTGGGCAGGCAGTCCCGGCCCTGGTCCTGAAGGAGAGGTGGGGAGCAGGCCCTGAGGTTAGCTCTGTGTGAATGTTCGGGCTTGGGAAGGGGTGGCACGCAGGGTCAGGGCCCAGAGAGCGGTGGGGACGAGGTGGGGGGGCAGTGTTGAAAGGCACCTGTGTGTGTCTGTTCATTAACCACCTGGATTAGCTATTTCTGCCCAGAGGGGTGAGAAAGGAGTAGGAGCTGCTGGTTGGGGGAGGGAGGCAGGGGACACTCATGCCAGGCTGTGCCCATGGGCAACGGAGCAGTGACCCATGAGACGTGGGCCTGCAGACCCTCATTCTCCACCGTGGCCACCCCACCCCTGGCCCAGGAGAAGAGATATGAGAGGAAGAAGAGCCCCAAGGGGCGAAAAGCCACCCAGTAACAGCTCCAGCCAGTGGCAGGGGAAGAAATGGAGAGAAAAAGCTGCCTGCGTCTAGGTCTTTTCCGTAACAGAAAGCAGGCAGGGGAAGGGACCCTGGAGATTGAATACCCTGACCTCCTGTCTGCCTCCGTCAGCGAGTCCTCCTCACTAGTCCCTGCTGGCCTCGGTCTCAAGCAGCCACTGACACCAGCAACTTCTCCGGAAACAAAACTCCTTCTGACTGGCAACCGCGCCCCAGACATCCCTGCCAGAACCGGCACTGACAGAGGCAGGGGACTGACAGGACGGCCAGGACGGGCCACTGAGCCCGGAGGCGTGTGACCAGGCGCACAGACTCGCCGCTCCCCTAATTCGCACCCAGATCGGTGGTCCTGACAGCATCCGGGCCGGCAGCCCGCCGCACACAGACACACAAACACATACTGCGGACCCCACGCTCACCTTTCCGGTAGAGGAGTCACTGGGCGGGATGGGGGTCTGGGTTCACAGGACAGAGGCGGTGGGCAGTGATGGGGCCGCAGCTGTGGCTGGCAAGAAGCTGGTTGCCGAGAGGAGGGCGTGAGTGAGCCTTGTGTCCAGGCGGGGAGCGGGCGCAGGGCCACTGCTGGGAGCAACTGAGCGAGGGCGCTGCTCGCCCGGCTCCCTCCCCCAGCGGAGGCGGGCGGGCTACCGGCGCACCGCCTCCTCCTTCCCCCTTCCCAGAGCCGGCCAGCAGTCCGCCCGCAGCCTTCTTTAACCCCTGAAGCACTTGGCCGGGACACTCGCGCCCAGCTCCCCGGCAGGGCAGCTGGGAGTCAGGGCACGTATGCCTGGGGCAAGGGATGCCAAGAAGGGTGGCCTGCCCCCTCCTTCAGCCGCCGGCTCAGCAGTCTCCCTGGGGACCTGCAGGGAGGGGCAGAGGGGTTTCCGGGACAGAGGTGGGGAAAGGGGGCAAGATGCCAAGAAGTCCAGAAACCCCACCCTCCACTCCCCCAAGGAAAAGACACAAAGCAGACAAATGGCCCAAGAGCTACTGCGTGGAGAAGGATGGTTGACGAGACTAATAATAATAGCAACTCCCAACTTTTGTAAACCGCCCTGCTTTATACTGTTTCCAGCTCATTTTGTGACTGGAGACCTAGAATCTCACTTCTGAACCGGTTTTTGGTTTTTTCTCTGTCAAATGTGGGATAACAACCCTGGCTTTTTTCCTCTGGGCTGAGTTAGGACATTTGTGACTGTAATTCAAAGTGATTTGAATTGAACTCTAGTTAGTGAAATGCGTGCTTCAACTCTCTTTGAAAAAATATTTAAAAAATAAGATGGATTGATGGAGGGAGAGACAGAAATGTGATAAAGCAAATATAACAAAGGGTCCATTACAGAATCAGGGAGTTTACCATGTTATCCTTTCAACTTTTCTATATGCAAAAGATTTCTTACAATTAAAAATATTAGGGGAATGGGACTTCCCCAGTGGTCCAGAGGTTAAGACTCTAGGCTTCCACTGCAGGGGACACAGGTTTGATCCCTGATTGGGGAACTAAGATCCCACATGCCCTGGGGCACAGCCAAAAAAAAAAAAAAACTGGGGGGGAAATGTGATTTGAAACTTTTGTGTGGAGTACCACACAAATGACAAAAGAAACAGGATTATTCTGAGAGGAAGGGAAAAGTCATTTGCTGCACACCTGTTTGTATGCCCGGCACTTAATGAATATTCTCTCTCACTTAAGTCTTTGAATCTCCCTTGTTATTTTAGCTGAAGAAAGTGACCTCCAAGCACTTAGCTGACTTGTCCAAGACCACACAGGATGGTGCAGAGCAGGAACTCTGATCCCATGGGCTGGCTCCAAAGCCAAGCGCCCCACCACTCAGCCCCTCCAGAGATTCAAAGGCCCTCCTCTCGGCCATCTGGGCCACCTTCCTGTGAGGTCCTGGGCCAGCAGGCCAGTGACCTGCACCTCGGAGCCTCCTCAGGTTCCCCGGCTATCCAGTGAGTAAGGATGGGAAGGTCTTTGAGATCTTTTCCAGCTCTGACACTCAGTAGTTTTTTGAATCCAGGCAAACCCTTCCCCAGGCTTCAATTTTCCAAAGAGTAAAGTGATAGGGGAGGCCCGAGAGGAACAAACAGCCTTAGAAAGATTTGGTGCCATCGGGGGCCAGTGTCACAGAGATGGTCACCACACTTCTAATGTCCCCTTCACTGTCACCACCTGTGACAGTGAAGCCCAGGAGAATGGAGGCAGGAGAGAGAGGCACCTTTGCTAGGGGAGGGCGGAGACAGAGGAATCCTTGCATCCACCCCCTGTCTCCAGAGTGAGATGACCTCATCCCTTCCCAGATGGGATGAGTTTGGCCTCCCAGAGTCCCAGATTTCAGCATCTCGGGACCTACCAGCCTTGATGGCAGCCTCAATCTAAGCACATGGGTACTGACCAGAGATGGGAAAGTCCTGGCCCCACAGAACGTGCCTCTGAGACGTTCTAGACGTTCCAGACGTGCCTCAGGCTTTAGGCCTCCCGAGGCCCCTGCCCAGCCCTCACTGGCCCCAACTCTGGGGCAAAGCTGTCTCCACATACCCTGGTCCTGCCTGACCCTCACATCCCCTGCAGACCAGGGGCCGCTCAGGAGTTTGGGCCAGCCCTGGTTAGGGGAGGGAAGGGAGAGGGGTCCATGTTGCCCATCGAGGCTCTTCCAGAGGTGGATGAGAGAGTCTGCTTTAAAAGAGGAACCCTCCCCTGGTCAGAGAAGTGTCATCCTCCCCCATCACCTCCTTCCAACCTACATCCACTATCATTCTGCTTGACATCAGATAGTGCCTGGCTCCCCACCACCTACATATCCAGTCCCAGCTCTGCAGCAGGACATTAAGAACCTCTGTGATGTGGTCCTGCCCTCTGAACCTTACCATCACACCATTCAGGGCAGAGTTCAAAAGCCACATCCTCCATGGATCCTTCACCAATCATTTGGCAGATACTGACCGCTCCTCTGAATGCCTGACACTCTCGCTCGTATACGAATGCTGGGACAGACACTTGTTAGGTGCGCTCCTATATCTCCCAATAGTTGAGCAAAGATTTATTTGTCCTTTTCTTTCTCCTTCCAACTGTGTCCAGTGCTTAGCACAATGTTGACACCTCCAAGCAAGATTACTAGAGTGGGTTGCCATTTCCTCCTCCAGGAGATCTTCCCCCTCAGGGATGGAACCTGAATCTCTGTGTCTCTTGCATTGGCAGGCAGGTTCTTTTACCACTAGTGCCACTTGGGAAGCCCTTAGTAGATCTCAACAAATGTGGAATAAATAACAGAATAATGGAGAGACGGATGGGTGATGGATTAAAAATTGAATAAAAGGGCTCTTTTAAACACTTAATTCTGCACAAGGCTGTATCAAATGTATGTAGATTTTTATCTTCAAAGTTATATGACGGCAGACAGAAAACCTGACTATGCTAAGACATGGGAACCATCAGACTGACACGTGGATGTACCAGGAGCATCCCACCCTCCCCAGGTCTGCGGCAGATGCAGGGGGGCTCTGAGAAGCACCCTTCTCCAGTGGTGCTCAGAGCCCCACCATTATTCTTCCAACTATCCCAGCCTTCCTGTTCCAGCACCTGGGTACAGAATCATGAATTCAGCAAGTCTTTAAAAACCACACAGAGAGGAAATCAAGGAACTAGAGGTTTTCAAAGGAGAGCAGCCTTGCCCAAGAGCCAGAACTGCTTTCCCGAAGAAGCCTGCTCAGCCCTTCTCTCCCCACCCAGCTCCTCCTCCGGGCTGGGAAAGACTCAGCATTCCCAGGGTTTCTCATCTCCCATCCCCCGACCCCTCCTCCCTTCTAGAGCCAGCCCATGCCCCCTTTCCCTCCTCCCTCCTCCCGTCCCATCCCCAAGCGCAGTCCCGCACATCTGGTTCCAGTTGTGGTTGGTCCATTCAGGGGCAGGCCTGGGGGGTTCTCATAAAACTGAATAATACCAGTGTTGGAGCCCAGTGCAGCTGGGGGAAGGGAGGGTAGGAGGCCAAAGGGAGTGGGAGGGAAAGAAGCAGCAGCAGGGAGGCAAGGAGACAAGAAGAACCGAGAAAGGAGCAGGGCAGTGCCTGGCATCTAATGAGCGTTCAATGGGTGCTTGTTAGTGGCAGATTAACGCTAGAGACACGGAGGGCAGAAAAGCCAGGAGGAGACAAGGGGACAAAGAGTAGGGACCCAGAAGGAGGAAGGACAGGAGTGGGGGGCCCCATGGAGCCATAGAGAGGCCATTGAGAGGGAAATAGAGGAAAAGTGAATGGCTCGTGTTGGGGCAGGTGCTGAGTTAGACACCACCATGCAGAGCGGAGGGGATGGGACAAAAATGGGACCAGAAGGATACAGAGGGACAGAGAAGAAAGAGCCAAGAGAAGGTCAAGGCCCAAGATTCTCTCAGCCTCTCAGCCCCTGGGAGGTGGTGGGGTGGGAGTGGGGGGCTATCGATCCAGAGCTGATCTCACTTGCTCCTTCATTTCACTTTCATCACTATTTAAATGCCTACCTGCACCAAACCTTTCCCTTGTGTTCATCCACACAGACCCCCATCAAAACCTGGGAAGTGACAGTGATTCTTATCCCACAATTAGGGATGGGCTCAGAGCAGCTGATGAAGGAGAAGGAATCTGGATCCAGGTCTTCCAGCTTAAGAAGACTCGGTCCCCATATAGCACAACCAGGCATTCTGGGTCCCAGTGCTCCCCCTGGAGGGCATCATGTCACTTGAGCCCCCACTCTTGAGAGGCCAGATTCCCAGCCTCTTAAATAGCACTAAGGGGAAACTGTTCTGAGCTGGGCTAAGAGTTAAGAACACCCAGCAGAGAGGGATTGGCTTCTTAAATCTTCCTAGGGTGGGGGCAGGGGAGTGGCCTGCAGGGGGAGTTGCTGGAGCCAAACCCTTCAGCACCCTTGGACTCCACTCTCCTCCTCCTTCTCCACCACAGAGAAGACAGGGCCACATGCCCGGACCCCAAAGGGAGAGGCTCTGGGCCTCAGAACCCTGGTGTGTCCAACACACAGCTGGCTGGGAGCCAGACCCCGGGGGACCACCCTGGGCAAGTTTGTGCATTTGGGTTGCAGCCTCCCGCTTCTGACCACACCACCCCACTGCGGCTGGGGATGAGTTGAGGCTGTCCTCCAGAATGCTTTCATCCCAGGGCTGCCCCTGGGACCCTTGTCTAGGGCACCCTCCAAAGCTGACTCCAGGAGCCACACCTTGCTCTGTTGCCCCACAGAGCCCCTTCTCCCTTGTTTCTTTCCTGAGCCTGAGCTTCGCAGCTCAAGTCACTGGTTGTTTCCTTCCTATTCGTCATCCTTAACACTCAGGCCAGACTGAAGCAGGAGAGGGACGCCCCCTCCTCACCACACTCCCCTATTTGCATCTCATTTGCATGCATTCCCAGCACGTCTCAGCGTGCAGCCCAGACTCAGGCCCTCGGCCACACAGGCCCCCCAGGGAGGATGAAGTGCTCTGTGTTAGTCACTCAGTGAGTCTGACTCTCTGTGACCCCATGGACTGCAGCCCACCAAGCTCCTCTGTCCATGGGATTCTCCAGGCAAGAATACTGGAGTGGGTTGCCATGCCCTTCTCCAGGGGATCTTCCTAACCCAGGGATCGAACTCGAACCCAGGGCTCCCACACTGTAGGCAGACTCTTTACCGTCTGAGCCACCAGGGCAAATGGATCAGGGAGAAAAGGCAACAGGCCTTCCACATTCTGGCTCCCTTCTCTCAGATTTGTACCACAGTCTGAGGGTGGACGATCAAGAGGGCACAGAAAGCCTGGCGAAAACGGTCTGCCAACAACGTGTACCCAGGACACACGCTGGCAGCCCCTCCCTCCCAGGAGCCTGCCTCAATTTCCAGCCTAGAGAGGCACTGGGAGTCAGTTCCAGCGCTGCTCGGCCACCAATGGCTTGGGGACCAAAGGTCACTCCCAGTCCCTCTTGGCTTTCCTCTCCTTATCGGAAACCTCAGGTCCCTTGGAAGTTTCCAGGCAGATGTTGATCCCTGGCTGCTGGTGTCAGTTGACAGCACACAAATCGCTATCTCCCCTGAGAAGTGCAATTTTAAAGCATGAAGGACTCTGAGATTCAGATGCCTCCAGGAAGGATTCCTCTTAGCCCTCCCCCAGTGATGATTACTGGCTTAGCCTGAATCCTTTCAGAGACCCACATCCCTTCCCAATAGAGCCACATCCACCATCAGAATTCCATTATTATAAGGTTCCTGGACTGGACGGTGGGGGAATCCCCTAACCTGGATTATCTGTATCTCAGGAAGGTGTTGGCAGGATTCATGCTGAAATGCTTAGAGAAAAGATGAAAGTCGAGTGGATTCCTAGCCAGCAAGCCAAGGAGTGTTGATTAATAGATCAATGTCAACTTCCGGACTTGCCAAAGAGCTCTGTCCTCTGCCCTGGCTTGTCCGAAATACTTATCAGTAACTAAGGTGAAGACTCAGAACGGAGGCTACCGAGCACACGAAGAAAACAAAAAGCAGAAAGAAAAGCTAAGGCATCCATCTAAAACTGACTATAAAAAAGGTTAAAGTTAGCAAGGAAACATTTTTCTTGCAGTGAAGTTCTGAACTAAGATTCAAAGGTCATTTTTTTCAAAACCTGAATTAATCATGTAGGAAAAGGTCTAAGATTTGGTAAAAACAAATTCAGTTCATATGGCAGAAGGATATGGCTGACCCCAGAACTTTTGCAACTTTTGGTTGCCTGAAGAAAGGTATGGAATCAAAATTAAAGGAAGGGAAAGTTCCATTCAACTCCACACAGCTTAGACATCATCAGAAATGTCAAGTTCTCTTCCACATGCTACAAACCAAAGAGCATCCAGAGAAAAACAGTATACACTCAGTAAATATTTCTTTTTAAAAAAGCACAAGAAAGGTTAATGAAATTGGGCCCCATTTTTATTTCAGATGATAAAGAAAGGATACAACATTCATCAACAAATACTTGAAAAACTGTCTTGGGAAGGTGAGCCAGAGCAAATTCCACTGCCCATGTACACCTCCTTTTGTCTTCCTGCCCCTCCATCTGTGAATTCCTTGAGCCTGGGACCACTTCCCATTCATCTCTGAATGTCCAAGAGGCAGAAACAGCCAAGGCTGAGCAGTTGCTAAGGACAGGATAGCATCCTGACAAGGCCAGGCCTGCGGGTGCCAATCAGCAGAGTAAACGCTGGCCCCAGCATGAGAACCGACCTCTAGTAGCCAAGCTGGCTGCCAGGCAGGAAGAGGCAAGGATCCGGGCTGGTGGCTGAACTTCCAGCTTGGACCTGCTATCCCAGGCCGGCTCGCTGGTCAACTAGCCTCCTACTCCCTAAAACTGTCCCCTGCCCGCCCAGTAGCTCTGTAGGGACTGGTACTAGCTTGCCACCTTTGCCCAAAGTCTGAAGCCTTGCAGTGGCCCACTTTCTGTCAAAGGTTGGGTTCCTCTCCCTCCTCTCTCTTATCACCAGCATGGCATTCGCCCATGCCTCACCCTTTAGGGCATCTACTTCCCTCCCCAGAAACACCCTCCGCCCCATTTCAAGGTGCCCCTCACCTCATCATTCCTTCTCCATAACATCTAAACTCACGTCTCCAGAGTTCCTCTTATGACCCTCTCCTTGCCCTGGGCCCCCTGGCAATGAGCTGCTGAAAATTTCAGCCCTGAGACTCCTACTCTCAGGCTCTCCCCAGATTTTTTTTAATTACATAGTACTTTTAGGGTTGGACAGAATTGGAGACCTCCTTCCTGAGAACTGAGGTTCCTATAGATAATAATAATCCCTATAGATAATAATCACCATTTAAGCTCCACCTTGAAATGAATTGATGTCCTTCCCTGGATATGAGAATCAGGGAAACCTGGCCCCCTCCTACTGAGGCTCACGAGTGGAGAGAGGGTCCAGGCTTTGGAGTTACACAAGCCTGGCCAGCCACTCACTGGCTGCATGATCTCAGGCAAGTCACTCAACCACTTAAGGCATTGTTGAGTGCAGAGTCTGGCCTGAGCAGCATTCTCTCCCCACTCCCACCCCAGTACAGTTATGCTCCCCCCACATCCTACTCCTTCAGAGACGCCATCACCACCCCACCCAGAATCAAGATTCATCTCTTCTTCCCATAAAACTCTTTGGTCCCGTTTAATAAATGCACAAAATGTATTGTGCTTTCCATGTTCTTAGAGCTTTGTGGTTATTAACTCGCTTTAATCCTCTTAACAACCCTAAGGGTATTGACCATTATTAATCCCATTTTATAGACAACAAAACTGAAATTCACAGACATCAGCTATGACTGCGATTACTCTTCTAGCTGAAGCAGCAGCATCCATCAGGCAGGGACCTCAAGGCCTTTTGAGTCGACATCTGTACGACGCAGGGCTCCCCCTATGCCTGGCGTACCCCCAGACTCTGCCTGCACACCCCCAGCCCTCAGTTCCTCCCACACACAAGGCAGCTCCCACTGCTGAGAGGCAGCCTGCTACCTGAGATGGCTGGTTTCGCTTCAGAGAACAAACCTCAAAGCTCTAGTCCTAGGTGCGCTAGTGGTAAAGAACCCATCTGCCAATGCAGGAGATGTAAGAGACTGGGGTTCGATCCCTGGGTCAGGAAGATCGCTTGGAGGAGGGCATGGCAACTCACTCCAGTATTCTTGTCTGGAGAATCCCATGGACAGAGGAGCCTGGTGGGATACAGTCCATAGGGTCGCACAGAGTCGGACCAGACTGAAGCAACTTAGCATCACACACACACACACAATCACTCACACAATCACTTACAATCTCCCAGAATAGTCACTTCCTAAGCTGGAGATTCCCAACTCTTTCAGTTTCTGAATCTTTCTACTTTCTAGGTGTTCAGCTATTTCTCCGGTTCTGATCCTTTTCCAGCTGCCCTTCATTTCTTTGTTCATTCATTCATTCACCCATTCAGTCAACAACTGTTTTGTGAGCACTGCGGGGTGGACAGGAGCCAGCCAGGTGGAAGGCCTCCTCTCCATCTGGAGGAAGAGAGACACAGAACAAGCCAAAGCGCAGACACAGTGTGCGGTGACAAGAGCGAAAGAGCGGGACGCCAGCCGGAGGGACCACATCCCTCCCGACGGCTGGCGTGCCCTCCACCCACACCAAGCCGTCCATGCAGGAGCACACTCACTCCGCACCACAGCCCTGGAAGTATAATCCCTGCCTGCTCTGAACAGCGCAGGAAGCTCAAGGGGTGAAGAGGTGAAGTCACTTGCCCAAAGTCAATCATGATAAGATGGCAAAGTAGAGGTGATACCATCTTATCTCCAGAGGTTCCGAGAAGGTTCCTTAGGATCCATTCCCAAACTACTAACCCCCCGGCCACACACACATCCCAGCAGCAGCTGACCATGAAGAAGACAGGGGCCTGCCCTGGCATGTCCCAGATCCCACGTTGAGCCCCTAGCGCAACACTGGCTTCACCAAGATGGCAGTCACCCTAATGCCAGGCCCTCTGCTTTTCTCCCACTTAATGTCATCTTCACACCTTTGACCTTTAGCCTGGCTGGCTTCAAGGTGGCTGGAAGGACTGTCCAAAAGGACATAAAGAGGTCCAGTTGCCAGCCCCTCTTGCATGAGACATGGCCCGTGTGGTCTCACCGATGGCATCAGGGAAGGAGCAAGAAGGACTCCAAAGTCTGGGTAACAGTCCCCCCAGCCTCTCCCCAAAGCCACCCAATCAGGACTCACAAAATGTTGGTGAGACTCTAGAGCTGACCAGAAAAATCCTGAGGCTTCCAAGGTGGCGCTATTGGAAAAGAATCTGCCTGCAATGCAGGAGACGCAAGAGACAAGGGTTCCATCCCTGAGTGGAGGAGATCCCCTGGAGGAGGGCATGGCAACCCACTCCAATATTCTTGCCTGGAGAATCCCATGGACAGAGGAGCCTGGCAGGCTACAGTCCATAGGGTTGCAGAGTCGGACACGACTGAAGCGACTCAGCACGCACACGTGCAGGGACCAATCCTCTCCTTGCAGTGATGTGGGAACTGAAGCCCAGAAAGGACAAGTAGGGAATCCCAATGTCACCACAGGGTCAATGGATTGAATAGAGAACCAGGTGTCCAGCTCCCAGCCCAGCCCCCAGGAGAGCCAGTGCCACCCCAGCCAAATGAGAACAGAAGCAGGAGCCTATCCACTTAACCAAAAGAAGGGAAAGAGCAACTTGGGCCCCTGCGGTGGTGAGGGACCCACAGGGCCTGGATAAAGGATGCTTGGGCTCCAGGTGCAGCAGGGCCCTGCTCCCCACAAGACAGAGCAAAAGCAGGAGTGGGAAGGCTGAGCAGGGCAAGGGGCAACAGCTGGAAGCCCTCCCCATGGGTGCTCCTCCTCAGGGACCCCACGGCTGACTGTTTTCCTAGGAACATTGAGTTCAGGCTGTGAGTTTGGCTCAAGCACCCTACCCTGGCAGATCTCCAGCTGCCTGTTTAATAATGTACAGCCAATGGGCCATTAACAGCAGATTCCAAAAAAAAAAAAAGTTCGATGGTTGTTTTTGTTGTTGGTTTTTTTTTCTTCTTCCGGGTAGTTGGTGGTGGTTATGAAAAACAAGTCTTCTCTGGCTGGTGTCCAGGGCAATCGCAGCCGACCAGGCTCAGGGATCCTGGCAGATCCCACCTGCCTCTGCCCACCCGCGCCCCACCATGCTGCGGTGCCAGGGTGCCCACTCCCAATTCCACGCTCCTGGCAACACCCTGGGCCTCCTGCCCCAGAGAGGCAGCCGCCCTGGCACCTGGGAGTTCCAGGGAGGCCTAGCAGGGCCAAGGGAGAGGATGTGGGAGGTGCTGGCAGGGGCAGAGGAGGGGCAGGTGGGGTCCAAGCTTTCCACGGGCCCAGCGCTTCCTAGGAATTCCACTCCTGTCTGGCCAGAGCTGGGGGTGGAAGGTGGGGCCAGGGTAGCCCAACCAGGTGCACGAACCTCAGTCCACAGCCAAACGGCCAGCTCCTCTGCACAGGACTGGGTCAGCCAGGAGGCAAAAATCCTGGGGCCTGCCCCCACAGAGGCCCATATCTCTTCATCCAAAAGTCAGTATTTTTTTTTAATGAAACAAAGATGAATGTTTTTAACGATAAAAGGTAAAATTCACAAAGAAGATAGATTTCATGAACCATTAGACTCCTAACGACAAAGAAACAAAGGTACATAAAGCAAAAATCAGAAGAAATATGAGGGGGAAAAAAAGAACATAATCATAGTGACATCCAAGAGTCAGGATTTGGAGTAGGATCTGGGGAGTTCAGAAGCAAAGACTTATCGGAGGGCAGTTGGGACAGAGTGGAAACCGCGTCCTGTAAGAAGTTGCGCAGTGAGCAGAAACACCCTGGGCTGCCTGAAGCAGCTGGCCGGGGCGAGAAAGCCCTCCAGACTCTCTCGACTGCTCCATCCTGGCAAGGCGCTTCCAACCCAAAATACGAGCAAGGCAGAAAGAGCCGTGGAGCCAAGGGGCTGTGTCCTTGTGGCTCTGCTGGTCTTCCTGGTGACCTTGGGCCAGTCTCTAGGCCTCCCTCTCATGGTCTGCCATGAGTGAGACGAGCTGGGGGTCCCACATTCTGCCTGGAAGTCCTGTCAAGCCAGATGCTGGGCAGACAGGGAGGTGCACAGTCATCGTGATGATGGTGATAATGTTATCATTTATCAAGCTTTTATTGATTGATTGATTATTTATCAAGCATTTATTGATAAATCTTATCATTTATCAAGTGGGTACCACACACTGCTTTTTTTATTCTCCCAATAACTCTACTGGGGTTATCACCAACATCCAGATGAGGAAACTGAGGCTTGTAGAAGTTAAGTCACTTGTCCAAGTTCACGAGGCTAATGAATGATGGAGGTGGGACTTGGAGTCAGGCCAGTTGACCTCAGGGCTCTTTACCACTCTGCCGAGGAGAGTCCAGCCTAGGGGAGTGGTTCAGACCTCAGGTGCTGAGAGCCCCACCAGCCCCTCCTGCCTGCCCTGCACATCTGCCCACTGTCCCACCTCCCCCATCCAGTCTCCCAGCATCTCCCCACGCCCTAGTGGGGTCCAGTCTCCCCTCTGTCCTTTACTTCCCTTCTGCTTCCTAGGCCTCCTCGGGAGAGCTTCCTGCTTTCGCCAGGTAGGAGCCCGCATAGACATAGACATGTAACCACAAACACTCACACATTCATACACACACACACTTATGTACACATGCCTGCACACATATCCACACACCGCACACAAACATGTGCACTTAAACCCTTGTGCACACACACAGGCGTGCACACACCACTGCAGATAGCCATGCACACTCTTTACACACGCACTTCCAAACTTAAAAGCCTCCAAAGATCCACACTGATACGCACACTTGCACCCACACAGGCACGTGCCTCACACTGGTACATATAGATCCACACACACACACACACACGGGAACACACACGAGCTCCAGCTATGGGAGGTTGGTGCAGACACCAGAGGTCTGGCTGTCTGGGCAGGCAGAGCCGGACAGGTGTCTCTGCCACGCCACCCGGGCGATTATTCCAAAGGCGAGAAGGCTGCCGGCTAATAATACTGCAGCACATTCCTGGCCAGAGATAAGCAGCCCCAAGCATCCCCGGCACGTTCCGGCCTCGGTGTCTCACCCCTCTGGATTCCACCCACCCGCAGCGCCGTGCTGGAGGAGCCCAAGAAGCCGGCGCCACCAGTACAGACAGACGCCTTGGCCAGGGGCCTGGCACTCTCCCTTCTCCAGGGACCCCTCAGAGACACCCACCCAACACAGGCAAGAGAGAAGGGCTTCATGCATCCTGAGAAGTGTGCTGAACTACAGGTCATCCTCCCTGCATTCCAGTCCCTCCAAGCTGGACAAATGCACCCCACATACCTCCAGGACTGAGAGCACCCAACCGGGGCCCCCCTGCTGCCAAGGGGTGTCCAGGGCACCTCGTCTCACCCCATCCTCTCCACCACTTAATGACATCAGTGATATTGCTGATATTTTGCAGATGAAGTGACCTAGGTTCACTGAGCTCCCATAGCTGGGAAGGAAGAGACCCAGAACTTGAACACAGGTCTAACTCCTAAGCCAAGGCTCTTTCTAGGACCTCAAACAACCATCCGTCCTGGCTGAGTCTTAAGTCACATATTTTCAGGGATCGTTTTTCTCAGAGAAAAGACTCATTCATCACAGGCTCAGGAAGAGGGCACCCTCAGGAACACATACAGGAGGGCAACACCCCCACAAAGGTGTCCAGTGTCAGAAGCTATTCTGCGCATCTGTAGCTGCCTTGGAACAGGAAGACAGATGCGTGTCCATCAGTTGGAGAGACGACAGGAGGACGGGAGTCCTACAAACCCCCAAGTCACAGAGAGTTTTGGAAGGAACTTGGGAGATAAATGGACCCCCTATGCATGGAGTCAAAAGGGAAGGTTCCTCGGTTTTTAGGGCTGGGGTTCTGTGCAAACGGTTGTGGGGCATCAGGAGAAGGGCTGGGGACGAAGGCAGGACCCTGAGGATGACATGTACCTACAGAGTCCTGAGAGGCACAGCAGAAAGGAGAGGGTGACAGGGACACAGAGAGAAGTCAGCCAGGAAAGAGACAGAAGAAAGATAGAAATACATGCAAGTGGGACCTGAGATCCGCAGAAGAAAGACGCAGAAGAAAGAAGGAGAATGTGAGACGTGACCACACACAGGGGCGAGAAGCTGGAAAGTTCTGTCGGGCCTTGGAGATGCCAGGCAGCCCTCGCTTCAGTCTCCCTCTGACCCGGATGCTCGAGGGCTGCGGTTCTAAAGCCTGGGTGCACACACTCACAAGCACGAGCATGCACACAAGCACGCACACAAGCACGTGCCTAAACCTCAAACGTCCCTCTTGACCACTCGGCCAAGAGGTAAAGTGTTGCTCTGAGCATTTGTCACAGGAGAGCACTGAGATCCAGGGAAGGGTTGCAGTATCCCCCAAGGTGCCGAGAATCAGGAGAAGAAATCTGGAAAGAGGACTCAAGTACCCCCCTCCCCCCAAGATTCTCAGAAGGCAAAGGGCTGAGGCATGAGACCTCGGAAGCAAAGGCGGGAGAGGAAGGACAGTCCCCGGGGACGCTGGGGCACGACTTTCCCAGCCCCAGGGAGATGGGATCAGAGGAGCAGAGCGGCCTCCAATCTTGAGACCAGGCTCAGAGAAGGCAGGACCTTGGCTGGCAATGAAAGCAAGAGGGCAGGGGTCCAGGGGGTGGGACCACGATGGGGAGCACGGCCGAAAGCAGGGGCATGTTCCCACAGGCCTTGGCTAGCCCCAGGCAAGCCGCCCAGTAAGGCTGCCCAGAGCCGCCTGACCCGCACAGCCAGCCCCTTCAGTGCTGCCC
The DNA here is from genome assembly GCA_006408695.1 of Aepyceros melampus. Taxonomy (NCBI): domain Eukaryota; kingdom Metazoa; phylum Chordata; class Mammalia; order Artiodactyla; family Bovidae; genus Aepyceros; species Aepyceros melampus. The sequence goes on along the minus strand of SJXQ01006010.1, from coordinate 231,689 downwards.
ACTGGCCCCCACTCCAAGCAGGCCAGGCAGCCATGGGCATCTCAGGGACACAGTATTCATCAGGTGAGGCACCAACGGAGATGAGCACGTGGGCTCCCTCCTGTCACCTAAGCCCCGCCTCCATCAACTTCACCCAAGAACACCCACTGCCTCTCCCTCCTAAGTCCCCTCCTTCCTGGGCACAGGGCAGCAGGTCAGCCAGGCCAATGCCAGGGAGCGGAAGCTGGGACCAGGAGAAATAAGTACTGGACTCCTGATTTCACGGCCAGCTGGACAGAGACCTCACTTAAGAGCTTGCAGGGATACCTATGCTGGAGAAAAAGAGGGATGAGAGAGGAGATGAATATAAACTACAGAACAGGGATCCATAAGAAAAAGGGATCATGTATCAGCAGTTGATTAGTGAAGAGACACAGGCCGATACATGTAGACACACAATTATTACTGAAATAGAGCACAGTTTTCAAGTCCATCTACCTGATTCAAACCAACCAACCGAAACAAGACATTTTGAGATAATCAGGGAAAACTGAATGCAGACGAGGTATTAGCTACTTTTAGGAAAATGTTATTAATTATGTTGACAGTGATAATGGTATTATGGTAATGTTAAAATTAAAAGTCCTTATCTGTTAATGATATGGGCTGAAATATTTACAGTGAAATGATATAATGTCTGGGATTTGCTTAAAAAAAAAAAAAAACACTCCACCAAAAAAAGAGAAAGAAAAGAAAGTGAAGGGGGACAAATGAATCAAAAATGCACGATACTGACAATTTTTGAAGCAGGAGTATGGGTACTATTATATTGTACTATTCTCCCTACTTCTGTAGATGTTTCAAACCTCCCATAATAAAGAACTGACCCCAAAAAAAAAATATATATATATATATGGTGGCTCAGTTGGTAAAAAATCCACCTGCAATGCAAGAGACTGCTTGCAGAAGACCTGAGTTCGATCCCTGGGTTAGGAAGACCCCCTGCAGAAGTAAATGGCAACCCACTCCAGTATTCTTGCCTAGGAAATCCCATGGACAGAGGAACCTAGCAGACAATAATCTACGGGGTCGCAAGAGTCAGACATGACTTAACGACTGCTGCTGCTGCTGCTGCTGCTAAGTCGCTTCAGTCGTGTCTGACTCTGTGTGACCCCATAGACGGAGCCCACCAGGCTCCCCCGTCCCTGGGGTTCTCCAGGCAAGAACACTGGAGTGGGTTGCCATTTCCTTCTCCAATGCATAAAAGTGAAAAGTGAAAGTGAAGCCACTCAGTCGTGTCTGACTCGTAGCGACCCCATGGACTGCAGCCCACCAGGCTCCTCCATCCAAGGGATTTTCCAGGCAAGAGTACTGGAGTGGGGTGCCATTGCCTTCTCTGGACTTAACAACTAAATCACCACATATAAGGGTGAGAGAAGTTTACCTGATCCGAAATTCCTAAGATGTAGTATCCTAGATGATTTTCCTTGGAAACATGGTTCAACAATGGTATTTTAATTTTTTAGTTTAATTTACCAAGAAACTAAAACAGATGATTATTGATTAAGCCCAGTCTTAGAATGAGTAAAAGGTTAAAAAAGCAAGTCAGGTTTTTAAAATGATGTTATAGTGCAGGATGGTGATGACTGATATGGTAAAAGAGGAAAGGAGAGAGAGCACCGAATCCTAACCACCAGACCACCAGGAAGCATCTAAAGACAAAAGGAGCCCAAGCCTGACAGCGGTTGGGAAACCAAGCAGCTCACCCACTGCGTGGGAAGACGATAACTGTCCCGCCGCGGGCCTCATTTGTTGTCTGCCCAAGCTCTTGTCTGTACCCTATCTGCAGGGATGCAGCTACACCGGAGACATCAACCACAGAGGATGGAGTGGGCTGCTGCTGGGAGTCCCTGCTGATGTAGCTGATGATAAGACAGTGGACAGCTGCTTGTTTATCAAGGGCAGCTCAGGCCTGGCTTTAAACTTCTAGAAACTCCAACCTCTAGACCATCCCTGGATATTGACAACATTCTGCCTGTTTACAGATGGGAAAATTGTGACTCAGAAAAAACAGGCCCCAAGGTCACTGGGTGGTAAAGCCTGGATTCGAACCCACATCTCTCTGACACTCAAGGCTGCTAGCTGAACCTCAAAGGCAAGCAGATAACCAACCCAGCAAGAGCCTAAATCCCCACCAAGAGCTGGGCAATGAGAGTTGGAAAGGAAGACAAGAACTGTATGATCATGGGAGGAGAAGGAAGGAGAGAAAGGCAGGGAGGGCCTGCACCACTGGTTTGGGTGGCTAGACAGTTATCACACAGAAGTGGCAGAAAGGGAGACTGCAGCAAGTTGAATGGTGGTTAGACCACTAGGGGAACTGGATGGTAAAAATGGAAGATGGTGAGCCTTGGTCAACATTTCAGAACACCACTCCTCTGAGCTTTGGAATTATTGCAACTCAGTAAGGGGAGTTTGGTTACCCCACACCTCCTGGAACTTCTAGTCGGCAGCTGAAAATGGGTTTGATTAACAGAACTGGGGAAATGAGTATAATTTCTGAAATTGTGAAGTTCACAGGGGAAATACTAATAAAAGAATCCTTTCATTGTCCACCAGAGCCTGAAAACAAAAGCATTACAGTAGTACCTTGGAGAGGGTTGCCTGCTTGCCCGGATCTCTAACTTCATGTCTCTAAGAACTGGAGCAGGAATGAGGAGGGACACTAACCTTCCTTTGCAAAGTTCTCAGCACCCAGGCGGTCCCCATCCATCTTCCCTGGCAGGTGAGATGCCCGAGGGAGTTCCGGTCCCCTGAGCAAGTCTTGCCACCCATGGCTGCATCTTCTCTCAGGACTCTGTCCTGTGTCCAGGGACCAGACCGGCTGACTGGAGCCTAACGCTGCGGCAGGGGAGGTGAGTGAAGGGGAGAGGATGAGGAGGCAGGGGACCACTGGGACATCTGCAGCATGGGGGGTGGGGGGTTCTGGCGCCGCCTATTCACTAGCTTGTGGGGTGGGGCAAGCAGCTTGACCTCTCTGAGCCTCAGGTCCCCCCTTCCAATCCACCTTCCCCTCCCTGTCAGTGCTAAAACTGGAAGAATAGTAACAGCAGCCTCGTGGGGCTGTCTTGAGAATCCTGTGACATGATCCATGTAATGTGCTTAGCATGCAAACTAACTGCTTAATAAATAATAACTGCTATTACATTAATAATAATATTGTTGTTGTTTTGTTGTGGTTAACTATCCTATCCAAGGCCCCCAGTTGGGCCCTTTGGTATTCAAGGCTCTGCTGAGACCGCTGGAAGGAAGCGACCGGTGGGCAGCAGCCGGCAGGACAAAGGAGGGGTGAACACCGCAGCTCAACCTCATCCTCTCCAGGAATGCAGGGCTGGCGGCTGGGAGGGTGGGGGGCGAGGGGAGATGCCTCGCCGCTGAGGTCAGGCCCTATTCGAAGCTGGCAGCCTGTTTATCATCCTCCCGGGTGAGGGGGGGTGGGGGAGTAGGGGGAGTAGCGAGGAGGAGGAGGAGGAGAGGAGGAGAGGCAGCTGCAGAGAGCAGGGGGAGGACTTCCTGTAGGGGAGGGACCACTCCTGCAAAGCAGTCCCAGGAGATCCCTGCCCCTCCTAATTGGTCCAGTGAGTCGGGGACAGGAGGAGTGCCAGATGAGTGCCCCCACTCATAGCCCCAGCCAAGAACAGGACACTGACCCCCAAGCTGCAGCATCTTCAAAGCTCTCCCCACAGCACACCAGCAAGCTAGAGGTTATTTCCTGATCTCCATCTTCCAGAGGAAGAAACGAACGGAGGTTCAGGCTGGTCCAGCTCAAGGTCCAAGGATGCTCACTGACACCAGTCCCATCTCCTGGCTTTTGTCACTGCCCCAGAGGCTAGGCTCACAGCGGGTACAGGGCTGGCATGAGAACAGATGTGCTCTTAAGGGGCACAGCTGGCCTATGCAGTGCTCCCCAGGTCAGGGCAAAGCAGGCTGGGACTCCAGGATTCTCCTGGGCTCATCATCCTACCGTTACAGACAGACACCCCCATGCTAGAAGGCCAACCCTCCCCAGCCAAGCACAACCACCTCTATCCTTGAGATTCCAGTCAAGGGGTCTCAGCTGCCCCTTCAGTCCCCTGGGGCTCCTTCCTGGGCTCCCGCCAGCAGCTCCTAGAACTAACCCCTTCCAGCTGTAATATCAACCTGTTTCCTCCTAGGTTGTCTTCCATGAAAATCAAGGGAACAATCTGGTTTCCCCAGTGACTGTGCCTGGTACCTGCCCTGGGCCTGGGTTCCCCTTATGGAAAGAAAGAGGGCAACTGACACCCAGGGAGGTGGGGGGAATGCCAAGACCCTCTCAGCAGGGCAGGTCTCTGGGGACATAGCTAGGGTTTTGCTCTTGCATGAAGGCTCCTTTTCCACTAGTTTCCACCTCAGCTTCTCCAGTTCTGGAGAAGCCAGGCCCCTCACCCCTACCTCCCCAGCAGTCTAAGAACTTCAGGGAATCCTGTCCAGTTAGAGAGCTCAGCACCTGTGGGTCCCTCGCAGGCTCAAGTCCCACAGGGGTCTCTTTGTATTTCCCTATCTGATTTCAGGATACTAAGCACATGCACATATACACACATGTGTGCCCAGAGCCACAATTCCTGCCTGGGCTCTGTGGTTAATGCACTTTGGACTCTCTGAGGACCCTCTTCCAATGTGATTAGATTAAGGAGAGGAACAGCTGCTGCTAACAGCCCCTCAGCCTCTCCCAGGATGGAGGGATACCCCAGGTGTATTCCCAGAAGGTTGGCAGCAAGTCCTGGAAGGTACTGGAAGCCGTGTGTGTGTGTGTGTGTTGGGATGTTCTCACCCAGACTTCCAAGACAGGCATTTAAAAATCCTTCTTATGAGAATTCCCCAGTGGTCTAGTGGTTAGGACTCTTCATTTCCACTTGCTGGGGGCACAGTTTCAATCCCTGGTCAGGGAACTAACATCCCACAAGCTGCACAAAAATTCTTCTTTTGAATCCACCCATGCCCAGTAACAGCGATTCTCCCATTTTACAGAAGAAAGGAGGCATTTTCCCCAAGCTGTCACAAAGAAGAGGAATCAAAGGTCAAATCTGGAAACTAAAGGGACCTGGATTGGGACTGCAAACTTCCAACCCAAACCCTGTGATGTCCATCCACCCACCCATGCTAACACACAAAAAGCCAAATGACTCTCCTGCTTCCTGTAGGATGAGTGGGCGTGACAGGCAGTTTCCTATATCAGCTTGACTAGATAAGAGTCCTGGCGACTTCATCAAACACCAATCTAGGTATGTGTGAAAGTGTTTGTAGATAGGTTAATAGGCCTTAAATAAAGATTATTCTGGATCAAATATGGGCCTCATCCAATCAGTTGAAAAGCAAAAACTGGTTTCTCGGGAAAGAAATTCTGCCTTAAGGCTGCAACATCAATTCCGGCCTGAGCTTCCAGTCTGAGAGACTACCCTTGTCAAACTTGCCAGTCCTCACAATCTCATGAGCCAATTCCTTAAAATAATTCTCTTCATCTAAATATCCCATTGGTTCTGTTACTCTGGAGAAGCCTCACTCCTACTGGGAGAAAATAGCTCACAAACCATGGGTCCTACCAACTTAAAGGAACTCTCAATGGCCAGAGCTGAGACAATCTGACCCAAGAAAAACAATGAAAGCATTGGATTATAACCTATAAAATAAAATGAATATCCACATCCCATACAGACATAAATTCAGTTCAGTTCAGTTCAGTTGCTCAGTCGTGTCTGACTCTTTGTGACCCCACGGACCACAGCACACCAGGCTTCCCTGTTCATCACCAACTACCGGAGTCCACCTAAACTCATGTCCATTGAGTCGGTAATGCCATCCAACCATCTCATCCTCTGGCGTCCCCTTCTCCTCTTGTCCTCAATCTTTCCCAGCATCAGGGTCTTTTCAAATGAGTCAGCTCTTCACATCAGGTGATCGCATATTAAAAAGCAGAGACATTACTTTGCCAACAAAGGTCCACCTAGTCAAGGCTATCGTTTTTCCAGTAGTCATGTATAGATGTAAGAGTTGGACTATAAAGAAAGCTGAGCGCCAAAGAATTGATGCTTTTGAACTGTGGTGTTGAAGAAGACTCTTGAGAGTCCCTTGGACTGCAAAGAAATCCAACCAGTCCATCCTAAAGGAGATCAGTCCTGGGTGTTCATTGGAAGGACTGATGCTGAAGCAGAAATTCCAATACTTTGGCCACCTGATGCAAAGAGCTGACTCATTTGAAAGACTCATAAATTTAAAATGAATAAGTAAACAAATGAAGTGGGGTGGGGTACAGGACAGTTCTTTATAGTAGAATTCCAATTAATAAACAAAGAAGTAGTAGTAGTGTTAGTCGTTCAGTCATGTCCGACTCTTTACAACCCCTTTAATGTAGCCTGCCAGGCCCCTCTGTCCATGGAATTCTCTAGGCAAGAAGACTGGCGTGGATTGCCATTCCCTTCTGCAGGGGATCTTTCTGACCCAGGGATCAAACCCAGGTCTCCTGCATTACAGGCATATCCTTTACTGTCTGAGCCATCAAGGAATGATAGAAATAGAAAATCAAATAAACCAAAATTGAGGGACATTCTGCAAAACAAGTAAGCAGTCCTCTTCAGAAGTGCCAGAGTCAAAGGAGACAGAGCAAGAGAGAAACTGCCCCAGCTTGGAGGAGGCTAAAGAGACGTGATGAATAAATGCAAAGTGGGAGCTGAAACTGGATCCTAGGTCTGAAAAGAGGTCATGGAAACACTGGCCAAATTCTACTAAGATCTGTAGATTAGTTAATAACATCAGATCAGTGTTCATTTCCTGGTTTTGATAATTGTGTAACAGTTCCATAAGAGATCAACATTCAGAAAAATTGATAAAAGAGTATACTGGTACTCTTTGTACCATTTCTGCAAATCTTCTGGAAGTTTAAAATTATCTCAAAAAAAATTTTTTTTATTTAATTGGGTCCTGGAAAAGACACAGATTAGGGGTCAGAATGAGAGCCGGAAAAACATAATAGAATTAAGTCCTTAGAAGGGAAAGTGAACTCAACCTGAGAAGGTCCCCAGACACCTTGGAATCAGACAAAGACGCTCAGAAAAGAAGGCAGAGGAGGAAGAAGGCAGACTGCTCAGGGAGCAGAGCAAACAGGATAAGGTGACACACCGGTGGGACACATAGGTATTTCAGCTCTGGAATCATCACCTGCAGAGGGCCAGACTCGACATCCAGTAATAACCGTGATGCTTCCACTACAGCCACAGCTGCCACAAATCCCTGGCCACTGAGCCCAGCAGCTGAAAAGCATTCTCCACCTCTCGCTAATTTAATCCTCACTATGACCCTGTAGGAAGGTTTTTGTGACCCTAGTTTGCAGATGAGAAACCAAGAATCAGAGCACTTCAGAAAATGGTCCAAGGTCATCCAGTTGTAAGCAAGGAAAGCAGGAAACCAAGCCAGCTCTGTCTCCAAAGCTCCCAAGTCTTAGCACAAAAGAGATCTTCACTGCTTCGGGTCCAACCTCCTCCTCATAATGCAAGATGGCTGCTGAGGGCTCACCATCTCACAAGACAGCCCACTCAAGTATGGACCACTTCAACTGCCTACGTTAGAGGTCTGGGCAAGCTTAGTAAAGCAGAACTTTGTCCAGCCAACCTATCTCTCTCCTAGGACCCCATGCACAGGGGGGCCGTGATAATAATAATGACAATAATTGCTGGTATTTATCTATTGCTCTGCACACTTCAGATGCATTCACTCTTATTCTCACAATAATCTTTGGAAGCAGGAACTATTTTTATGACTTTTATAGACAGGGAACCCAAGTCATAAACAAACAACTTGCCCAGTTAGAGTTATGAGCGTTAAAGAAGTAAAGTCAGACAGGAGGTCAGGATTCTCATCATACCACCTCCAGGCAGACTCTCCCCTGGAGGCTCTCCCTGAGTCTGGGTTCAACTCCTGGGTCCTGGTTCTACCACCTTCCTGGCTGTGTGAGCACACTGTTCGACCTGTTTCCTCCTCTGTGTCCTAAGGGATTATTCTAATGCCTATCTTTTAGTGCCGGTGTGAGGATTAGATTAAATGAGCCTGTCTGCACAGGCATAGAGGATCTTCATAAGCCAGAGACTGATGGCGGAATTCAAGCCAGTGTGATTTTCGAAGTGCAGGAGAGGGCACTGGAGCTTTTCCGTGGCTCCTCCAATCACACATGACCCACAAGTGACCTTCTTTCCCTGCTTCCTTGAACAGAACCTGGTTTGAACCCAGGCGCCTCTGGATACCCTCGCTTGGGTGCCCAGGCCTAGCAGGGGAAACAGGCCAGGAGGTTAATCTGTGACTGGCTCTGTGCTTGACTGTGCCTCAGGGCACACATACCCCTCTCCTCCTAATGGCCCCCCCACTAACTTCCCACCCTTCCTGCCTGCTGCCTGCAGCTTGGTCAATGATAATTGGCCAAGTCATTCACCAGCCAGGGGCCAAATCCTCAGAGAGACGGAGCAGGGGCCTAGTAGGTCCTAGGAGGCAGGGCAGAGCAGACAGGAGGACATGGGACCAGCAGCTGACCACAGGCAGAGGAATCAGTGTGGGAGGAGGATAAAGGAATGTGGGCCATTGGTCCACAATGGTCATTCCAGTGGAGCGAGCCAGGCCTGCTGGCTAGGGGGTGTCGGTTAAGAATCCACCTGCCAATGCAGGGGACGTGGGCTCGATCCCTGGTCCAGGAAGATCCCACATGCCTCAGGGCAACTAAGCCCATGTGTCACAACTACTGAGCCAGAGTTCTCTAGAGCCTGTGCTCTGCAACAAGAGAAGCCACCGCAATGAGAAGTCTATGCACCATAACTAGAGAGTAGCTCCAGCTCTCCACAACTAGAGAAAGCCCAGGCACAGCAACAAAGATCGAGCATAGCAAAGAAAATAATAAATTAAAAAAAATCCACCAGAGCCCAAGGCCAGAGGGGCTCCAACTCTACCAGCACATGCAGGCTCTGGCACTGGCTTTGGGTCAGTGGCTCAGAAGGTTAAGACTCTCCCCAGGGAGAGCCAAGCAGGGTCGGATGCTTGCGGGGTCCTCAGGAAGCATCTTAGGGCCCTCTCTCAGGACCAGCAGCTTCTCTCGGGCAAAAGTAGATGCCCCAGAAGGGGAAACCCCACCTCTCCCTCACTCTCCCTGCTCAGCCAGCCCCAGGAGAATTGCACACCCCCTAAGTTGAAAGCCAGAAGCAGCCAGGTAAGCTGGCATGGGCCAGGGGTTCAAGAGTCACCTCCCCTCTCGTGCTACTGACAGACCCTCTAACCTGCCCTGGCCCCCTACCCTCTCCCTGCACCGCGACCCTGGCCCTCACCAGATCCCTCCTTAGCAGGAACCCCTGGTCTTTGTTCCCTCCTGCATATTTCACCACGTGTCTTGCTTCTACGGGACCCCAGAATCTCCCACCCCTGTCTCCCTTTCTGGCTCCAACTCTGCAGCTTCCATCTGCCCTCCTCTCCCTGCCCTGGGTTCCCACCCTCCCCCTTCCTAACTCCTGCAGTCTCTCAGATACAGCAAACCCCCGTGTGATGTTTACACAGTCCCAGAGTCAGAAACGCTGAAAAACATGAGACCTTTTGGGAACCACATTCCAGGAAAATGAGAAGCCAGTCACAGCTCAGTGTCACTTTCTACCCAGCCTTGGGTGTATGTGTGTGTGTGTGTGTGTGTGTGTGTGTGTGAGAGAGAGAGAGAGAGAGAGAGACCTCGCACACTAACTGACTGCTTATGACACACTCCAGACCTACTTATTAACCCCTGAAGGCCCTATACTCTCAGGTGTGTGTGTGTGTGTGTGCGCGCACGCACACGCTGACTGCTTATAACAGACTCCAGGCCTACTTATTTTAACCCCTAAAGGCCCTATACTCTCAGAGAGAACTCTGGGAAGATTGTTAGGGGAGGGGTGAGAGAGGCTGTTACAGCTTCTTGAAAATTTTTAGAAAGTGGAGATAAAATGGCTTTTCGCCCAAGACCTACCTCATCCTTGACCCCCACTTGGGGGAAGCAAAAGCCAGGAGAACTGAAGCCAGAGAAACCAGCGGCTCCCTAGGGGCCTGTTCCCATGGAGTTGAAGAGGAGTTTCCAGAGGCAAAGACAGGTAAATCAGATGCTATCAAGGGACTCCAACGTCAGAATCACTGGGGGGTCGGGGGGAGTCTTAGGAATTAATGCATATCCCTGGGCCCAAGCCAAGACCCACTGAACCAGAGTTGAGGGTGGCAAGAATATGCTTAATGGGCTCATCGAGTGAGGCTGAGGCCCACTGATGGGTGATGTGAGAGCATGGCTCTTCTCCTTAGAAATCAGAAAACAAAAAAAAGACTCAGCAGCAGAGAATAGAGGCTGAAGGTGGGAAAGGAAGTAGTGAAAAGCCATCAAGCGTTGGAGCTAGATACTCAGCCCTGAGCTGCCTGCTAGCTACATGACTAGGGCAGAATGCTTCACTTCAGTTTTCTCATTCAAGAGTGTGACCAATTATAGCCACTTCATGTGTGGTTTTTCAAAGATTCAATGAGATGAGTGTCAAGCAGCCACCACGCAGAAGATACTCAATAAACAGTAGCTATACACAAAGTGATGTGATGCAAAACCCTTCAAGTTAGAGAGAAAATAGGATCTTTGAAAAGGCCAACAAAGTTGATAGGCTGTTAGTAAACTGACCAGGAAAAAAAAGAGAGAAGACAAAATTATTTGAATCAGAAATGAAGAGGGGATATTACTACTGATTTTACAGAAATAAAAAGAATTATGAAGGAATACTATGAACAATTGTATGCCAATAAATTAGGTAAGTAAGATGAAATGGACAAACTCCTTGAAAGACATATACTACCAAAACCGACTCAAGAAGAAATGGAAAACCTGAATATATAACAAAGTTATCCATTAAACTGAACTAGCAACACTGCATACAGAGAAAAGCTCAGGCCCAGATGACTTCACATGTCATGAAGTCATGAATTCACATGTCATGAATTTTATCAAACATTTAAAGAACAATCGATATCAGCTCTTCACAAACACTTCCAAAAAGTGGAAAAGGAGCAAACACTTGTTAACTCATTCTATGAGATCAGTATTACCTCGATGTCAAAACTAGACAAAGACAATATAAGGAAAAGAAAACTAAAGATCGATATTTCTTATGAGTAAAGATGCACAAATTCTCAACAAAATACTAGAAACCAAACCCAGCAACAAACAGTAATAAGAATCACACATCCTGACCAAATGGGATATATCCTGGGAATGCAAGGTTGTTTTAACATCTGAAAATCAATTACTGTAGTACACCTTATCAACAGAATTAAAAAAAGAAAGCAAACAATCATCTCAACAGAGTAAAAAAAAAACTGACAAAATCCTGATTTAAAAAACACTCAACAACAAACTATAAATTGAAGGAAATGTCCTCAATGTGATAAAGGGCATCTATGAAAGCCCCACAGCTAACATCCTGCTTAATGGTTAAAGACTGCATGCTTTCCCCTCAGATCAGGAACACGATAAGGATTTCTCTTCTTGCCACTTCTAGTTCTAGCCAGGACAATTAGGCGAAAAAGATAAAAAGAAAAAACAAGGAAAGAAAATTTGGAAAAAAAGAAGTAAAACTATCTCTATTCACAGATGACATGATCCTGTATACAGAAAATCCTAAAGAATTCAATTTTAAAACTACTGGAATTAATAAATGAGTTCATGAAGGTTAGGGAAAATCTTCAATATACAAAGATCAATCGTATTTCTATACACTGACAATGAACAATCTGAAAATAAAGTTAAGAAAACAATTTCGTTTATAATAATATCAAAAAGAATAAAATATTTAGAAATAAATTTAGCTCCCCAAAAGTGTAAAACTTCTGCTCTGAAAACTACAAAATAGTATGGAAAGAATTTAAAGAAGATATAAATAAATGGAAAGATATCTCATGCTAACAGATCAGAAGACTCAACACTGTTAAGATGGCAATACTCCCTAAATTGATCTACAGATTTAATTAACCCCTACTAGAATACCAGCTGGCTGCTCTGTAGAAAATAATAGGTTGATCCTAACATTCAAATGGAAACTCAAGGGACCCAAAACAGCCAAAACAATCTTGAAAAAGAAGAATGAAACTAGAAGACTCACACTTTCCAATTTCAAAACTTACTACAAAACAGTAGTAATCAAAACAGCATGGTACTGGTGTTAAGGACAGACATACCCTTATTCCATTCTCAACGGAATACAATTAAGACTCCAGAAATAAAACCTCAACATCTATGATCAACTGATTTTTGACAATGTTGCCAAGATTATTCAGTAAGGAAAGAGTAGTCTTTTCAATAAATGGCTCTGGAATAACTGGGTTTGTTGTGTTGTTGAGTCACTAGATGGTGTCCAGCTGCTTTTGTGACCCCATGGGCTGTAGCCCACCAGGCTCTTCTGTCTATGCTATTTCACTGGCACATGCAAAAGAATGAAACTGGACCCTTACTTCATACTATATATAAATACTAACTCAAAATGGGTGAAAGATGTAATGGTAACAGCCAAAACTATAAAACCCAGAAGAAAACATAGGGGTAGATATCACTTTGGATTTGACTTTAGCTATGATACCAAAATCACAGACAAACAAACAAACAAACAAAAAGAGATAAATTGGACTAAATCAAAGTTTAAAACGTATGTGCTACAAAGTAAAAAGACAACCTGAAGGATGGGGAAAAAATATCTCAAATCACATATCTGATAAGGAACTTGTATCCTGAACATACAAAGAACTCTTATAACTCAACAATAAAGAGGCAAATAATGTAATTTTTTAAATGGGCAAAAAAATCTGAAAAGACATTTCTCAAAAAAAGATATATACCAATATGACCAATAAGCACATGAAAAAATACTCAACATCATTCATCATCAGGGAAATCAAATCAAAACCACGAGATATCACTTCGTATCTACTAGGATGGCTATAATCAAAAAGTCAAATAAGTATTCACGAGGACGTAGAGAAATTGGAATCTTCATACACTGTTGGTACAAACATAAAATGGTACAGCTGTGTTGTAAGTTGAGTTGTGTACCCACCCCCAAAAGAGGTATGTTGAAGTCTTAATTCCTCATCCCTCAGATGTGACCTTATTTGGAAGCAGAGTCTTTAATGAGGTCATCAAGTTAAAATGTGATCATTATGGTGGGCCTTAATCCTATATGACTGGTGTCCTTGTAAAACTTGGACACAGAGACAGACATACACAGAGAAAAGATGATAAGAAGACACATGGAGAAAATACCATGTAAAGATAAAAGATCAAAGTGAAGTATCTATAACCCAAGCAACATCAAAGATTGCCAGCAACCCACCCAAAGACACAAGGAAGGCTTCTCCCACAGTTTTAAGAAGCATATGGTCCAATTCTGGACTTTTAAGCCTCCAGAACTGTGAAATAAGAAATTTCTGTTGTTTTAAGTTAGTTTGTGATACTTTCCTACAGCAGATCTAGAAAACTAATATTAGCTGCTTTGGAAAACAGCCTGACAGTTCCTCAAAAAGTTAAATGTAAAGTTAAAACAGAACCCCATAATTTCACTCATTGGTAGAGATAACTAGATAGATAGAGCCAAGAGAAGTGAAAACATATGTCCAGTGACAACCTGGAGGGATGGGATGGGGAGGGAAGGGGGCTTCAGGATGGGGGGACACATATATACCTAGGGCCGACTCATGTTGATGTATGGCAAAAGCCATCGTAATATTCTAATTATCCTCTAATTAAAATAAATAATTTTTTAAAGAAAACATATATCCCCATGAAAACTTGTTCATGAATATTCATGTCAGCATTATTCACAATAACCAAAAGGTGCAAACAATCCAAAAGTCCATCAACTGATAAAGGGATAAACAAAATGTGGTATACTCATACAATGCAATATTATTAGGCCATAAAAAGGATGTACCTTGAAAACACTATGTTAAGTCAAAGAAGCCAGCCCTAAAGAACATACATTCTACTATTCCATTTATATGACATCTCCAGAATAGAGAAATAATGTGGAGATAAAAACCAGATTAGTGGTTGCTTAAGGCTGGGGCCAAGATGTGGGAAGGAGAGGGATTGAGGGACAGTTAAAATGTATGGGGTCTCTCAAATGCTGGAGCGGGTATGGAGGAAAAAGAACTCTCCTACACTATGGGTGGGACTGTAAGTTGGTACAGCCACTACGGAGAACAGTATGGAGGTTCCTCACAAAGCTAAAAAGAGTTGCCACATATGATTCAGCAATCCCACTATATACTCAAACTCTAATTCAAAAAGTTTCATGCACCCCTGTGTTAAAAGCAGCACAAATTACAATAGTCAAGACATGGAAACAACCTAAATGTCCATCAACAGATGAATGAGCAAAGAGATGTGGTGTATGCATAGACATACACACACACACACACACACAATGGAATACTACTCAGCCATACAAAGAATGAAGTGATGCCATTTGCAGCAACAAGGATGGGCCTAGAAACTACCATACCACATGAAATGTCAGACAGAAAGACAAATATACAACCTCACAAATGTAGACTCTAAAATGTGATACAGATGAACTTATCTATGCAACAGAAACACACTCATGGACACAGAGAACAGACCTGTGGTTGCCAAGTGGGAGCGGGAGCTTGGGAGGGGTGGGCTGGGAGCTTTGATCAGCACATGCAAACTATTATATATAGAACAGGCTTCCCTGGTGGCTCAGCTGGTGAAGAGTCCACCTATCATGCATGAGACCCTAGTTCGATTCCTGGGTCTGGAAGATCCCATGGAGAAGGGATACACTACCCACTCCAGGATTCATGGATTTCCCTGATGGCTCAGATGGTAAAGAATTCACCTGCAACGCAGGAGACCTGGGTTCAATTCCCTCGGTTAGAAAGATCCCCGGAGGAGGCCATGGCAACCCACTCCAGTATTCTTGCCTAGAGAATCCTATGGACAGAGGAGCCTGGTGGGCTGCAGTCCATGGGGTCGCAAAGAGTTGGAGAGAACTGAGAGACTAAACACACACAATCACATATATATTCTAGGCAAACAACAAGGTCTTGCTGTATGGCATAGAGAACAATTACCAATATCCTGTGATAGACCATAACGGAAAAGAAAATGAGAAAGAATGTTTATAAATGTATAAGTGAGTCACTTTGCTGTACAGCAGAAATCAACACAACACTGTAAATCAACTATACTTCAGCAAAATAAAAAAAAAATTAATGTATGAAGTTTCTTTTCAAGATGATATATTGACTGTGGTGATGGCTGCACAACATTGAATATAAAAAACACCACTGAATTATACATTCTAAAAGGATGAATTGTATTGCATGTGAATTACCCCTCAAAAAAGTTGCTATTAAGAAAAAAAAAATGACTAGGAGAGTCCTTGACTGCTGAAAGCGCTATTATACACTTGGCACTGTGCTGAGTGCTGAGCAAGACAGCAAGGCCAGAGATGGGTCTTCAAAAGCTGCAGACCAGCGATTCTCAAGACTGGCTGCAAAGTGGACTCAGCTGGGAAACTTTTATTTAAATCAACTTTATTGACATAATTCATATACAATCAAGGCATCCCTTTCAAGAATGTAGTTCGGTGAATTTGATAAATATATACTCTGGGTAACCACGACCACCACAATCAAGATAAAGGACATCTACATACTGTCCAAAAGAAAGTTCCCTCACACGCTTTTGGAAACAATCTTCCCACCACCCCCCAGATCCAGAAAAGCACTACTCTGCTTTTTGTCATGAGAGTTTTGCCTTGTCGAGAATTTCATAAAAATGGAACCATTTGTTCCATTTGTGTCTGGCTTCTTTCACTAAGCCCAGTGTTTTTGAGATTCATCAGCGATGCTGTAACAAGAGTTCATTCGTTTTTATCACCGAGTAGTATTCCATGGGAACTTCATGTCACAATTTGTCCATTCGGCTATTGTTGACTAATTGAGTTTTTCCACTTTGGGACTATTATGAATAAAGCTGCTAAGAATTTATGTGCAAGGGACATGTTTTCATTTCTCTTGGGTAAATATCTTGGAGTGGAATTGCTGGGTTATAAGGCAAATGCATGTTTAACCTTTTAGGAAATGGTCAACAGCTTTCCAGAATGGTTGCACCATTTTACACTCCCAACTCTGGTGGCTACTTTCAAAAATCCCAATGCCTGGATCATGCCCCAAACCAATTAAATCAGATTCCCTGGGGAGGAGGACCCAGGTAGCACTATCTTTAAAGCACCCCAGAGATTCTAAAGCACAGACAAGATCTGGAACCATGACTACAGGTCTCGGTGCCCTGAGGCAAGCAAGCAAAAGACAAATTATATTCGCTGACATCTGTTTCCTCATTCTTCCTTGACAGTGGAGAAGGAAAAAAGGAGCCAAACACATATCAGCATCTAGTTTGCCTGACACCAGCGCCCTCAGCAACCTTGGCTGGTCCCTCAAATTCTCCCCATCTTTTTATTCTGCCCCTGCAGTGGAAGCCTAGAGTTCTAATCCTTGGACCACCAGGGAATTCACTCTCTGCTTCCCAGGTGGCACAATGGTAAAGAATTCACCTGCTAATGCAGGAGATGGGGTTTGATCCCAAGGCCAGGAAGACCCCCTGGAGAAGGAAATGGCAACCCACTCCAGTATTCTTACCTGGGAAATCTCATGGACAGAGAAGCCTGGGAAGGGGGGCTGCTTTCAGTCCATGGGGTTGCAAAGAATCAGACACGATTTAGCTACAAAACAACAACAGTTAGAAGACAGCAAGAAGAATACAAAATAAATATTAGCAACATTTTAACCACTTATTTTGAGCTTGGCATTTTAGTTGGGGTATCACAGAGGCCTACAAGACAGGTCCTATTATAATCCACGTTACAGATGAGGAAACTCGAGCTCAGAGAGGTTAAAACTCTTGACAGGGTCACACAGCCAGTTGTTAATGTAGAAGACATGTAAACTCAACAGTCTGTCTCCAAGTCCAAAACACTTACTGCACTCAGAGCAATCAATGGGTCTTAGAGCCATGAACGTCCTCCTGATACCCTGCTATCTCAGTAGCAGGAAAACACAGCAAGTCTCCAACAACTGCGCAGGGAGGCTGCAGGTGTGTTTATGAGAGAGCAGGAAAGGTGCTATGTAATGTGATTGAATAATATGACTGAAAGATGGGGGTTAATTATAGGATTTCCTTTCCTTTCAAGCTTAAAGGATGGGGTTTAAACCCCTCTGGTACAGGGGAGGGGACCGAGGCATTGCCGCAGCCTCCTCCCTTCATGCCCCGGGTGCAGAGGGAAACGAAGAGCCAGGGCTGGGAAGAGGGTGTTACCGCTGTTGTTGATTAGCTGCTCAGTTGTGTCCAACTCTGTGCGACCCCATGAGCTGCCGCCTGCCAGACTCCTGTTTGTGGGATTTCCCAGGCAAGAATACTAGATGGGTTGCCATTTCCTTCTCCAGGGAATCTTCCCAACCCAGGGATCAAACCAGGGCCTCCTGCACTGGGAGGCGGATTCTTCACTGCTGAGCCACCAAGGAACCCCAAGGGTGAAGTGAAGTGGCTCAGTCGTGTCTGACTCTTTGCGACCCCATAAACTATAGCCTATCAGGCTCCTCCATCCATGGGATTTTCCAGGCAAGAGTACTGGAGTGGGTTGCCTGTTTCCTTCTCCAGGGATCTTCTTGACCCAGGGATCAAACCCAGGTCTCCCGCATTGTAGGCAGATGCTTTTACCATCTGAGCCACCAGGGAAGCCCAAGGGTAGGAGAAGGTAAAGGAAGCGAGGTGAGAAGGGACTGCCTGGAGGCTGAGGTGTGGGTCCCAGCAATTTGCCTGCTCTGCAGCTACCTGGCTCTTTGAACTCTTATCAGACCCGGGATGGACAACCAGCATTTTGCTGGAAGGAGCCACCCTTGTCTGCTAGAACTGCTATTTCAAAACAAGGGGGCAAATCAGGAGTAAAAAGAGGCTTTCTCAAACACTGTATCCAGATCAGGGGAACCTGAGTGTGGGCTGCACAGGAACTCTGTGTTATCTTTGCAACTTTTCTGTAAATCTCCATCCAGCCTGGCGGGAAGGGGAGGGTGGGACGAACTGGGAGAGTATGTATGTCAATACACACACTAGCATGTGTAAAACAGATAGCTGGTGGGAAGCTGCTGTACAGCACAAGGAACTCAGCTGGGTGCTCTCTGATGACCTAGAAAAGTGGGGCGGATGGGAGAGAGGCTCAGGAGGGAGGGGATATACGTATACATATAGCTGTTATACAGCAGAAATTGTATAACACAACATTGTATACTGTACACTAATATTTTAAAAATAAATGTTTAAAAGACAAACTATGTTAAAAATGACAAATAAAAATAAAACCAACCGAAAATGTAAAATCTCCTTTAAAATATTAAATAAATACATAAATGAACAAATGTATCTGGAGACTGTGGAACCCTATAGCGGCGAGTGAGGAGAAAAGCAAAACAGAAGAAAATCTACTGTGTATATACACACTGTGCGCGTGCTCAAATAAAAGTGGAAGACAAATCCTGGGCCATTCATTTTAAATCCTCAACTGAGAGAAACAATGGGGAAAGATGAGGACCCCTATGAGACTTAAGGGTGGGGACTGAGGGAAACTCACAATTTGCTCCCCTGGAGAAATTTATGCGGCGGGGAGGAGGAGAGGGGGCGGCGCAGGGAGTCTGGGGGTTCTAGGCAGGACCAGGGAATTTGTTCGATCCCTGGTCTGGAAACTAAGATTCCACATGCCACAGAGCAACTAACACCAGGCTGAAACTAAGACCCCCAACTAAGATGCTGCAAAGCCAAAAATAAATATTCTTTTTTAATGGAACTAGCTTTTTTAAAAAAGAGATTTGGAGGGGCAGCCAGAGAGTGGGGCTTCCAGGAACCAGGATGAAATGCCAGTGCCTGAATCAGCCCCTTCTCTCTATTTGTCTCCATTTCTCTGGCTCACTCTCAACTCACTTCCCTTCTCATCTGCTTCCCACCCATTTTTCCCAGGGCAGTACCAGAAAGCTACTGGCATCAAGGTGCCCTTAGCCAAGACCCTCCCTGAGCCTCAACAACAGATCTATAAAATGGGGCTCCCATGAGCCCTGCCCACCTCTTAGGACTGAGAGGGTGAGGGAAAATGTTTTGTGTATTACAAAGTTCAGTGTAGATACAGGTGATTAAATGTTCATAGTAGGTCTGTTCATTATAGCTCCAAATTGGAGATAACCCAAAAGGCAATACACAATGGAATGGATAAATAAATTGTGCTTTATTCACCTACTGGAATACAACATAGCAATAAAAAAAGAATGAACCACCACAACTCACTAGAACACAAATGAGCCTCCCTGACATAATGCTGAGTGAAATAAGCCAGACACAAAAAGTAAACATACTGCATAATTCAATTTACATGAAATTCATAAACAGGCAAAACTAATCTCTGATGTTATAAGTAAGACTGCAATTACCTTTGGGAGATACTGATTGGAGGGGGGCATAAGGACTGCTTCTGGGGTGCTAGAAATGTTCTAGCTTTTGATCTGGTTCATAAACATGTACAAATCTATCAGTTGATGATATGTGAGTTGTAGCCCAACTAGAAAAATGTAAATGACTAGATTTATTATTTGGAGCATCTTTTTTTTTCTCTCTCTCTTCTAATGGCTGCACCATACAGCTTGCAGGATCTTAGTTCCCAATCAGACACCAAACCAGGGCCCATGCAGTGAAAACACCAAGTCCTAACCACTGGACCACCAGGGAATTCTTTCTTTGGAGCATCTTTGTGTCAAGTGGTAGAAGAGCATTTTGAAGGGGTTTTAAAATGGTTTTTCTGCTCCTTCTTTTCTGCTTTCATCCACCCCCTCAGCCTCTCCCTACATAGGAACTTCTTGTTTCTCAACATTCCTTTATTCCACTCCTCTGTTTCTTCATGGAACCTCTACTACCAGACAGGCACTATTCTAGAAGTTGAGGGCGCAACGTTATCTCTCAGCAGTTCTAAGTGCAATAAACAGCTCAGTCTACATCAGAGCACTAGGCCCCTCTACCAGCATTTCCTCTCAAGCAGCTCCAATTTGCAAAAAATGAGGCACAGAATATGCGGGCTTTTTTCTATTTTTGCCTCTGGTTCCAAGAAAAGAGGAGATGCCTACTATGTGCCAATGGGCACTTAATCCTCTATAACCCAGCTGACATAGCTGGAAGGCAGCGTCGGTAGAGTTCAAATCCAGGTAAGTCTAATTCCTATGTCTTGCCCTTCCCACCACTCTTGAGACCTTCCAAAAGCCAGATCAGTTTTGCTCTCTTCCTGGAAATCTGTGGAAGTCAGCCCCAAATGGTCTCAATGATTCTTGTCTCCAAGGCCCTTCCCACATTCAATGGGGCTAAAGTGGTAGTTGCTCAGTTGTATCCAACTCTTTGTGATCCCAAGGACTGTAGCCCACCAGGCTCCTCTGTCCGTGGAATTCTCCAGGCAAGAAACTGGAGTGGTTAGCCATTCCCTTTTCTAGGGGATCTTCTCAACCCAGGGATCAAATCCCAGTCTTCTGGACTGCAATTGGATTCTTTACCATCTGAGCCACCAGGGAAGTTCCTCTCAATGCGACTGACTTGCATTAACTAACAGCATATTGCAGAAACAGTGTTCGTCTTCCAAAGCTAGGATATAAAAGACTCAGGGCTTCTGCCTTGCGCTCTTGATTCACCCACTCTGAGGCGGCTACTGCCATGTTGTGAGGATACTCAAGCAGTCCTACGAAGATGTCTGTGTGGCAAAAAACTGAGACCTCCTGCCAAAAGCCAGCCCCAACTTGTTAGCCACAAGAGTAAACAAACCATCCTGGAGCAAATCCAGTCCATCAGGCCTTCAGACAACTATAGCGCCAGCTGACAAATTGACTACCACCCCAGGAGAGACCCCAGGCTAGAACCAAATCCCACGGAGCCACCCCCAAATTTCTGACTCATAGAAACTGTGTGTTGGCTGCTTTAAGTTACTAAATTTGAGGGTAACTTGTTACATTGTATTGTGACTATAAATAACAGGGCACCTCCCAGAGTCCTGGGTTCATGTTGCAGGAACAGCCTGGGCGAAAGAATGTTTAGGCATCCAGAGCCAGCCACTTACTAGCGGGGTGGCCAGACTGAGCTGAATCTGAGAGGACAGAGGAGGATCGACGTCAGCAAGAATTCCCCAGTGCGTGGGAAAGGAACTGTGAAACAAGAGACCAAACAAAGCAGACATCCCGGCACCCTCTTCGCTGGAAGTTTCTCGTACACTTCATCTATCTCAGTAAATGGAACCATGTGTACCCAGTGTCTCCGGCCAAATACCTGGAAGTCATTCCATTCTGTCTCTCACACCCAACATCCCCTCTACCAGCCTGGGCTCTGGCCCACCATGCATCCCAGGTCTGGTCTCTTCTCACCGTCTTTCCCTCAAGCACCAGGGACTATACCGCCAGCCACTCTCACGTGGGCAACATCAGCTGCCTCTCGGCCCTCTCCCTGCTCCTGCCCTTTTGCCTGCTCAAGGTGAGAATGGCCTTCTCCAAGTGAAGCACGGCTTATGTCTTTGCTGCTCAAAACCCTCCAGCACTCTCCTCTCCTCTCCAGCGCCCTCTATACTCTACACAGCCTTCTTTGAAGTGTGACAAGCTCAGCTCACTTCTGGAACTTTGTACTGGCTCTTTCCATCTCTCAAATCATCATGTAGCATCATTTGGGTCTCACCTCACACAACACTCCCTTGGAGGAGTTTCCCTGGGCCACTCAGCCTAATCATCCTCTAACCTCCGCTCAGCTAATTTCCTTGATAACTTGGTTGCCTATTTATCATCTGTCTCCCATGTTCGAATGTCAGTCCCATGAGAGCAAAGGCTTTCTTGGCCTTGTTCACCTACAACAATGTCTGGCACATGGAAGGAGCTCAAAAAACACTGATTTAATGAATCCTGTCTAGAGGCAGGGGGATGGATGAGATGACCTCCAAGTTGATCTGGTTATAAAAGCTGGAGTACAGAGCTCTCCTGTGTGTTCTGGGGCTCACATCACCCTTTCCCAGCAGAAGGAAACAGCAGGGCGGTAGTAAGAACTGTGGTTTTAGGGGAGAGGTTTGCCAGCTGGGTGGAGCTCACAGCACCAGTGGGTCCCATTTCCTACAGAGGAAAATCTTACAAAAAGGCCCATCTGTCCGTCCGTCCGGCTGCAGCCCTGGCAGTCCATCTCTCCCCTCCACGTTGGCCTCTTTGGCTGAGCAGAGCAGGGCTGCTGCAGCCTGGTATATTCTGCCTCCCAGCATATATCAGAAGTGCCAAGCAGGCTGTGCACCACCCCCAGAAGTCATCTTTGTCATCCCTCTGCCTCCACACAGGAGGCAGCTGTACAACAAGGAGCCATCTTCTATCACACTTCTCAGCCTCTCCAGAACACTCTCTCCCCACCCCCTAGCCACCACCATTAGCCTACTCAGACCCTTCACTGTGCATTCATTCCCTTCTCCTCTCTGTATCCACGACTGCAAGAATGGACGGCAAAGAGGGAGGGGCAGCTAAGGACCAAGGAATGTCTGCCCATAGGCAAGGAGGGGACATTTAGAAGGAAGTACAAGGGCCCAGGGACAGCAGTGGGTGAGGGATTATACTGGGAGACCTTGGGAAAGTCATTCAACCTTTGGGTGCCTCAGTTTCCCTATTTGTAAAACCACAGGATCTTTCAGCCTGTTTTATCTGATAGAATGAAAAGAATAGAATCGATAATGCATTGAAGTGCTTTCTAAGGCTTACAGCACTGTAAATGTCCACTATCATTGAGAGAAACAAGTGCAGGAAGGAGGGGGCATATTGGGGAGGAGCAAGAACACCAGAAAGTTCTGGGATTAAGAGTGGAAAAACTCTGCTCTAAATGAAGAGATCAAGGACTGAGATGGAAGGAGAAGCAGAAGCTCACTCCCCACCTGGAGAAGAAAAGGCTGAGGGGGTCAGAAAAGCAAAAGACAACAGAAGAGGCGGAAACCATCCAGATGGCAGGAACAAGCCAGGCCTTTGACACTTCTGCTGGGAGAGCCCTCCAACCTGGAGTGTCCAGATGAAGAGGACACAGCCCTCAGCAAGGCCTGAACAAAAGCCACTCAGGAGGAAGTGGGTCCCCTCTAGGAGAGACCTGCTGAGTCTACAAGGCCTACAAGTGTCACCTTTCTACAAGGTAACCCTCGGCCCTCAGAGCTACCAACTGATAATCATCAATTACCTGCTATGTTTTGAGCACCTGTTGTGTCTCAGGAACTGCGCTGGGCATCACACATACTATCCCGTCTCATCCTCGTAATAGCCTTTTCTTATTCCCACATCCTTAAAAATGAAACAGAGGCTCAGAGAAGTTTACCCAGCTAATAAGAAGCAGAGCAGAAGATGCTCTGCTGGGCTTCCACTGCTCAAAGTTCCTTTTAGAAGCATCCTTCCTCCTCCTTCCATTCCCTGAACTTCTTCCTGAAAGATCAAGGGTGAATGGCAAAGGGAGGGGTTAGAGGGCAGGGAGGATATTAACAAAATGGAGGAAGGCACCCAGACGGGCTGCCTATGAATGTTAAGGCAGGGCATTTCCAGCTCCAGAAAGCTGAGCGCATCTGACAGAACAATTTCCTTCCCAAGTAATCCATCATAATCCATCCTGGTGTCAGCCCCACCCCCATGACTCCAAAAGGCTGCCACGGGTGATCCATCACTTTCTGCCAGGGCCTGAGAGGATACAGCCAACCCAGGATCAGCCAGCGCAGCCAGTAAGAACCCAGCAAACCCTCTGGTCTTCCTGCCTCTGGTTTTCCTCTCCCCCAAGACCAGCCAGGAAATACTGATGAGGAAACCGAGGAGGAAAAGTGGGACCCCGCCAATAAAGAGTAGGATGGTCGCTCAGGAGGTTCCAGGCCAAGCGGTCGCGACCCTGAACTCTGACCTTTTTCCACCTCACCCCTCCTCCCCCTACCTATCCCCTGCTCTCGCCCTCGGGGTCTTGTGGCTGCGACCCCCATCCCGCCAAATCCAGCCGACTAGAGCTCCACGCGCGGTCCACGGTCCACGGTCCACGGTCCACGCGCAGCATCCCTCTGCCCCTCCATACCCCCAACCCCTGGAGAACTAAGGGGAAATACCTTCAAAGGCCCTGACCCCGGAGCTCGGTCTCCGCCAGCCAACCCCAGCAGCCGCCGAGCCTGCGCATCGCGCCCCCCCCCCCCCCCCCCCGCCCCCCCCCCCCCCCCCCCCCCCCCCCCCCCCCCCCCCCCCCC
>SJXQ01006010.1:161723-205967 GCA_006408695.1 Aepyceros melampus | reverse complement strand
GTAGTCCCCTCCCACCAGGTCCCAGAGACGGGGTGAGGGGTCTCCTGAGCTGAGCTGCTGCACGCGCTTAGGCCTGCAAAGGCAGCTGGGCCGTGGAGCCAGGGGCCACCTGACCCCAGATCCTCACAGCCCTGGCCTCGGTCTGCTGCCTTTCCTCCTGGATCTATAGTTTTGTTGTTGTTGTTTAGTCGCTAAGTCGCATCCAACTCTTTGCAGCCTCACGGACTGCAGCCCGCCAGGCTCCTCTATCCATGGGATTTCCTAGGCAAGAATACTGGAATGGGTTGCCACTTCCTTCGCCAGGGCACCTTCCCAATCGAGGGATCAAACCCAGGTCTCCTGTGTTGGCAGGCGGATTCTTCACCGCTGAGCCACCAAAGAAGCCCGAATCTATAGTTACCCGCCCCTTTCCAACCTCAAGCCAAACAGACCCCCAGCGAAGTGCAGAGGGGAGACCGAGGCACACGTGAAGGCCCAGAGCTGCCAATACAGCCTCCACGGCTCCCCACATGAAAGCTTCTGGTATGTCTGCGGTAGTAGGGGTTGGGGGCAGAAGCCAGAGGACACTGGGCGGAGTCTGCGATGTGACTTTGGCCAGACCTTCTTCTCCCAGAACCCAGTTCTGGCCACAGCTCAGGCCTGTGACTCAGCCAGTGCTGAGCAAAGCTTTCCTGACCCCACCAGTCACACAATCCAGCTCGGGGACTTCTCCACCCCCGGCCACCCAAGTCAAGTCATGCCCATCCTTCTAGCCTTTCCACTTCTCTCTCAGTGTCCCACCATCACCACCCCAGGTGGCAACCCCCTCCGGAGGGTGTTTCCACTCTGACACCAGCGGCCTTCCCATTCCCATCCCCGAGCCTCCTTTCCTGGCCTTGGAATGTGGAATTGAGAAAGCCTCAGGCCATGTGGCCTGAGCTCTGAAGGCCCTTCCAGCCAGGCAGGCACCCACTGGGCCAGTGCCTCCTGACCCAAGGAGCTCTCCTCTTCCTCTGCTAGTCAAATGCCAGGTCTTCAAGAATATAATTCAATGGACATGAATTTGAGCAAACCCCGGGAGATAGCGAAGGACAGGGAAGCCTGGCGTGCTGCAGTCTGTGAGACCTCCTCTCTCTCTCTCTTCCTCTCTGTCTCTCCCTCTCTTCTCTGTCTCTCCCTCTCTCTCCCTCTCTGTCTCTCTCTCTCTTAAACACATACACACACACACATATGTATGTGACACAGTGGTGCCTAGTACAGAGTAGAGGCTTAATAAATGTTTGCCGCATTGACCTGACTGAAGATCTCCCCTGGAATTTATGTGCACCCCCATTTAATCGGGCCTCCCTGGTGGCTCACATGGTAAAGCGTCTACCTGCAATGCAGAAGACCTGGGTTCGATTCCTGGGTCGGGAAGGTCTCCTGGAGAAGGAAATGGCAGTCCACTCCAGTATTCACGACTGGGAAATTCCACACAGAGGAGCCTGGCGGGCTACAGTTCCTGGGGTCCTGGGTCTACAGTCCAAGAGTCAGAGCAACTAACACACATACCCATTTAATCATCCCCACCCAAAACTTAGTCTTTTCCTGAGCCATAACCCTCCCTACAGCGTCTCGTAGTCGATCAAAAAGGCATTCCACAGGGCTGCCCTCCCCAGGCTTCCCAGGTGACTCAGTGGTAAAGAATCTGCCTGCCTATGCAGGAGACACAGCAGATGCGGGTTCAATCCCTGGGTTGGGAAGATTCCCCTGGAAAAGGAAATGACAACCCACTCCAGTATTCTTGCCTGGAGAATCCCATGGACAGAGGAACCTGAAGGACTGCAGCCCCTGTTGTCGCAAAAGGTCCACCATGACTGAGCAACTGAGCATGAACTCAAGGGCTACCCTGATAGGCTCAGTGGTAAAGAATTCACCTGCCAATGCAGGAGACACAGGTTCAATCCATGATCCGGGAAGATCACACAGGCCTCAGGCATCTAAGCCCGTGTGCCACAACTACTGAGCCTGTGCTTTAGAGCCACAGCTGCTGAAGCCCAAATGCCCTAAAGTCTGCTCCACAGCAGAGAAGCCACTGCAATGAGAAGCCTGCACACCGCAACGAAGAATAGCCCCTGCTCGCCACAGTTAGAGAAAAGCCTGTGCAGCGGTGAAGACCCAGAACAGCCAAAAATAATAGATTAATTTTTTAAGGCATCCCTAAGGGTCCACACCAGGCCTCCCAAGCCCAGTCTAGACACTGGGAGCACAGTGAGAGCCAGGACTCCATCTTCTTCCAGCATCAGACTTCATACTCCTGACATTCACAGCGTGCATCAAGCTGTTTCGTACCTCAGGGCCTTTGCACTTGCTGTTCTCACTGCCTGGAAGGCTCTCCCTCGCCCCAGCTCTCCATTGTTCACCGATCCACATCCGTCTTCTACTTCTAGAATCCATTGAAAGCTTTCTCTTCCAAAGAGTCTTTCCATGACACTCAAATTACAGTAGGCTCCCCGTTATTCTTTCCTAGCAGCACCCTGATAAGAATCCTCTTAGCACAGCTCACAATCTGAAGTCATCTTGGGAAATTCCTGCCTACCTATATATAGTACATCTCCCACACTAGACTGATGAGGGCAGGGAACACGTCTGTCTTGTTCACACTGTATCCCCAGCAGCTAGATCAGTGTGTGCTATAAGCACACGGTGCCAAACAACATCTGTCAGAAAAAGTCCCACCCTCTGGGCAGACCAGCCCCCAGGACACTGACTACCTTGTCTTTGTGGGAACGGCACAAAGATGTCCTTTCTCCAGGTGGGCCCAGCCCTGTACCTGGATGCATGGCTTGGTGAACAAGGCACAGACGAATTCCAGGACTCTCTTGGGCGGGTGCCCTTGGCACTGAGCGGCCTGCATGACTATACAGGGCAGCCCTGCCTGTCACACAGTGGGCAGACACTCAGTAAATGCCCTTGAATGGAGGGCAGATGGGGAAATTGTTGGGCAATTGCAGTACAATGTGCTGAGTGCTCCCTACGTGCTGGAATGCAAAGAGCTTGTCCTTGAAAGCTCTACAGTGGGGAGCAAAGAAATACTTTCTCAGCCCCAGCTCAAAAGACAAAAGCTTGGCAAACGGAATTCAAGCGGCAGGTTCTAGGCAGCCCCAGTGTGGTCAAGCCCCCACAGATGAATTTTTATGCCTTAAGAAGCACCTGCTCCCAAACCCAAGGAAATCCTCTTGTCCCGAGCCCCCTCCAGGGAAGGCTCCTTTACAATCTTGGTCACCTGTCTCTGGTATTCTCCCACAGGGCAGTATTCCTACTCTCCAACTTGCATCCCTCCTGCTATAATTTGAAATATGCTGATCAGCTGGCTTCTCACTTCTCATATCAATGACGCATTCAAATGGATCACAGAAAGGGAAGCCACAGCAGGCAGCCTCCAAGGTGGCCCCAGTGTGAATCACCTCCCAGTAAGCACACCCTTCTGCAGTCCCCTCACACGATGAACTGGTTTACAGACCAGTCGTATACTATAGAAAAGATAGTGTATAACCTCTGAGGCTAAGTTATCAGCCTTTGTCTCCTGGATTCCTCACTCTCGGCGAAGCCAGTTACTGTGTCATGAGGACACTCAGGCAACCCAGTGGGGGCACTGTGTCGGGAACCACCAAGGCCTCCTGCTGCCAGCCAGCACCAAGCTGACTGGCACACAACTGAACCACCTTGGAAGTGGACCTTTACTCCATCAGGCCCTCTGATGACTACAGCCCCAGCTATCTTGACAGTAACTTTATGAGACACCCCAAGTCAAAACCACCCAGGTATGTGGGTATGAATCCCTGACGCACAGAATCTATGTGAGAGAATAATTTTGTATTTGATGTAAACTGCTAAGATTTAGGGTAATTTGTTACGCAGCTACAGCTAACTAATACAGATACCAGAGCACAGGATCCTTCAGAAAGCAAGAGGCCAAAGGCTGATGGTGAGAACTAATACTAGAGGCCATCCTTTGGGCCCCTCCTCACTCCCTGAGTATCTGTATATTCCTCTCTGTAATTCCTTCTTCCCTCTCATTAACTTACCAAGCAGTTAGTCATCCAAAGAGGCTGCTGAGTCTCAACCTCTCTTCTACCACTGTACCAGTTCAGACCAGTTATCCTTCCCTGGGCCACATCTCCCCACCAGCCTTGTCTCCCTTCAATTCACAGAGTCACAGGCCATCCCAAGGAACAAACTGATCATATCACATCCCTGCTTAGAACCCTCTGTCCAGCTCAACTCACTTATTAAGCCTACACCTTGCCTCCACCTCCAGCCACTGCCCATAAAGAGATCTGTCCCTGCCACACCAAACTCCACAGACTCTGAGTCTGCAAGGCTTATGTCTGGAATGGTGAACTCCTATACATCCTTCAAGGCCCAGTTCAAAATGCTCACCCTGGATGATAAAGCATTCAAAGATGGTCCCTCTCTCCTCTGTGCTCCAAGAATCCTCAACCCACAACAAAGCTCTTAGCAC
Source organism: Aepyceros melampus (assembly GCA_006408695.1). NCBI lineage: Eukaryota > Metazoa > Chordata > Mammalia > Artiodactyla > Bovidae > Aepyceros > Aepyceros melampus. The sequence continues at coordinate 201,484 of SJXQ01006010.1, read as the reverse complement.
CTTAGAGGACTAAGCATTCTTTTATTTGTTCTCCCCCACATTCCACTGTTTTAAGACAGAAAAGGAGGTCCTGTTCAATTCTGTAGTTTTGTGTCCTGCTCCTTCCCCCAGTACTGGGTCAGGCATAGATGAGGCTCAATAAATGTGGAGTAAATTTCAAACTGGAAGGATTCTCTGCAGCCTAAACCCTTGGGACCAGGGCTGACATTCTGAAGCAACGGAAAACAGGCAAGTGAGAATAGGGAGCTTCACTCTTCAGCTGCACTCCGTGCTGGGAGAAGGCAGGTGGGGCCACAGTCAGTTTTCCTAAGTGCTTCAGGCAAACACCACCTACGATCAAGCCTGGCGAAGGATGGGAGCACTGAAGGAGGTGATTTATCCCCACCTACTCCCCCATGGGTCCTGCTTTCTATCTACCCACTTTCCTACCTGGCTGCATGTAGACTGACACTCAGCTCAGATGCAGGTCATGCACCAGCTCTGTGATCTGGAACAAGTTACTTAACCACTTTGAGCCTTCATCTCCTCATTTCTAAAATGGGGGTAATAAAAGCATCAACCTCACAGAGTTGTTGTGAGAAGTAAATCAGTTAATATACCTGACCAGCCCAGAGGATGTTCTGTATAGGGTTAGTTGTACCAGCAGCATCTCCATCACCTTTGTGATATTATACGGAAAAACCCTGAGTCAGGAGAACTGGGTTCTAGTCCTGACTGCTATTACAGCTATGTGACCCAAAGCAAGTCACTCCCATCTCTGAGTCTCAGACTCCTGCTCAGAGAATAAGGCAGCCAACTAGCAGCCTCCAGGGCAGATTGGGCCTGGGCCCTTGTCTTCATTAACTGGCTCAATGTTTAAAATACAAAGGCTTCTTCTCTCAGCTGGAGTGCCATGCAACAGAGCAGCTCTCTCTGGATCCTTGGGGCCCCCACCATGGCCTTCTGTCCACACTCACTTGCCTGCTTTACCGCCAAAGTCCCCTGCATCTCTGACCCCTGTTCCAAGGGAACGAGGGCAGGAGAACTCCAACCTCCCCCTCCTAGCATCTCTCAGATACCTGAGACCTCCCTGGACACACATCTCAGGATCAACGCCTCCTGAGCACACCCACAGAAGGCCAGGGACCCTGTAAGTTGAGGACCTCTGGGGAGGGACTCTATCAAACCAAAGCTCCATGGAGCCCAGAAGCCCCATCTCGGCCAGCGGGTGTCAATACTGCCCCTTCACAACAGAGCCTGAGATGGAGCCAAAAGCCTCGGAGTGGGGAGGGGTCTGTGGGTCACCTGTGGGGTGGAGCACCCCAACCCCAGCCCTTGGCTGACTCCTGCCTCACTGGGCGGCCTGGACTCTGTCCTGGGGTGGCTTCCTGCCTCTTGGGAACACAGGAAGCCAACATTGTTGGGATCTAAATGGCCTTTTCCTCCTGGCCTCGGGTCGGAAAATGAGCACAGAGCCTCGGTGTGCACCTGACCTCGGCGATAAAACGCCTGCGTGCCCGGCAGCCCTCTGCTCCTTCCCCAGCTGGCAGAAACCTGCCCAGCTGCCCACGGAACTCACAGCTCTTCCCTGGCTCACTTACTTCTGTGGCCTGACCTGGAGGCGTGTGACGGTTTATATTAGTTGTCAGCTTTCAGTAGATTGTGAGGGAGCACATTACCAGCCATAATGTGGGTGGGCCTCATCCAATCAGTTGAAGGCTTGAAAGGCAGAGACTGATCTCCCCAAGAAAGAAGGAATTCTGCCAGCTTTTAGACTTGAATGGTAACTCTTCCCTGGGTCTCCAACCCGACTGTCTGCCCTGCAGATTTTGGACTTGCCAAGTCTCTACAATCATCTAAGCCAATTCTTGACAATAAATATCTATCTGTCTATCTACCTACCTAGCCATCCTATTAGTTCTGCTTCTCTGGAGAGCCCTAATGCAAGATGACTTGGGGTGGTAGGGGGAGTGGGTATGGTGTGGCTCTGAAGCTGAAGCAAGAAGAAACCTTCTGGGTCATCCTGTCCAGTGGCTTTTGTTTTTGTGGCCAAACTCTTGACGCAGCTGGACTCTTACATGGAATCTCAATGATGCTGTTTAACCACTAAGTCATGTCTGTCTCTTTTGAGACCCCAAGGACCGTAGAGCACCAGGTTCCTCTGTCCATGGAAATTTGCCAGGTAAGAATACTGGAGTGCGTTGCCATTTCCTCCTCCAGGGGATCTTCCTCACCCAGGGCTTGAACCCACGGCTCCTGCTTGGCAGGTGGAATCTTTACCACTGAGCCACCAGAGAAGCTCCCTCGATATTGTTGTTCAATCACTAGGTCGTATCTGACTCTTTGCAACTGCATGAACAGCAGCACACCAGGCCTCCCTGTCCTTCACTATCTCCCAGAGTTTGCTCAAACTCCTGTCCATTGAGTTGATGATGCCATCCAACCATCTTATCCTCTGTCACCCCTTCTCCTCCTGCCTTCAGTTTTTCCCAGCATCTCCAATGAGTTGGCCCTCCACATCAGGTGACCAAAGTATTGAGCTTCAGCTTCATCATCAGTCCTTCCAATGAATATTCAGGGTTGATTTCCTTTAGGATTGACTGGTTTAATCTCCTTGCAGTCCAAGGGACTCTCAAAAGTCTTCTCTAGCACCACAGTTTGAAAGCTTCAGTTCTTCGGCATTCAGCCTTCTCATGGTCCAACTCTCACATCCATCCATGACTACTGGGAAAACCATAGCTTTGACTAGACAGACCTTTGTCAGCAGAGTGATGTCTGTGCTTTTGAATATGCTGTCTAGGTTTGTCATAGCTTTTCTTTCAAGGAACAAGCATCTTTTAATTTAGTGGCTGCAGTCAATGATATTGGTTGGCATTTATTGAATGCTTGTTATGTGCCAAGATCTGGCTTCTGAGCACTTTACATATATTGTCTCAGGTAATTCCCACAGTAACTCAAGGAGGAAGGTTCACTGCATGTCTTATTTTAAAGGTTAGGTAACAGAGGCACAGAAAGATGAAGCAAGCTATTCTCACTACTAAAAGTTGGGATTTGAATCTAGGATGTCTGAGTCAAATGCAGGACCACCACCACACCATTCTGCTCACTGATATATTTAACTCTTGAAACCAGAGGGCTCCAGGTAAAGTGGGCAGAGGTTCCAGGGCCCCAGGTCCTTAAGCCTACCCTTGATTTCCCCCTTTTTCCTACCTTCTCAGACCCCTGAAGAACCTTATAGCTCCTCTGGAACACAGTTTAGAACCTCAGATATAGTGCAACCCCTCATTTGGAGAATCAGGAAAACTAGGCCCAGAGAGGTTAAGCATCTCACTCAAGGTCACACAGCCAGGCAAGAGGAAGCCAGGACTAGAACCCAGTGTCTTCCCACTTGACCAGGCTGCTTCCAGTGACTTCAAGAAGGGAGTGACTGGGACACAGGCTGGAAGCCGGGATTCCCAGTAAAGAGGAGAAATCCTGAAAAAGGTTTCCCCAAACCCAGCTAGTGAGGGCATCTAGGTGGACCCGTCCCATTAAGGGCTGAAGCATCTTCCCCAGGCACATCCCACTCTCGGGGACACTGCAGGTGACAGCCCCCACCTTGCAAGCTGACCAGATGAAGAAGGAGGCGGGGAGGGCTCTGAAGTCTGGGCCCCACTCAAGGCTGGATGGCAGTCTTGGGCTCCTGAGCTGCCACTCTGGTCTCTCCCCTTGGATTCGGCCTGGCGGGAGGCTGGGGCCCTTGGTCCCGCCCCTAGACTCCCTAGAGCACTGCCCGCCAGGGACCTGTGGGAAACCCTCTGTTTGGACTGAGGAACTCCTACACATTCTTCAAGATCCAGACAACACCTAGATTCCCTACTGAAGACTGACAGGAAAATCTGCTGAGTCGGAGGCAGCCTTTCACACACACTGGGCTCTGGAATTGTCCGACAGCATGTCTGTCTGCCCAAGTTAGGAGCTGACTTTTGGCTCCAGCATGGCATACAGCCCAGCGGGGCCCGGTTCATGGCTGTCAGATGGGTGCACGCCTGCACACAGGTGGTGGAGGGGCGGCCTACATTGGGAGAGGTTTCCAGACTCTGCAGATGCCAGCAAGGGAATTCTCCAGGGCCTCCCATGGTCTGGGCCTCAGCGGATATTCTTGGCCCAACCCTTTTTCTAAAGATGAAGAAACTGATGCCCGACAGGGAAAGAGATTTATCTGAGCTCACCTGGCCTGTGCATGGCCAGCCCCAGAAGCCAAGGCTAGGCCACTGATAAAGGCCCAGAGGCCTCTTCTCCCACTCTCATCTACCTCCATCTCCCCACAGGGAGCCTTAGCCCTGACACCAGGGGTCACTTTACAGCCACACAAAGAATCTCAGTGCTCCTCACAATCACCCCCTCAGAGAGGGGACTGGGTTTATTACTAACCCTTTGATACCCGGGAGGAACAGTGCACCAGGAGACGGGCCACGGGCTCATGGCCACCTCTTTGCCTGTATATCTGCCACGCTGGCACTCACATGTCCACCCACCTCCATTCTGTCTGCCTCGTTCACCTTTGAGCCTCTCAGAACCAGAACTAGACCCCGGGTTCCCTGACTGTCTTCCCGACCTCGTCTCCCACCCCACCTCCTTCAGCCATAGTCTGCTAAACAGTGAAAGGCAGGCACGTGTGGGGAGCTATGGGGCAGGGCAGCCAGTGGGAGACAGGACCCAGAGCCCCCATCTTTCTAGATCTGGGCTGGTGTTCTACTGCCCCTGCCTGCAGCAAACGTTCCCTCAACATTGCAAGCCCCACGGAGACTGTGCATGCAGGGCCTTGACACTCAACCCTGAACCCCCAGCCACTAATCCAGAGAGTCACTGTGTTGCAGCCCAAGACTTGAAGACAAGAAGAAGAGCTAGTTCAGTTCAGTTCAGTTGTTCAGTCCTGTCCAACTCTTTGCGACCCCATGGACTGCAGCACACCAGGCCTTCCTGTCCATCACCAGCTCCCAGAGTTTACTCAAACTCATGTCCATTGAGTTGGTGATGCCATCCAACCATCTCATCCTCTGTCGTCCCCTTCTCCTCCTGCCTTCAATCTTTCCCAGCATCAGGGTCTTTTCAAATGATTCGGCTCTTCGCATCAGGTGGCCAAAGTATTGGAGTTTCAGCTTCCACATCAGTCCCCTTCCAATGAACATTCAGGACTGATTTCCTTTAGGATAGACTGGTTGGATCTGGTTGCAGTCCAAGGTACTGTCAAGAGTCTTCTCCAACATCACAGTTCAAAAGCATCAATTCTTCATCTCTCAGCTTTCTTTATAGTACAACTCTCACATCCATACATGACTACTGGAAAAACCATTGGCTTGACTAGACGGACCTTAGTCAGCAAAGTAACGTCTCTGCTTTTGAATATGCTGTCTAGGTTGGTCATAACTTTTCTTCCAAGGAGTAAGCATCTTTTAATTTCATGGCTACAGTCACCATCTGCAGTGATTTGGGAGCCCCCCAAAATAAAGTCTGCCACTGTTTCCACTGTTTCTCCATCTATTTGCCATGAGCTAGAGAGCACAACAAATCCTTTGGTTTGGCCTCGGAGAACTGACCCCTCAGCCACTGAATGACCTGTGCAACCATTTCTGGTGACCCTGGATGGATGGGTGGGTGGATGGATAAATGGGTGGGTGGGTGGATGGATAAATGGGTGGGTGGATGGATAAATGGATGGGTGGGTGGATAAATGGGCGGGTGGGTGGATAAATGGGAGGGTGGGTGGATAAATGGGGGGTGAGCGGGTGGAGGGAGAGAGGGAGAAAGGGATGGATAAGCGGGTCTCGTGCCACCATGGCCTCCTGGTTCCAAACCACAGGGAATCGGTCCACTTCTGCATCTCCTGCCATTAAGCCCAGTGGCCCCAACTCTGCCCCCAAACCTGGTGACCTCACCTGTCTCACCGGGGGTGCACACATGGCCTGAAGAGTGAGGAGTCTTCTGTCTTCCCTTGCAGGGCTAGAGGCCCCTGGGCCTTTCGTGGCCCAGTTCTGACACCTGCTGGTGCCTCTGGAGAGTGGCCCCAGCTTCTTCCTTCTCGCCACTCATTCACTCAGAGCTGCCAAACCAGCCTGGCAGCCCTCCTGGCTACCCGCCCTCCAGTCTGGTTCACACTGGCAGGGCCAGGCTCCAAACCAGATGAGACCCAGGACATCTTTGCACACCGTGGGAGCCTTCCATTCACATGGGGTCAAAGACCCTCCTCCACCCAGGCCCTCTACCCAGGTTATCCTGGGAACCTAAGGCCACAGACTATCACAGAACATGCAGCCGGAGTGCCCAAGGTCACCCGGTGAGTGTGTCGGGACTTCCTTCTACTCCCAGCCCTGTGCCGCCTCCTATCAGAGCAGTGTTGTGTGTCACTGGGGTGAAGGGAAGAAGCACTGGGAAAGGAAGGAAGGAACTGGGGGTGGGCCAGAGGTTAACAGGAACAGGTTCAAGAGACAGGATGAGGTGGGGGCTATGATGCAAGCAATATGCAAGACCCCACCTTAGGCAATACCTCCTTGACTTCTCTTCAGTCCAGTTGCTCAGTAATGTCCGACTCTGCAACCCCATGGACTGCAGCACCCCAGGCTTCCCTGTCCATCACCAGTTCTCGGAGCTTACTCAAACTCATGTCCATCGAGTCAGTGATGCCATCCAACCATCGCATCCTCTGTTGTCCCCTTCTCCCCCCATCTTCAATCTTTCCCAGCATCGAAGATGGGAGAAGGGGACGACAGAGGATGTGATGGTTGGATGTCATCACTGACTAAAGAACATGAGTTTGAGTAAGCTCCGGGAGCTGGTGATGGACTTCTCCCAGTTCTGACTCTTAAGCACCATCCATCCTCAGAAGGTAAAGAATCCACCTGCAACGCGGGAGACCTGAGTTCAATCCCTGGGTTTGGAAGATCCCCTGGAGGAGGGCATGGCAACCCACTCCAGTATGCTTGCCTGGAGAATTCCATGGACAGAGGAGCCTGGTAGGCTATAGGCCGTGGCGTTGCAGAGTCGGACACCACCAAGCGACTGAACACATCCCAGCCAGACTACTTGGAAGGAGGGTGCCACCATGCGGCTAATTTTGGTATTACACATGTTCCTGCTGGCCCCCTAAAGACAGTCTGGGTGTCCCAATCCTGCAGTTAAGGATCATAAAACTCTGCCCTTGGCCTCTATCAGGCTTGCCTGAAATGCCCCCCAAATGCATGCACACACTCACACACTTCCATCCACCCACTCCGACTTCAACACCAGCAGAAACTCCTCATCTAGGAAGCCTTCCTTGCCCAGAGAGCACACATGCTGGACACACCACTCCGACCCAGCCAGCTGCATGTCTGGGCAAGAGACCTGACTACTTGGAGCCTCAGTTTCTTCGACTGTAGAACAGAGATGACACCACCACCTCCCAGATGCCATGAGCCCTGCATGAGATCACGTGTCTGTGTGCTTCACTATTGTTTTCATCAGTGTTCCCTAGGGTCTGACACCCATCTTCCCAGCCCCAATGGGACACGGGCATGGAGGGAAGGGAGCAGGAGAGCCGGGTAGAAAGAAGCACGTGAGTAAAGGCTCCAGGAAAGAAAGCCTGGCGCTTTGGCATATTTGACGTACTTGGTGTACTTGGGAAGTACGAGAGGTGCAGCTGGTTTCACTGTGCACTTGAGGGCAGGGGAAACATAAGTCAGACAGCTGGCAAGGGGAGAGTCCACCAGACTGCATGGCTGCTGGAAGGTGTCTGCGCTTTGCCTTGGGGACTTGGGAGCTCCAGAGGCGAAACCCAGGGAACTATGCCGAGTCCCAGGGAAGCTGGCACGGAGGTGGGCTGAGAGGGTGGGTCGGGATGCGAGAGGCAGAGGCCCAGGTGAGCGAAGTCACCTAAGATGAGAAGCTCAGGGACTCAGGCTGTATGGGAGCGGGGAGAGGTACTGGCGATTGATGGGAGATGACAGACGGAGGCAGCCAGTGGCAAGTATGTGGGTGATGGTGTCAGTCGCCGAGACTGGGCACAGGGGCCTCCTGCTGATTACACCATGTGATCTGAGGCAAGACACGGACTCCTCTGCTGGCAGTGACAGCCAAGCCCGGGCTGTTCCAGGAACACATGAAAACAACGACTGCAAAAGCCTGCCAGCCAGCAGGCCCTCTGCCGAGGCCAACCAGGGGCCTCTTAGACTCTCCCCTCACTTGCCACAAGGGAAGGACTGTGGCTTGGCATCTTTGCAGTACTCCCAGTGCCAGGCACACGTGCCCAAACACCTTCCACACGCCCTGCACACACCAGCCACACAACAGCCACATGACATCCACAGGCCAACCACACCCCTTCACACGCCCTTCACACGCCAGCCACACACCAACCACACACCATCCACCTGCCACCACATACTATCCAAACGCCTTCCCCATGCCATTCACATCCCATCTGTAGGCCACCCACATGCCTTCTTCATGTCATCCACACAGAAACTACATGCTATTTCCATGCCATCACCTGTGATGTGCCATTCACACACACCTACGTGCTCGCCATCCATGTGCTCAGCCTCTCCTCCTGAATGAGAACCAGGCACCCACTTGGAACCCCAAGGACATCCCAGCCCCGCCAGGATCCCAAGCCTCTCGTTTCCGCTAAGACACGCTCTCCCTCCCCCATGGCCCCGCCAGCCCCTCACCTTTGCAGGTGCAGCCCTCCCGGGTGATGACCTGTCGGCAGATCCCACAGGGCTTCACCTTCTTGAAGGTCTTCACCTTGAAGTGGTGAGTCTTGGGGGCCTCCAGGTCCTCTGGCTGTGGGAGGAAAGGCACAGAGTCAGGCTGGGCTCCTGGGGAAAGAGCCGGGAGGCCAAGGGAGAAGCAGGCCAGCATTGGGGGAAGGAGAAGTGAGAGCCCCTTCAGCAGTGAAGGGCCTGAGCCCATTTCTGGAAGGAGGCACCCATGGAAAGAGAAAGCTATGGGTGTGACCCAGACTCCCAGACGGCGGTGGGGCTCAGACAACCAAAAACCCCAGCATCCAGGCACCACAGGCTCTCCATGGTTTCTTAATCACTTTTTCTGTATTAGCAAAGTGCACTGATTTTAAATGTACTGCTCAATACAGTTTGACACATGCATGCCCCCTGGATTCATACCCCTGGGGCTCCCTGGTGGCCATCTCAGTCACTATCACCCCAAGGTAAATACTGTCGACTTCTGTCACCAAAGATCCATTCTGCCAGGTTTTTAAACTTCATATGAATGGAATGACACAGTATATACTCCTCTGCCTGCTTTCTTGACTCCGCAAGTATCTGCGAGATTCATCCCTGCGGTCACAGAGAACAGCAGCTCCCTCCTTTTCGCTGCTGCATAGTACTCCCCGTGTGCATGCAGCTAACTTGTTCATCCATCCCACTGCTAATGGCCCTCAACGTCTCACCCCTGTGAGTGCCATGCCCCTCTGTTCCCTCTCGAATCCTCGTTATTATCCCCTGCCTCAGCCCAGAAGTCTTCTTCCATCTTTATTTCTATTTCCTCTTCTTTACATTATGAAAATATCAGTAGGTTAAATATCCTTATTAAAAATTTTTTTAGCTGCATGCAGCATGTAGGATCTTCATTCCCTGACCAGGGACTGAACCTCCACCCCCGCACTGGAAGTGTGGAGTCTTAACCCCTGGACCACCAGAGAAGTCCCTAAATATCCTTTTTAAAATGACACCACCACACACATGGGAGAGACAGGCTGGCAGTCCAAGCCTTCTCTGTGTCTGGCTTTCTGTGAGCTCTGGGCCAGCCGCCACCCTGCCACTAACAGAGGCCTCAGTTGCCCCCTCCAGTGTGAGGTTGGGCTCCCACCCCCTTGTGACCACAGATGTAAACACACTCTAAGTCACAAAGTCATCCACGCTGCTTAAGACCCCCTCCCTCCTCCCACCCACAGCCCCCAGCCCAGGCACAGGCTGTTCCGAGGACACCCCAGGAAATCACGCCCTGAGTGCAGACGCCGTTCCTCTCCCAGGCACCTCCCCCTGGTGCCTGACTGGATTCATTCCCCAGCTCAGGCAGCAGGGGCCAGCAGAGCACAGACGCTGATGCTGCCCCACCGGCAGCCACAGTTTTTCCAAAGCCCCCGGCACGCACATGGACACACACAGATGTGGCTGCATACCCCACAGTTCCAGGGAGGAGGTTCTTTTTCTCCAAGTCCCCCTCCTAGCACCCCAGTCTGAGCCTCCCAGCTCTAGGTGCTCAGGGGACGGCTGGCAGTGTCCCAAAAAGTTTTGATAGCAAATAGACATACATGTATGCAATGCCTGTAGGTTGGAATACAAACCCAGCATGTCCAGGGCTCGCAGCTGAAAGCCCTGTAGTGCTGAGTCCTGGATAAAGGAGATGGAGCCACGAGAGACGCAGAAAAACAGATGAAAGGAGAGACAGCCAGCCAGCAGGGAAAGAGGCAGAAAGACAGAGGGAGAGAGAGAGACAGAAACAAAAGAGGAAAATACAAAGAGAGATAGAGACAAAGGGGAAAGCAACAGAGAAGGAAGAAAAAGAGGATCAAGATAAAGGCAGAGACAAGCAAGCAGATGCAGAGAATGAGAGAGATTAGGTGGAAACAGAGAGATCATAAAGGGAACCAGAGGCTCAAAGGGGAACAGACAGACAAAAAGAATGCAGGAGCCAGCATGAAGGGGCTTCTCGGATCTGGGAAGATGTGCGCATCAAAATACATCGTGATAGTAATGATTCATCAAAACACATGCCGACAGTAATGACAGTCCATACTGATGTGTGAAATGAGTGGAAACACTGAAAGGCTGGTGAGGAACAGAGCATTCATGAGGCTTAGAGCACTTCCCCACATCACGCTTATAATTACAAAGGGGAAAAAAGGAACTCTGCCTGGCAGGCTCCGCTTTAATCAAGTGATCAAAGCTAACGTCACTGGTAACGGGATGAGCAGAGATCGTGCGCTAGGGACGGCATGGAGTGAGGACAGAACATCACTTCTGCGATACTCCTGCCAAAGACACACAAGCTGAATCTAATCAGGAGGAAGCGTCGGACCAACCCCAGCGGAGGGACAGTCTACCGATGAAGTGGCTTATAATTTTCCAAAATGACAAGGTCACGAAAGTCAAGGAAAGGCCAAGGAGACTTCCAGACTGGAGGAGACTAAGGAGACCCGACGACCTGAACTGGACTCTCTCCGCTCCCCTACAGGGCATCAGGAGGACACCTGGCCAATCTTCAGTGGAGCCCGAGGACGAGAAGGTAGTCACTCATCAGTGTCAATTTTCTGACTTGGATGGCTGTGCTGGGTTACATAGGAAAAGTCCTTGTAGGGAAATAGGGCCGTATTCAGAGAGGGTATGGCAATGGGTCAGCTACTCTCAAATAGTTCGGGGGCCGGGGGGAAGGCTCTCTGCCCTGTATTTGACACTTTTCTGAAGTTTTAGATTGTCTCAAAATTCAAAGAGACAGACAGACTATATGTTGAGATGATGGGGAGGCAGAAGGCAGCAGAGATACAGCCCAGAGCCGAGACAAAGAGAGCAGAGGGTAGTGGAGCCAGCAGGTGCTGGAGCCCAGCCGTGCCCCCTGTTGGCTGGACCAGGCAGCAGGACCCAGGTTCTGATATTCCAGACACTTTATTCTGGGAGCTTCAGCTGAGGGTGGGGGTGAGGGGGTGGACTGAGAGTGGGGGCAGGGCGCTGCCTGGCTCTGGACTTGACCCAGTACCCCTTATCCCACACCAGGAGGGGCAGGTGAGTCCTCTCCTATTCTGAGGTCTCACCTCCCATATTTTCCCATCTCAGCCCCCTGCTGGCGACCATCCAAATGATCTCTGTCACTGACCTTCCAGGGAGGGGACCCAGTCCCTTGTCAACTGCAGAGCCAAGGCTTAGATGGGAGGAGAAGCAGGGAAGGGATTTGGGGTTCAGTTTAAGGCATGTCTGAAGGGGCATGCAGGAAGCCCTAAAGCCCAATCATCTCAAGCCTACTCTGCCCCCGGAAGCCTGCCTCTCCCACCCCACTAAGTCAGCAAAGCTCCCCATACCAGCTTATCTCCCAGCCTTATCTGCCTACGACCCCAAATCTAGCCCTTCTCCTAAAGCCCAGGGAAAGAGGCCTCCCCGCTAAAGCAAAATCAGGGCAGTTGGATCTGCCCAGTAAACAGAAGAGGAGCAGGCTGGCCTTCCAGGCTGACCAACAAACACCCAGGCTTCTCGCCTGGGTCCTGGGCTTGCTTGCTCTGCTTGGCCAACTCCATAAAGTCTGGTTTACAAAATCTCCTCGCCCCATGGGCTTGGAGAACAGAAATGAGGTTCAGAAAACATGCTCTCCAGCCTTGCTCACAGCATCTTTGAGCTGCCCTGGGTGATGGTCCATCCCCTATATCCACCCCATCCTGGTTCTCTGGCTGAAGGATCTCTGGGATCTCTGGGATGGGAGTCTAGAGACCAGCTTTCTAGACTGGCAGTCTTGGGACCATCAGTGGCCTTCTCCGGGCATCATAGTCAGACGGAAGTGAGGGGTTTGGACAAGACAGCCTGGGTGTACACATTATTCGGGAAACAATGGGCCAGCTTGTGGGATCTAGGGGCTGGGACTTGCTGACGTTTACAGAGAGAGAGTTGTCTAATGGGGCATCACCCCTCCGTGAGGGGCTGGACAACCCCAGTGGGAGTGAGGAGACCAGCTGGGCCATGCCCAGAAAAGTGACCCCAGGTCATAACCTTGACTCTGCCAGCCTCCCTGGCTATATGCACTGGGATGTCTGGTGATCTTGTTAAGAGTCATCCACAGAGGTCTGAAGATTTCCTGGGATGACGGAGGAGGAAATGCAGGGTGGAATATCTTCAAATATCTGAAGGAGGTGTCACGGCTGTGAAGTTTCTAAAGGCAAAACAAAACCCAGTGGGCAGAAGTTGCCAGAACTCATGATCAGACAGGAGGAAAAGAACTTCCAAACAATCAGACGTCAAAATCCAGAGGAAGAAGATAAACGAGGTTCTAGCACCTCCCCTGCCCTGCCCACGGTTACTCTGCAGGTACAGGCAGAGGGTGAGAACGGAGCCCGTAAAGCACCAAGCTCAAGGAGTAATGGCTTGTTATGACAATGAGCATCATTTTCCCTGACAAGTGGCAGACAGCCTCACGAAGCACACCAGCCCCTCCCTTGCCAGATTAGCTCCTAATGGACCTAGGGAAAATTCAGGACAGAAGAGGCCCGGCCACAGCAGAAGCTGCCTCGTCTGTCCCCAGTCCAGCTCCCTTGAGAGCCAGAACTCAGAAAAGGGAAAGGGTCCCAGCTGAAGTCATTCTTCCCCACCCTCCAAACCCAGAGCCCTAGCGCGGCAACAAGCCCAGCCAGCATCAGAGGGCTTTTCTGGCCCTCTCAGGGAATCTCTCCCTGCCCCCGTCCCCACTCTGTTCAGCCAAGCTGCCTGCCAGAGGGGTGTGGCACATCTGGCTTGGGCAGCCTTGGCGGGAGTTCTGGGCCTTGGGGTGGGAATGGCTGTTTACTGGCTCCTCCCTGCCCCGTGGGGCAGAGCGCAGTGGAGTGGGGGTGGTGATGAAAGGGGACTGATAACCCTAGAGGTCCTCAGCTCCTGAGCTCCTGCCCCGAAAACATCCCCAGCCCTGCTCCACACTAGGGGCCATGGATGAAGAGGCCAGAGGACAGAAGCTGGCAAGCCAGTGAGCCTTGGGAAAGAAAATCACTATAGAGCAGGCCCCGGACAGACCCGGAGTGCCATTCAGTCCTCTCCCAGCAATCCACCCCTCCATGTCTCATCACTGTGGTCTGGGACACCAGGACTGGTTGGCATCAGCGCTTATTTCTATGAGGAAGATGGGGGTTCCCACTGGAGCTACAGGCTGGAGTCTGGGACACTCCCCCGCCCCTGCACCGCAAATGCAAGCTCCCTCCAGCCCACCTCGCCTTCACATACACACCACCCCACCAAAGTTCCTCTTGACCATCACCATCACCCCCCAGCCCCTAGCCAGCTCATGGGCTGACCGTGTTCTTGGTCGTTCAGGGTGGAAAACTCTGAGTCACTCTCAACGCCTCCTAGCCCTCCACCCTCCAATCCAACCAGCTGCCAGACTCTGTAAATTTTGCTTCCTAAATATTCTCTTGGCCCTCCTGTGCTTTTTCATTCCATTGCCTTTGCCCTATTAGAGGCCCTGTCACTTTCTTGCCTGGGCACTGTTGCCTGTGGCAACAGCCTCCTGGTCTCCCTCCTCCCTGCACAGCCTCTAAGGTACACAGCTCTCTGGGATCACCCCCACTCACTGCAAAAGGCTTCCATGCCTTCCCGAGCATCCACCATAAAACGTGCACTCCCTCTAATCAGCAGGGAGCAGCCTTGGTCCATACCCGGCCCACCCAGCCATCTCAGTCCCCATGCCCCATTCCTTGACTCCCTGCCTTGCATCCATATCTGAGCCCTGGTTCTGCCATTCCCTCTTCCCAGAATGTCCTTCCTGCCTCTCAGCATGTCAGCTTCTAGGCATCCTTGAAAGCTTCATTCAAACCTCATCCCCGAAGGGAAATCTTCCCAAATAACGTCCCCACCATCCCTTTCAAAATCAATCTCTCCATACTACTTTTCTCTTTTCATTGTGACAAGTTTAAAAGCTCTGGAAAAGATGGACATGCATAGCCCTTGGCCCCAACTCACTGCTTATGAGCATTCTGCCACTTCTCTCCACCCGCTGTCTCTGTCCCCTACCTCAATCCAATATAATCACCACCCTCAGGAAATTCGACCTTGCAACAATAGCATTATCTAACATTCAGTAATATATTCTGAATTCCCCTTTTGCCACAATAACACCCATTTGAGCTGGGTCTTTGCCTTTGTTTTTATTTTGGACTCAGGATCCAAGCAGGATCTTGTATTACGTTTAGTTGCTGGGTTTCCTTCCTCTTCTTTCATGTGGACACATGCTCCACCTTATGATTTCTGTTTGATGACGCGGACTTTTTTGAAGAATGGCCCTTGGTATCTGGATGTGTCTGGTCATTTCCTCATGATTCGATTCGGGCTAAGCACCACCCAGCACCCCTTCCTTTCTTCAGTCACTCATGCTTGGTGCCCCGTCACAGCACCCTGTGCAATCTGACTTGTTAGCAAGGTGACCTCTGGCAAGTTAGTTAACCCGTCTGCCTCACTTTACTAATCTGTTAATGGGCTAATCGTAGCAACCATCTATAGATTGTGACAATGCCTGAAAAGCCACCGGAACGGCACCTGACACATAGTAAGCACTCACGAAACGTGGACTCTTGATCTGTGTTGTCACGCCTGGGTGTGCACTGGACTTGCCCACAGGCACACACATCTGCATGTGCTTCTGGTCCGTGTCCACTGTGTCCAGACCAATGTGAGCCCAAAACAAGTCAGAAGGAGCAAATGGAATGGAGTTGCTGCCTGACCTCGGTTCCCTGCAGTGATTTCACCCACTGCCACTGTCCTGCCCGCAGGGGACAGAACATAGGTTCAGGGGGTCCTCACCCAGCTGAGGAGCGAGCTCTCCTATGCCAAGCAGCCCTGGGTCTGCAAGGGAGGAAAGATGCAGAGAATGGCTGCATCTGAGCTCCCGTGTGACAGAGGAGCACGCAGCCACTTGGGCAGCCCGGATGCTGCCTGGTGGCCTTCGGCCCCTGACAGGGCTTCCTGAGCTGGCCCATCGCTTCCCATCGGCCTGCCCCTCTCTTTCTCTCTCTCCCCACTTGGCTGCTTTATAAACCATGTCCCAACATTTTTGAGCATTAAGCTCTGGGTCCCTTTTTGTGCTCTAACATGAAAAAATCAGCTCCTGGAGTGGGAGGGCACAGTGAAGGTGAAAGTGTTAGTCGCTCAGTCGTGTCTGACTCTGCAACCCCATGGACTGCAGCCCTCCAGGCTCCTCTGTCCGTGGAATTCTCCAGGTGAGAATACCACAGTGAGTTGCCATTCCCTTCTCCAGGGATCTTCCCAGCCCCAGGAGCAAACCTGGGTCTCCCGCATTGCAGGCAGATTCTTTACCATCTGAGACACCAGGCACAGAGATGTGGGTGGTCTGAAACCCCATCAGGCCTGGCCTGATGGCGAGGGCCTGGCACGGCTTCCCTCACTGATTCCTCACCGTGGCATCTTACAGTGAGGCTGAGGAGGTACTCTGGGGCACCAGGGAAGCCGGGATGGAATGAAGATTCAGGTTCATGTCTGTCTGAGATAGGGTCCCCAGTCCCTAACCACGGCAGTACCACCACTTCCGAGGGTGTGTCAGCTGCCGCCTGTATTATCTGGAGAAGCCCTGGCAGTTACCCTGTCGGGACTCCTCTGCCCAAAGGCCATCTTCTGGCCAATTTACCCCACCTTATCTTTCCTCAGCTACGCTCACTTCCTGCGCTTGGATTTCTGCAGTCTCAACTTCATCTTCGGATCTAGTTTAAAGTTCACCTCCCAGAGGAGAACATCTCTTTCCTGATATGTCCCTCCTTCTCCCTAAGTCTAGGCGAGGTCTCTCCTTAAATGTCCTTACAGATTCCCTCTTGGATAATATCCATCTTACTGCAATCATTTGTCCAGTATCTGCCAGCTTCTTGAAGAAAGCCGGCACTCCATGATCAGTGGTGAGATAGGTGGAGGGAATATGGGTGGGTGGTGCTTGGATGGCATCACAGTGCTTCCCTAACATCATTTCCCATCTCTGGGCTGCTGGCCACCGACCCCTCAACCCAGAGGTGCAAAACCTCCAGGCCATACCCTTCCACTTTTCAGGAGCACTGAACCCACCGTGGCCCCCCGGGCAGGCCACTTGCCCTCTGCGGGTCCCCTTCGCCTTGGCCAGAAACTGGAAGTAGCCATCCTTGCCCTTCCTACCTCACAGAGTTACAGTGAGGTTCAAATGACATAGTGTAAGTCAAGGACCTGGAGACAAGGCACAGGGAGGCTACTTGTCTACCCGGACCACACAGCTAGTAAGTGACTGAGCCAGGATTTGTCCCAGAATCCGTGTTCTGACTATGCATGCTGCCTGCAGGAGAAAGCCTGCGTATTCTGGGCCTTCACACTGTCCTCACACCCCACCTGCCCTTCCCAGGAGATTCCCAGAATGGAAAGCCCTAGATGAGGAGGCGGGAGAGCCAGGTCCTAGTTGTGCCTCTAACCTTGTATGGTCTTGAACTGCACCACTATAAAAAGAGAGCTAACATTTCTTGAGCCCTTACTGGGGGACAGACACTATTTTAAAATGTATTGGCTCCTTTAAAACCTAACATCCCTATAGGTAGGTGGGAAAACCCATGGAGAAACAGAGATTTGAAGCCACCTGCCTAAGGTCACAGAGCTCCCAAGTGACAAGGCAAGATGAAACCCAGGCACCGCACTCTTGGCCAGCCTGCCATCCTTCCCCTGAGCATCACAGAAAAACAGTACCATATTGCTCCCTGACTTTGGGCCTCAAATGTCATGTTGAAAAATTTTACAAAGGGGCCTGTTTTATTTCAGACCCTGTTAGTGTCACACCACCCAGCCTAGCTCCCAAATCCACAGGCAGGAGGCCCCACAGTGGGCACAACCCTACAGGCCGATGAAACTCCAAAGAGAGCGAGTTCGGCACAGAGGAATCAGACTTGGGTTCACAGGGCAGAGCTGCACGCCAGGCAACCAGGAGCTCATGAGGACCCTCTGACAAAAATGTGTGCTTAGCGCTGGGAGGGACACGGGCTCCAGAAGAGAGAACACTTCTTTGTCTGCAGCTGCGAGCAGCCTCAGAGGACAGCATCCAAGTTCCTATGAGAAACTTAGGATGAAAAGTCAACTGATGAGCCAGAGGCCACATGGCTCACTCAGCACAGGGCCAGCGCTGTACTTGGCCCCTGGTTGTGCCTTGCGGCTCTCTCAGCCCCACCTAATAAGCCCTCTCCCAGGGCCTGCAGCTCTAACACCAAAAAACCTCAATTAATAGGCATGTAATTATTTTCTAAATAAACCATACTTGAATGTGTAATAGCAAACAATGGGAGATTTGAGAAAATCAAGTTAAGCATGATATACAGCTATGCAGCTCAGCTAATAAAGTGATTTTCATTCCTACAGCTTGTTAAAACTATGTGCTATGGACAGATGACTTCGTGGATGAAATGTGTGCAGCTATTCCTGGGGAGATTTCCCCCGCCAACACACATCGGACCTGGGAGGCAGGGCATCCTATAAGCCAAGCAGGGTCTTGTGGAGTGGGGTGAGGGACCCACATTTACTGAGTAGCTACTATGTGCTGGGTACCTGGTTTTCTGACGCATGTCAACTCTGTCCTCACCCCAGCCAAACAAGATGTGTATTCTTCTCCCCAGTTTACAGATCAGGAAACTGAGGTTCACTCAAGGAGGGAACTGTGATAGCCAAGGCTGCCCATCTGATAAATGACAGAACGAGGATCGGAACCTAGACCTGCCTGGTGACAAAAGCCACCCACTTCCCACCAGCAGGTGCCTCTCAAGGTGGGAGCAGCCCCCTTGTCAAGGTCTCCAGGACCTCTGTGTCTCCTCTCCATAATTTGCACCAGCTATTCCAGCCCTCCCTGCTACAAACTTATACCCCAGCCCCACAGAGGTCCGTGCAAAAAGGAGGAAAGTTGCTGGGACAACTGCAAGGGAGGACCCAGGACAAGAAGTTAGATGAGACCAGGACTGTGCCCTGGGGCCAGTCCTCACCACCCCCCCCCCAGACTAGGGCCCACCCTGGCAATGGGCATCCAGGCCAGGGCAGGATGGGGAAAAGACATCCTCCTCCCCAGTCCACTCCACCAGCCTCTTCCACCACCACAGAAAGGCACCCGCTTGGTTTTCCCATGAAGCTGGAGCGGGACGGGGGCGGGGAGTCACAGGAGAGAGGACAGGAAGATGGGGGAGGACCTTAGAGAAATCAACGCATCCACACCAGCCCTTGGTCCCCAGTCCCCTCTCCCAGCTCTCAGAGAGAGGAGTCACCTGGACAAGGCACTCATGCTCACCTCTTGGCACCTCCCCTCCGTCACCCTCATTTCACCCCCAGGGAAACTGAGGCTCACAGCCACAAGGCGCTTCTCCCACAGCCTCTCCGCTGACGTGGCCTTGTCTCCATCCACAATAGCATCACCCCGGAAGTTCAACCACCAACCTTCCCGCCACAGGCCTCCCTCCCTGCCTGGCTCCATCCTCAGCACCATCTACAGGCCTTCCAGAGCTGGGCCCAGGAAGCCGGAAGGGCCTGGAGAAATGAACTTGGCCATGGCTCCCATTATACAGATGTGGACAGCAGCTCAGTGAACCCCCTCTATGCAGGACACTCCAGACACCTTCAGTCTTACTGAGAGCCCCACACGCCACCCAAGCGCCCTCATTCCAATGCTCCTCACTTCCCCTCTCTTCCTAGGTCTGATGGCTCGCCGCTGTCTTTCAGCCTGGGCTTCCCTAAGCCCAGGAGGGTCCTCTCCAGAGCCAGCTGGAACAGGGAAAGGGCAGGGAAGACCACATCTGGACCCAGGACTGAAGCGCCCTCCCCCAAACCAGCCGGCAGTCTCTCAGAGACCAACATTAACTTCGGCCAGGGAAGACTTCCTCGCCCTCCTGACCCTTGCATGCCTTCGCCCAGCCTGACAGCCCAGCCAAGCCCCTCTGAGGAAGGGGTCTCCGGCCCCCGCCCCTCCCCTCCAGCAGCCGTCAGCCCCCTCTCTCCCTCTGACAGGCCTCAAGACTTTTAACCTCACCGTGTAGCCCCAGACCCTGATTGCCCACCCCTCAGGCACTTGCCCCTACACACACCTTCCCGAATCTGGGGCCAAGAAAGGGGAAAGACAAGGCCGTGTCTTCCTCCTCGGGACTAGGGGGTGGGTGGAGGTGGTTCTTGGTAAGGGTGGGAGGGCTGTGGAGGAAGAAGTGACAATGGTTAGGAGTTGAAATTGGGGTAAAAGTGACGGAATCCAAGCAGAACTTCCCTCCAGCCAGGCTTCTCCAGATTTCATTTTCTAGGTTAATGCTCCTTGTTCCCCAGGCCCCCTACCATGGCACCTTCCTCAAACTTTAAGGCCGACAACTTGAGGGGTGATGAATTTTGCCCCCCCACCCCCACCCCGCCCAGTGCAGGGGAGAGGTAGGGTGGGACTGGGAATGGAGACAGCAGAAGCTCCAAAAAGAAACCAACTTTGTGATGGCTTCCTCGCCTCACAGCTCCTGGACTCAGCTGGGGGAGAGGGCAGGAGGGCAGGGGGGTAGACCGACTGGCAGAACTGGGGCGAGGGGCCCCCATCGATGGGGAAGAACTCAGGCTGAGAGTCTACTCAATTCGGTCCCTCAGAGGCAGAAAGGCCCCCTCCTTCACAGCCAGCACTCCCCCCACCCCAGGCTCTCAGCATCAGGCTAAGGTTGAAGGGGCCACGGTGGGGGCTTCGACCTCCTAGCTGACACAACCACACCTACCCAGAGCATGCAGGACAGACAGATCCACGTCATCTTCGCTGAGTGCTGTCCCTGGGGCCACGCTGGGGCTGGCGGGTGGTCCCCCTGAGCTCACAGCCCGCACAGAGCAGGCAGAAGGGAGCTCTGAGTCCGCAGCAGCCTCGGCTCTGGCCCAGCCAGCATCGCTCGCCCTGCCTGCCTCCAACTCACCCTCCCTCCTCCTCCTCCCCCCACTCCACCCCTTGTCCCAGCCTCTTGTCTCCTCCCTCCTCCCAGCTCCACTGGTGGCTTGCAGGGTCTGAAGCCTTTGCTTTGCAAGGAGTTAGCAGAAGGCGGAGCAAAGGGACAGCTACTGGAGACAGCCCCTCCCCCCAAACCGCTCCTGTACCCCCAGTCCCAGACACCCAAGCCCTGTGAGCTACCAGGCTGCTCCTGCCTTCTGGTTTGATCCAGCACTACTGGCCAGGACTCTGCTTTACTCCCCATAGATCCCTACCCCCAGAACCCCGATGGAGGGACAGACAGACAAGCGATGGCACAGCCTGAACTGTGGTTCTTCAGGCCTGTCCCATCTCCAAGGACACACACGTGCCCTCCTACCCTGGAAACACACTCCCTTGCACACACTTAGCTAGGTCAGGCTCTGGTGCCCGTTCAGTAGCTCTGAGCCTGCACCTCACTTGACTCAAGAGAAACCAGGCCTGAGATGGCTGGAAAATGGCCCTGCCCTCAGGGCTGTGAATTTCCTTCCAACTTTTTCCTACTTGTTTTTTTCCCCCTTCTTTCTTTTCTCCAAACATCTGTCCCAGCCCTTCCTGCCCTTCCTAAAGGAGCCCCGCTCCAGGCTCCCGCGAGAGTCTGTTTTGCTTGACTGTGCCCTGGGCCAACATTTGGTTTGCATTTCCCCACTTCCTCCTCCGCCTCCCCGGCTCCCCCTCCCAGGGCCGTTTTCACCTCCCACCATTCCATATGCCTACTTCTCCCAAACACTGTCCCCACTACTCACTCCTGCCAGCCCTTCTCAACCCGCCACCACCTTAGCCCAGGGACTAGAGTTTGGGGTCCGGGTGGGGGGAGGGGGGGAAGACGAGGGGTACAGATTCCAAATGCATTCCCAGGGCTCGCTGCAGGGGAATCCAGGAAAATCTGCCCCGTGCCTTCATTGTCTCAACTCCCCCTCCAGCGTCCCCCCAGAAACTTTCCTCTTTGAGCTCTGGCCACAGCTGGACCAAGCCAGGGTGGGTGGGGCTGGTGAATCACCCGCACTATTTTTTTGGAGACTTCCAGGGGAGGGAAAGAGGGCTCAGCCCCACCCCCTTCTGTAGACACACACACACACACACACACACACACACACACGACACACAGTTCAACTCACACAAACACACAGAATGCCGAGGACAGGGCCCCACCCAGAGTAGGCACTCTGAGACCATTTTCTGGGATTGAGTAACTTGGCAAGAAAGTCCTCTTGCTTGAGGACTTATGCGCACACACCAGCATGCGGTACATGCCCTGGGCCACATGTAAAAAGGGTTACGTATCCCCTGCCTCTCTCCCCGACTCACCCAAGAGCATGCCTTCACCACTCTGTGTCAGCACCTCACACGGTGCCGTCCCCGCGTAGCGCCTATACGACCAGCCTCTCCCCTCGGGTGGACCTGTCCAGCCAGGACATCTACTAGGGCGCCCCAGAACGAGAGGGAAACAGTCACGCTTTCCCCGGGAAGGGCTGCCGTGTGTGGATGGGCAGCTGTGTACTGCACAGAGGACTCTATGACTTGGCGACGCCAAGATGTCAGGGGAGGACACTATAGCAAGATGTCTCATTCTGGTCCCTCCTGGGGCGGGTGCCTGAGTTAAGAGTCTTTGTTCTGATGAAGACATGATAAGGTAAAAAATCAGGGCCCTTCTCACATCTCTCCAAGCCCTTCTGCAGAGCCGTGGAGCAAGGAAGGATTCTGCCCCTACTCTACACCCCTTTCCAGAACCACAGTGCCCCTGGATATCCCCTCCCAAGCCTGCCAGGGCTCAAATGACAGTTTAGCCAACACTGTAATGAAGCAGAGTCCCACATGTAGTTGGCCCTGCAGCCACTGCTGGGGATGTCCACAGGCAGACGCTCCTGCCAGCCCTCCCTATCTCGACTGGCTGGAGCTCAGGGCAATATAAGAAGGAGGCCTCTCTGGGAGCCCCTGAGCCCACCCCTAGCCCCCATCACCAGTGCTGCCAGCCCTCCCAAGCATTCAGCCAGCTCAGCCCTGCCATCTCCACACTCATTCCCACCCCAGCTCCCCCTGCCCTGCTCCCACAGCCCTGCCCTTTACAGCTGGCATCACTAGATGTGCCTGCCAGCAGCTATCTCAAGAGTTCTGAGAAATCACCTTGCAGCTTCCCAGAAATGCTGAACAAGACCAAAGACCAAGTCACAATGACACCAATTTGTCTGGCCTCCCACGCAGCCCAAGGGGGGCCCTGCAGCCCCCAGGCCAGCTCCCTCTGCAGTCCCTTCAGCTGGGACTGAAAGACAGGAGCAGAGAACCCTAGTGCTGAGGGTCTTCTTGGAAGAATTCCCCCATCCCTCTTTTCTGCGACTATGGGGGTCTCTCTTGTATCTTAATCTCTCACAGCTGGACAGCCGGACAGTCTTTCCTCCTACCAGTCACCATCTTCTCCACTGAAGGTTCAACTCTGCTGCCAGAATGTCTCTAACTGTATGTGATGACCCTGTTTCAGGACCCTGTTACCCATTATTCATCCTTCCCAACTGGTTGCCCTGCTCCACCCACACAAGGAGAGTTCCTTGGGCAAGGACCTGTCCTGTGTGTTGTATCCTGACAGCCTGGCATATAGCAGGTATCAGATATGATCGTAGAAGTAATGGATCAATCTACCAATCAATAGGTCCTGCCATATTTTCCTACTTCTACCACTTACTATCCCCTTCCCAGGGCTTCCTCGGTGGCTCAGCAGTAAAGAATCTGCCTGCAATCCAGAGTCTCAGGAGACACAGTTTCAGTCCCTGGGTCGGGAAGATCCCCTGGAGGAGCACATGACAACCCACTCCAGTATTCTTGCCTGGAGAATCCCATGGACAGAGGAGCCTGACGGGCTACTGTCCATAGGGCCACACAGAGTCAGATATGACTGAAGTGACTTAGCATGCACACAGCAAGCATGCATCCCCTTCCCAGGGGCTTCCCACATGGCACAAGTGGTCAAGAATCTGCCTGCAATCTGAGAACCGCAGGAGACATAGTTTTGATCCCTGGCTTGGGAAGATTCCCCTAGAGGAGGAAATGGCAACCCATTCCAGGATTCTTGCCTAGACAAGCCCCCGGACAGAGGAGCATGGTAGGCTACAGTCTATAGGGTCACACAGAGTCAAACACAACTGAAGTGACTTAGCACACACACATACACATCCCCTTTCCAAACCCTCCTCCTGGTCCACTCCAGCCTCCCTGAAAGGATGTTTTGGCATACCTTACCTACACACCCAACTTTCCTCAGCACCATATCGTCCATGCTGATCTCCGAGCTCTGCCAGAAGGGGGAGTCTCCAGAGGCTGGACCAGTATCGCCCTTCCTGGGGTCCTGACCCCATGCCTGGACCAGGGACTTACAGGCAGAAGCTGTGGGGCTGGTTGGGTTTTCCAGGCTGAGATCCCAGAAGCCTCAGCACCTGCCCCCACGCTGTGCCAGGACACCCACTGCCACGGCCATTCTGCAGCGGCTAGTGTTTAACCCTACTCTCCTCTCTGCAGGCCGAGCCTTCCTGCTCACTGCCCAAGGCCCTCCAGCCTCTAGCTCAGCAGTCAGTTGAGGAAAGAGCCAGGACTGCAGGCTCTGGGGCTGGTGCTGAACTGAGGCAGAGGGAAGGGGAAATGAGGGCAGGAATAGAGCTAACAGGCCTCGTAAGCCTGAGCCTGGCACTCCTGTATCCCAGCCTGTTCCCTGACCAGCAGAATGACAGAGCTGATGGTCTCAAAGTTCCCTGCCAGCCCCACAGGTGCTGTGGGGTGAGACCACACAAATTGGCGTGAGACCACACAAATCGGTGTGAGACCACCGATTTCCCGGGCCAAGATCCCCACTCCCTCCAACCCATTCTTCCTCTCCTTCCACACTTGTCCATCAGAAAGTTCTTCCTGTTCTCAGCCCATCTCCTAACGGAGCATCAGGTCTCTTCTCGGTCACCATGGGTCACAAATTCAAAGGTCATGGAACGTCAGAGCTGGAAAAACCTGGAGCCTTTCTAGGGGTCACCGTCAAAACCTTAAAGGGCCCGACAGGAGTTAAATGAAAGGAGCAGGCAAGGAGTCCCTCAGAGACCCAGAGAGCTGGCAGGCTCCACTAAAGGGGACCCTGCTCCTCGTCAACAGCGGCTGTAGATCAGCGACATGGCCCACACTGACAGATCTTTTGATCTGTCAAGAGAAGCCTCAGATCTATATTATCTTACAAAACCTTTTCTACAAAATATGAAAAATGCACTTTTTAAGTGCTGGCTTTTTCTTCTTTTAAATCCGTTCTGCCAGATTAAATTAAACAAGTCTGCCAGGAGAGTTTGGTTTTCAGGGCACCGCTCACCTAACCCAGCCCCCTCATCTGAGAGATGACAACACTGCCGCAGAGGGAGGGGTGGGATCGCCCTGGTGTCACAGGGCTGTGGCTCCCAGCACCTGCTGTCCAGTCACTGTAGGACCAGAGTCACGCTCTTGTCTTTCTCCTGCCAACTCTGCAACCGCTGCCTCCACACAGGGCTGCACACACCACAGCCTTCCTCCAAGCCAGTCCCAGGGGCCTCTCGTTCAATAGGCAGGGGCAGAGCTGGTGCTGGGATTCCCCACCAACGTCCAACTACAGATTCCAACAGCACAGAACACAGCAATCTGACACCTAAGCCCTCGGTAACTACATCATACCCTTTGGCCCCCTTGGGCAATGTCCTTCCGCTCCATGCCCCTGGAAGGAGCAATATTAACTAACCAGACACATATCTGTGGTATCATATTTAAGCCTCCTACCAGCTCTTGTTTTACAGATGCGGAACCTGAGGCACAAAGAGGTCCAGCAACTTGCTCAGCCTCACATAGCTACTATGTGTGAGAGTGGAGTCCAGGGCGTCTGATAACACATCTTGTGGGCATCAAGAATTTTCCTGCTGTTCCTCTAGCAATAGTGTCACCCAGAGACTAGGGCTTATGGTCCCATGTTGAGGTGATATGTTAACTGTCCTCCCCACTCCTTGGCCAAGGAGGTCAGCTGCCCATGCCCAGGACTAGCTTGGGTTGGGGGGCAGGGGGACACAGAGAGGGAAGCCAAGGACAGTGCTGCCACCTGCGTCAGGATGAGACTGACTGGCTCCCCAGTGGCTCTAGAAGAGCCAATCAGAAGAGAAAAACCACAGTCCTAGCAAGCCCTGGGGCTTCCCTGATAGCTCAGTTGGTAAAGAATCCTCCTGCAATGCAGGAGAACCTGGTTCAACTCCTGGGTCAGAAAGATCTGCTGGAGAAGGGGCAGACTACCCATTCCAGTATTCTTGGGCTTCCCTTGTGGCTCCGCTGGTAAAGAATTTGCCTGCAATGCGGGAGACCTGGGTCCGATCCCTGGGTTGGGAAGATCCCCTGGAGAAAGGAAAGGCTATGCACTCCGATATTCCAGCCTGGAGAATTCCATGGAGTCACAAAGAGTCAAACACAACTGAGTGACTAACAGCTAGTAAGCCCTGGGGCCTGAGTTCTGAGTGAGAACAGAAGCCACAGGTTTCTGCTCAGATAAGCCACACTACCTCTCCCTGCCCCCCATCCCCCCAAACATTGGCCTTTGAGTCCTGGGCGGCCCAGGGCCCTAGCAGAGCCTCCATGTACCACTGGACAGGATGTTCTTTGAACTAGACTGCAACCAAAGGGTGCATGGGGTCTGAAGTCCCAACCATGCTCTACTCACCAAGCCTGACCTGAGACACATCAGCCTGGAGAATGGTATCCTATGGGCCAAGGACGTCCAGCCCCTTCCCCATGTCCACCACCCCTCTAGTATGAGATGGAGTTGCCTCCTTGCACTCCAGAAATCAGAATGCTCCTTAAGAAGGGAAGTGAGTTTCCAACCAGGCCCTGCCTGGGCCCAGCTGACCCAGGAAGGAATATTACTCACACCTCCCTCCATTCAGCACCCTTCCCCTACCTCCCCTCCACCAGCACCCTGGGTGAGGACAGTGTCTGGGCCAAATCTTAATAATTTTTAATAAAACCTTTCCCAGAGCTTGACTCAGTGATCTTGATCTCTTCCCCAGCTCTAATTTCCTGCCTGACTCGGGCTCCCAGAGGCTGGAGGGAGGCAGCTGCGGCTGATCACCAAGTCCCGCACCCCCAGCCCTCGACTCTTATCCTAGCCTAGGAGCACTGAGTTCATCCTCAACCTCGGCAAATGAGGAGGGGGAGTTGCCAAGTTGCCTGGGGTCCAACTGACCTGGTCTTGGCTGGCCATTCCTGCTGCAGGTTGCCTTTTCCCCAGTCAGCAAAGCCGGACTCCGCAGCATCTGAACTCAGAGCCCACAGGAACGTAGATGGGGCTCTGGCCCTGCGGTCCGCAGCGCGTGCCTCCCAGCCAATCCCTGGACACAGTGCATTTTGCTAGAAGATTTCAAAGCACACCTTGGATGACTGGAGGGACTGGAGCCGGCTGGCACCTCTTCCTCACTGCGGAGTAGCAGTGGGGGAAACTGAGTCCCAGAGGCAGCACCTGGGAGGAGGAGCTGAACATTCAGGCTTCTTATGGAGTGGAAAATCCTTCCTATGCATGTGATTTGAAGAGTGGATACCGGGATAAATCCCTCCATCCTCACATATCCCATGTCTGGCCTGCCTGAATGTCTACAAGGAGGGAGAGCCTGCTGGAAAAGCACAACAAAAATTAATCCTGAATATTTACTGAGTACCTACTATGGAATAAGCACTTGGTAACCATTCCAAATGTCCTACATCATTTAAGCCTCACAACAAGCCAGTGATATAGGCATTTTTATAATCCTTATTCCACATGTTTGAAAGCTAAGGTACAGGTAGAGTAAGTCACTTGCCCAAGGTCCACAGCTAAAAAATGATAAACCCAGAATTCAAAGCCAGGCAGACCAGCTCCACTGACTCTTAACCTGAGTACCACTGAGCCCCTGCCCCCATATGACAGGGCCCTCTCTAGTTTCCCTAAGGAAAGGGGAGTAGATTAAAAGCCAGAACCCCAGCCCCTGAGATCCCTCCTCTCACTGGAGCCTCTTAGGGGCTCAAGGGCACGGTCTCAGAATTCTCTCTGTGCCTCCAGGGGAGGATTTAAGGTTACATGCAGTCTCACCAGTTCCCTACTCTGCTGGACAGCTAGGCCCCCACCTCCTCCCTCTCCCCAGCCTCCTCCACCCCACCCCACCACACACCCTGAAGACAGTCAAGGATCTCTGGATGAAGGATGCTCAGCCATGGCACGCCCACCCACAGCGCTGCGGGTCCCAGCACACCTCTCCTCCCTCACTAACCCAGCCATTGCCCCAGCCCCCATCCTTTCCACACTTGGTTCAGGTCCCTCCATCCTCCTGAATAGATAGAAAGTCCCTCCTGACATCCACCAGGTTCATTTCTCACCCTGTTAAGGACCCAGCCTTAACAGTCTCACTCTGTCAAGTCTTAACAGCCTCACTCTATTAAGGGCCCAGCCTTAACTCTGCAACCTCTGAGTCCAGTGCAGGGGCAGGGGGAATGCGTTTCCAGGGACTTGCCCTCCTTTTCCACAGAAATTTCAGAGGGATGCAGAAAGCGTCCCCCCGCCCCGCCCCGCCCCAGAAGTGTTCCTCTGTGCCCAGGTCCCCAGCGTCCTCGCACAGTCTCCAGTGTTAACCTTTCGACTTCTGACCTGAACCCCAGATGCTGCGCTCTGGCAGAGGGGCGTCCACTCCCCGCCGTGGATCCATGCGTGGGAGGGGGCTCCCCAGGAGTTCCCAAAGTCTCACGAAAGCCACACTGACCCGCTCAAGGTAGATGTCCCTGAGGGCACGAGGGTGGTAAACCCGAGGAGAGTGCCGGTAGGGAAGAGTGAAGTAGGTGTCAGGTGAGTTTACCTGTCTTCGGAGACAGAAGCGCAGGGGCAGGAAGCAGGAAAAGAGGTACTTGCTCCATCGAATCACGCAGGAGAAGCACCAGCTCAGTCGAGTCATGTTGGCCCCCGAGGTGGGTGCCCCCCCACCCTGGGCGCGAGGGTCAGGGTTGGGGGGAGGAGGACCGGCTGCTCTGGGGAGGCGGTGAGGAGCAAGGCGAGAGCCCCGCCCCGGGGTCTCCGGGACACTTAGCCCAGCAGGAGCAGCCCGGGTGTCCCGGCCCCTCTAGCGGGAGGAGCTCGATGGGGCCCCCGCGGCGCGGCCCCGACGTGGCTCCATCTGCCTGGAAGCCCCAATGGGAGGCTCGGGGGCTGCAGGACGCTTCCACCCTGGGGGACTTCCTCCAGCTGCTGCCTCTCTCCTCCCCTTGGCCTGACAGCCTCCGCCCGCCGGTCTCCCAGGCGAGCTAGGGGGCGGGCACCGCAACTTCGGAGGAGGCTCGGGGAGAGGAACGCAGGCGAGGCTGAGCGGGCAGAGCAGAGGTGGTGCCAGGCGCCCAGCGTCCACCTGCGGGGAAGGCGCAGCGGCGGCGGCGCGAGCCTGGGCGGCGGTGGCGGCAGCATTGTGCTCCAAGCTGCAGTGAGTGTGTGAGTGTGCGTGTGTGTGCCTGTGTGTGCGGATTTCCCTCCAGACCTCACTCCAATTTCCATATTGCTCCCTAGAGCATAATGTGATTAACTTAAACGGAGCCTCCAGCTGCCCTGATTGAAGCAGAAACATCCGTGGGCCTGGCATGCACGTGAGAACACCTCCCAGACAGGGCTGTCCCAACTTAGCAACCTCTGACCCTGGCCACACCCCAACTCCGCTGCCTGGATCCCTCCCCAGACAACAGGAGGGAAAGAGCTCTGAGCATCCAAAGGCGCCCCCACGAGTTGGAAAGGCCTTGCCTCCCAGGCTGAACCAGCTCTAACGGATGAGAGCTGGTGGGCCACCCACAGCTATGGCTGAACCACTCCTCAGGGCTCAGGGTGGGCCCCGTCCCATTGCCAAGTGTCACGTGGCCGCCATCAGACGCCAGGGACCCTTCTCTGCCTCTGCTATGCTCAGAAGATGTGAACGGGGGTTGGGGACCTCTCGGGAATATTGCTTGGGGGGGTGGGGTTCACCTACTATGTCCCTGGCACTAGGCAGAAGGAAGAAGAGGGGGTGAGAAGGAGGTTCTGGACTCTGGAGAGAGGGAGAGAGACACAGAGAGAGAAAGGCAGAGGGAGACCCACAGACAGACTTCGGGGAGGGGGAGAGGCAGCGGTGAGCTTTGCCCCTGGTTTTTGTCGCTGCAGAGAAACTGGGAAGGGAGCCAGCCAGCCAAGCCCAGAAAGAAAAGGGGTGGGAGAGCTGGAGAGCTGCGGCTGAGAGCAGACCCTGCCAGGGCCTCCCCACCGTGACAGGCCACTGGAGCACCAGCCAAGGGCCCGCCCCCGCCCCCCACTGCTGCCTGCACTCCCCGCCTGGGCTTCCCTGGGCACCTTCTCAGGCCTTTTTTTTCCCCCCATGGCAATGCCATCTCTCACGGTCTCCTTCCCAGCATGCGGCCTGAGGACCGAGTTTCTCAGCGAGCTCACTTCTGCCTCCAAGCTTTCCCCCACTCAGCAAATTTGTCAGGTTCCCCTACATCCCCAGCTCAGCTCCCCACTGTGAGACAAGCGCTTTGGGGGAGGCTGGCAGGAGCACAGTGAACACAGTGAAGGAGAGGGAAGGGGGCCCTGCCCCGCCTGGCTAGAGAGAGAAGAAAGACAAACCTCAGCCCCCAACAATCTCCAAGCAAGGGGGACTGCCAACTGCCTCCTGCCCCCGCAGCATACATCACCAAGGAGGCCCTGGATGAAAGCTGGAGCGGGGGTACGGGGGTACCAAGGAAAGTAGGTGGAAATAGAGCATATGAGCCCATCCCTAGCAGACCCTGCCTTTGCTCTTGCCAACGACCTCCAGCCAAGTGCATGGCACTGTTGAAATCTCTGCCAGGCTGCAGAGCGAGCCTTCCTTCTCTCTGGTGGCAGAGGTTGGGGGGGGGGGGCACGGGTCCTATAATTTCCACAGGCACCCCCACCCTGGCGCCAGAGGAATTGGATACATTGTGAGATATGTGAGGAAACTGAGCAAGTGGAGCAAAGTTTAATCGAAAGGGATCACTGGTTGAATTTGTTAAACAGAAGGAAGTTCTTCAGATAGGCTGAAGCCTGGCCCTGCCTAGACTGAGAGAGGAGGACAAGGTGATTTTCCTTAAGAGGATTCTTAACACTTCTCAACACCAAAGAGCATGACAGGTACTTACTAAACAGAAGGAAGGAAGAGAGGATGGGAAGAAAGAAAAGGAACGGATTTCTAAGCTTCAGCCCTTCCGTACAAGAAGATCTTGATGAATAGGGCTCAGAAGGTGGAAAGTCCTTAATTTCATCCACTGGCCAGCAGGAGGTGTCCTTAAGCCAATGACCCTCCAGAGAGGAAGGGAAGAGACCATGGTTGACAGGGATAAGAGCCGGGCCCAGCCCGGCCTGGAGCATCTCCCCAGCTCTCCCCTCCCAGCACCTGGCTCCACCACACCTCACTGAGCTTCATGCCTGCTTTCTCAGCTCCTGGAGGTCAGTGAAATCCTGCCCCCTGGTGTGTGCCCTCGAGACACAGAAATGTGTCCTTGGGGGTTTGGTGCCTTATGGGAAGCCACACATCCTCTGTTCTGTTTTCATCACTGAAGAAGATCAGAACCTCAGGGGCAGCAGCTACAGGATCCCCGAACCTCCCGGGAAGCTTTAGCAGGGATTCCCTCTGCTTCCCATCTCAAATTTTGTGGATGCATGGAGGGGTCCAATTCCAGCAATCCGTCTCTCGATTTCAGTCCATTTCTCTTCAAAGCATCAGAAACTGCATCTGGTAGGTTCTAATGTGTATCCCACCCCCCGTCTCTCCTTCCAGGGCCCCAAGTGTCAGGGACAGAGATGCAGGATTGCACAGAATGGATCAGAGGCAGGGGACTTAGAGGGCCACAGGTAAAGAGCCTGGGCAGACCTGGTCTTTTAAAGGGACCTGACATCAGATTGCAACCTCTCTGCAGCCCCCATGTGGGTACCCGACAACAGCCCCCTAGTTCCTCACTTTGGCCTCCACAGTGAAGCTTTTGAAAAGCTGGCCACCATCCTCGGAGGGTTAACCAACTCTCTGGGGACTTTTTGCCTCTCCTGCCCTGTGCAGGCTCCCACAGCCCCCCAGGCCTGTCTCCCAGCCCTGCCAGCCCCTGGGCCCACCCTTCCTCCCTCTGCCTCCTCCCCTCAGCTAGAGTCCAGACAGCCAAGTGGGTCTGGCCATGGCTGGAAAGAGGAGGAATTCCTTCTCCACACTCCACTCTTATTTTACACAGCCCAGAGACCTGAATTCTGAGGCCAGGCCAGGGAGGAGATTCCAGAGTCTAGAGCCAGGCGAGATGGAAGCCACATTCCCAGAAAGGGGGCTGCTTTCCCCTCACCCCACCAGCCTCCGCACCCCCACTCCCTGCGAATCGGGAGAACAGGAAACTTCCCAGCGGCATCCAGAGAAGGTGTCAGGGAAACAAGAGAGTGGGTCAAAGCTGCCAGCTCCCCGGGGACAGGGTAAGCACAGATTCTCCTCTGTCCCGGGTCCCCAGGGCCACAGTGCCCCCACTGGTTTTGTCTGTGAGGAGACAAAGGCCGCTCCTATGAGGGGAGAATGGCTTGGGCATCTGATCGGAGGCTCTGGGTCTTGCTTTCACACCGAGAGAGATGCATAGAGGCTGCTCCCTAAGGCCCCCAGCCTTTCTCCTCCATCAGATGGGGACGGCGGCGGCAGACCCCGCTCTCTGTGTGCTTGCTCACAATCCTCCCAGCCATAGCAGTTCCTCCCTGGGGCTCTCACTTGGGTCTCACCTCCAAGACCAGGTGCCCCAGAGCCTCAGCACTTCCACCAAGGGTGGGTTTCCTTCCCCAGCCCCACTCAATGGTTAAACTACCCAACCATATTCAAGGTCCAGGACTTCCACATAGCCTCAGAACTGGGGTCCCTGCAGAGCTGGAGTCCCATTTCAAAGGGGCTCCAAGGTTTCCTCCTCTGATGCCCCCACCAAAGTTCTTCCATCCCTCTAGTCTCAAGTCTCTGTGTGACCCCTAGCCAGTTCATGTCTTCAGAGCATTTAGCACTCTTATTGACAGATCCGCTGACTCCCTCACTCCCTTCCCCACCAGACTGCCAGCTTCCAGAGGACCTTGTCAGTCATTCAGGGCTGTACTCCCAACACTCAGAACCCGGCACCCAGCACTCAGCATGGTTCAGGGCACATGGTCAATGAACATGAGTTACTTGGTAGATTGGTTGGTTGGTTGCATGAATACAGGAGAGGAGGAAGGCAGGCCATCCCTTCTTCTAAACCCAGAGACCCTGCCCCAGCCCTGGATTACGGCCAGTGGGCAGTATCATTTTCCAGGTTCTAAGTGCTACTGCACCAGGAGGGTGGGATTTTTGTGCCTCTCCACTCCATCCACCTCCTTATTCGGCTCCACCACATCCAGTACTGATTCCAGTTAAAATTGAGAGTGACCCAACACCTTCCCCTGCTCCCTCCCCCAAGCCCAACATGTGATTTAGGAATAGGATTTGAGATCCAGAGAGGGAAAGTGACTTGCCAGGAGTCACACAGCTAAGAAGTAGCAGAGCCAGAATGAATCAAGGTTCCCCCCACACACCTTTCTGGCTCTTTGCTTTTCCATAGCACAACATTGCGGATGGAGGGGAGGAGGCTGAGAAGAGAAAAGGTCCCCCTCTTATAGATACCCAAGGAGGTGAGTCCATAAATTCTCTTTCTCCCCTTCACCACTACTAACCCAGGTCTGTGACTCCTGACAGGCAGGAAGTTCCTCCTGATACCTAACATTCACCCCCACTCTCAAATTCCAGACCGTTTCCTTTTAGACTGCTTTGCCTGGGGAAGGACAACTTGATCACTCTCTTTGCACAATAAATGCCTTCAGACACTGGCGACTAGTTATTCACGCCCTCATCCCCACCCCACCCCCAGCCCTCTCTATTCCGCAGGCTGAGAATCCTGGGTCCTCTGGGCCCCTTTCCAAGGGACTTCCATCACCACCCAGCAGCTGACATGATAAATGGGTGGGGGAGGGGTGGGGACAGATCTGGAGTGATGGTGCACATTGATCCATTAGGGAGCCCGGGGGCCTGGGCTGCCTCTCCAGGCAAGCCACAGCATCTAGGGGCAGAAAAGCGAGAATAGGGGCTCTGAGGCCATCCTGGTCATCCCTCTGGCCCCCAGAGTGTTCATTGCAGGGCCCGACATGGAGACTGCAGACCTAGGAGCTGGGCTGCTGGGTCTGAGCCCAGGTTCCAGCAATGAGATTAAAGCAGGGACTGTCTAATTGATTCTGATGGAACTGGGAGGGGGAGTGAGATGAATGGAGAGGGCAGGAGGAGAGGGTGGAAGGAGGGGGCAGGCAGGCCGGGAGAGTCCAGTCTGGGAGACCCAATTGCATCAGAACCAGCTAATACAATTACTGTCCACCCCACTCCCCCCTCCCAAACACAACCCCCTCCTCTTCCTGGGAAACCAGCCCACTGACTGTCTGCCCCTGAACTGGGCAGAGAAGGCAGCTGGGCATGGGAGGCACAGACGGAAAGGAGCTGGGTTAAAGCCCACAGTCCAAGAAGCCAAGATGACCCAGAAAGGCAAAGATAGTGACAGTGACAGCAGACAGCAAGGGACATCAGAGACAGAGACAAATGGAGATGGACACAGACAGATAAGCAAATCCCTCCTACTCCCCCACTCCATTTTCACCTACAACCTTCCTCCATCCACTCCCTGGCGCCCCTCACCCCTCTCCAGCCAGGACATCACACTGGGCTCCTCTGCTGGGCCCACCTCCCAGTTATTCCTGCAGAGGGAAGAAATGGGAAGAGAGGCCAGGAAATGGGACCTCCAGTCTCTCTGGTCCCCCTCATCCCAGGGCCCTCAGCCTGTGCCGTGCAGGCATCCAGGATGGTGTGAGAAGGGAGGGGGCCGGGAGGAGCCAGGCCACTGAGACAGATGCCAGGTGGAACCCAGGACGGAGAGGAGGACAGGAGGGGGAACACGGAGCCTCCAAAAGGGACAGCCAAGACAAGAAAAGCAGTGAAGCCGAGGCTGCCAAAGACCAGACAAGTGAGAGAAGCCGGCCTGGGTGGAGGGGAAGCCAGCAAACAGGAGGAGGAGGAAATGGTGGCAAGGAGACAGGAGGAAGGTGGCGCGCTCTAACCATCTCACAAAGAGCGGTGGGGAAGGGCCAGCATCAGGCAAAGCGTGGGTGATGGGCAAGAATAAAGAAGGGGGAGAGAAAGCATGGCATGCCACCAGCCAGCTGCCAGGGAAACTGAGGCATGACACAGAGTGACATGGCCTCATCTCCAGGCTCCAGAAGCAAGCAGGGCCCGGGCTTCCAGGGGGTCCCAACCCCAGGTTCAGAAAACCCAAAGGGCAGACCCAGAGAGAGTCCAGGCTGACCTGCAAGTGTCTGGCTGCAGCCCCTGCGGTCAGGAGCCAGGTCTGGACCAAGGCTCTCAGGGTACTTGCTTCTAGACTGGGAGAAAGGCACGCCTGGGCCAGGGGGCCGGGCCGGGAACAAGCTTCCGGGCGAGCCTCCAGCACCTCCAGATATGACACCTCCACTCCTCCACAGAAGCCAGGAGAGCTGGCAACTTGTGTGCCCTGGCTGGAACTCTGTGTCAGATGTGGGTAAAACCCCTGCCTGAGTGCTAACTCACTTCACTCGTGTCCGACTCCTTGCGATCCCGTGGACTGTAGCCCACCAGGGTCCTCTGTCCATGGATTCTCCAGGCAAGAGTACTGGAGTGGGTTGCCATGTCCTCCTCCAGGGAAGCTTCCCGACCTAGGAATTGAACCCACGTCTATTACATCTCCTGCACTGACGTGAGGGTTCTCTACTACTAGTGTCACCTGGGATGCTCAAGTAAAATCCCTGTATCCCCTCAAGTCAAGGCTGCAGCTCTCCTGGGCTGGCAGATTTCCGTTTGCTCCCCTGCCCTGAATGGTATCATGTGGCTTCCTCTTCCCCCCTCAAAAGGGTCTCAGGCCCCCTCTGTGATCTCCTGGATTCTGGTACTGCTAAGTTCTATTCTCACTCCGTCTGGGAGCTTCAGGGTAGAGCAGGGCAGGCCCAGCCCCAGACAGAGAGAACGAGCTTACTGATGCAGCCTGCCCAGCCCCAGCCCGGCCCTGGATGGATGAACAGAGGCCATCGGGGTGGAGACTCAGACCCGAGGGTCAGAGGGAGCACCGCAGACTAGGGTTGGAGCACAGTCCCCCTGGGAGCCCCCATGTCCTCGTCTGAGGTGCAGGCACCGCTGCATTTGCTTTCTGACTTCCCAATGCGGTTGAGAGCATGCCAGGAGACACGTATGCGAAGTGTCACCTCCATCGTTCCCACACTCACCTGCCAAAGTGGAGGGTTGAGGTACAAAGCCAGCAGAGACCAGGGTCCAAATCTGGCCCTGACACTCACCAGCTATGTGACCTTGAAGAGATTATTTCTCTATTCTGAACCTCTTTTCTCTTCTGTAAAATGGAGACAAGGATTCTAGCCTCCTGGGTAGCTGTGAGGATTGAATTAAATGTGAAAACTTCTGGCACCAGACCCAAATCATCAAGGCACCCTCGGGAGCTACCGGACAACCATCTCAGAACCTGAGACCAGGACTGACACCCTAAGGTGACTATAAAAGCAAGTTCATCCGCCCTGAAACCCTTCCTGGGTCTGCTAGCTCCATATTGCACACCAAACCCCCACCAGACAGAAGCTCCCCGCCAGAGCCCTGGGCAAGAGCACCCGTCTGGAACATGGAGTTCACACTGCCATCTGGGGAGTGGACACCAAAAGGAGGAGGAGCCAGGAGTCCCAGCAGGATGAAGCCAAAACAGCATGGTTAGGAAGACACTGGGAGCAGGCCAGAGGAGAGGTAGAATGGGGGCACATGAGCCCAGAAGAGGCTGGAACTCAGGAAGAGAGAGGAACTGAAGGATGCCTCTCAAGCAAAGAAGACAGAAAGGAAAGCACAGCAGGGAGTTCCTGAGCTTCCCGTCCCCACTGAAGATGTGTGTGTGTGTGTGTGCTCCGTCGTGTCCGACTCTTTGAGATCCCAACCCCATGGACTGACTGTAGTCCGCCAGGCTTCTCTGTCCATGGGATTTTCCAGGCAAGAATACTGGAGTGGGTTGCCATTTCCTACTCCAGGGGATCTTCCCAACCCAGGGATCAAACCCACATCTCTTGAGTCTCCTGCTCTGGCAAGAAGGTTCCTTACTACTAGTGCCACCTGGGAAGCCCCTCACTGAAGATAATAAGGAAGAAGTGGTCAGGAAGTACTCAAGTTAGACAACAGGCAGGACTTCCAATGAGGCACCACACTGCCAGAGAGGCCTCTGCTCTTTCTGTACTATTCTTCTCCTCTCCTCTTCTAAAATGAGGTTTGCCTCTTCAATTTCATATGACTTAGCATGAAACCTCAATATTAAAAGTTCCTATTCACTTTAGCAAAAAAGCAGGCCTGCCCTGCTCCCCTGGTCCCCAAACCTCCAGCCTTACTCAGCTCAGCACCTTCTGTATGGATTCTCTTGCTGAAACCAAAAACCAGTCCCACCCTTCCTGGCCATCTTAGATCCCTGGGGCAGGGGACCACGCCCATCCAGACATCTACTCCTCGTCCATCGCAAACGTCTTCCTCAACCAGGCCTTGCCGAGGCCACTCACACTTGGTTCTGGCCAGCGCTAGATTGTCCCCTTCCTGACGTTCCCATCTCTGGGAGGCAGAGGAAGGCGTGCAGAGGCTGAGGATGCAGACAGAGGCGGTGGAGTGGTGAAGCAGCTTGGAAGACAGGCTGATGGAACCACATCATTGTTCCTGAAAGTTTGTAAGTAAGGGCTGGGACTTGGTTAGGAATGGGGTGTGTTTTGTTTAAGGGGCCAAAGGAAGGAAGCAAAAATGAGCCTGGAGAGGAACTGTATACAGCATAACCAGACACACATGAGACACACCCCCACAGGGCAGGGGGAGGGCGCTGGAAGGAAGGATCTATGGCTGGAACTCGGTAGACAAGGAGCGCCGGGGGACCAGGACAGCAAAGGATGAAGAGGATGGAGCTGAGAACCCCCAGAAAGAGAAACATAGGTACCAATGGAAACTTCTGGCCATTTTGGACCCCAAATGACATGCAAGTTGGATACAGAAGAGTCTGCAAATGAGGCTGCTTTACAGAGAATTCTTTATCTCTGTCCTGCTTGACTATAAGGAGATGCTGATGTAGGGCTGCCCTGGAGTTAAGGACCACTCCAATCTTCCTCCTCAAGACCCTCATCTCCTTGGAGCTGGCCCCTCTCCCTCCAGCCTTGGGCCCCAGGGAGGGGAGCCTCCTGGGGCCTCTCCCTACCCTTACATCTCTTTCTAGATCCCCAGACATCCTTATATCTCTGCCCCTCATACCCCAAACTTCCTCTTCCACAAGGGGTCTATCCTTTAACCCTGCAGAAGGGGGAACTCTGCTTGCCATAGAGAGAAGCTTTCTACTGATGAAAAGAGGAAGGAAGGCAGCAAAGGGAAGTCAAGAAATCAACAATCATAGGAGGGACTTCCCTGGTGCTCCAGTGACTAAGACTCTGCGCTCCCCAGTGCAGAGGACCCAGGTTTGATCCCTGGTCAAGGAACAACACCACACACGCCACAACTCAGAGTTTGCATGCCACAGTGAAGATCAAAGATCCCATGCCCTGCAACTCGGACCAGTGCAGCCAAATAAATTTTTTTTTTTAAATTATGGGGGCAGGACAGGCAGCAAGGCCCACTGGGATCATCATCTCAGTCAGCCCCCTGCCTTCCCGAGATCCCCTCCAGCCAGGGTCAATAAGGGGCCCTCCTTGCTTAAAGTTCTTCCAGAAGGGAGATGCCAGAGCCTCCCCAGACCATCTTGTTCTCTAGCTTCACAGCCCTGACTGCCGGGAAGTGCTTCCTAAACTCTGACCTCCTACCCTTTTACTGCTTTTCTCACAGCTGCTGGTGGCTTCACACCTCACATCCTGTCGATGGCCTCAAGGTCACAACTAAGAGAGCAGATCTAGGAGGAAGAGAGTGGAGGAGACCCTATATCTGGGTCCCGCACCTTGCAGCCCTCCTCACCAGCCTAAGCCTTCCTGCCAGCCTCACTCCGCTGCAGGCTGAGGGAGGCCCCCGCCCAGAGGACCCCAAGTGGACACTTCCGGGGAAGCTGGCTGACTGAGCATGCATGTGGACCTTTGCTCTCCTCTCAAACGCCTCTAATGCAACAGCAAAGTTTTTTATTTTGTTTTAATGAAAGCGTAGAGACTTTCCTGGTGGTCCAGGAGTTAAGAATCCACCTGACAATGCACAGGACATGGGTTTGATACCTGGATCGGAATGATCCCACATGCCGTGGGACCCTTAAGCCCGTGGGCCACAGCGATGGAGCCCACTCACTTGCAGCCTGTGCTCTGCAGCAGCAGAAACCGCTGAAATGAGAAACCCACCTGCCACAACTAGGGAGAAGTCCCCTGCTCAGTGCAGCCAGAGAAAGTCTGTGTGCAGCAACACAGACCCAGCGCAGCCACAAATACATAGATAATAAATAAACTTTTAAAAAAGCATGAAGCCTGGAGGATCAAAAAAGACCAAAACAGGAGAGAGAAGACCACAGGAGCGATGTTCAGCACAGCACAACCATGGCAGTTGCTAAAAACTGAAACACTTCTAGTCCAGTGGGTACATAGTTACAGCGCACCCACCCTCCCAAAGCTCTAGCCCCTCCTCTGCGGTTGCTAAAAACTAAAATACTTCTAGTCCAGTGGGTACATGGTTACAGCGCACCCACCTTCCCAAATCTCTAGCCTTCCTCTGCACCCAAAAAGGCTAACTCTTGGCTCACAAGAGGCCTCAGGACCCTCTCCAGACTCTCAATGCAGTCCCTAGCATCTCTTGTTAAATATTTTGATTATCACCCCTGACAACAGTGTCAAAATTCTGGGAGGCGGAGAGCAGATGGATGCGTGGGAACCCTGAGCCTGAGAAAACTAAAAGCTGAGCTGGCTGCAGAAAAAGCCAAGAAGCCACCCAATTCTTTAGCGCAGACCCCCCCAAAGGCTCAGGATCAGTGGCTTTGGAATCCCTTTGCAAGGCAAGGAGGAG
>SJXQ01006010.1:121583-143614 GCA_006408695.1 Aepyceros melampus | reverse complement strand
CCCCACCCCACCCCCCACTCTGGCCTGGACTTGCTTCTGCCTCCTGCCTCCTTTTCCTCAAAGAACACACATTTTCCACTCTGCTGGGGCCCAGGAAAGGATGAATGTGTGCCCCAAGGATGATGACTGTTCGGGCAAGGCCCCCTGTGGGGAATAGGGCCTCACCCCCTCAGCCCAGTGTCCACATGGCTTGCATACATGAACCCTCAGGACTGCTCACGGCCAGTCAGGGTTGAGAGCATGGGCTCTGCAGGCACAGGGACCTGAGTTCAAATTCTAGCTTCATCCCTGAGTTTGGTGACTTTGGATAGAACACCCTCTCTGAGGCCCCCTCTCCTCGTGTAAAATGGAGTTAATAACCTCCCAGGGTTACTGTGGGGACTGAATGAGACAAGGGTATCAGGCAAGGGCACAGTACCTGCCTCCCAGGAACAGCTCCCTGGGAGGGTGGGGAAACCCCACCCTCCTCCTCCCGCCTTGCCCCACAAGAAGGAGCTGGGGTTTTCTCCTACTGGTGGATTCGCCGTGTGACCCCAGAGATGTCACATTGTTCTTTAGGCTCTGATTCTTCCTTTGAATGAGGAGCGCGCTGGGCAGCTGTAACCGGAGGCTCTTTCCCAGGCCGGGATTCTAGACCATAAGGAATCACGTCCCGCAGATACTCATGGCCGAAGAAGGGGCTGTCCTCAAGATGACCAGGGACCTGAAGGGTGAGCGTGTCCAGAGAGAGCTTTGGGACGGCACTTGGGGAGAGGTGAGGGGTCTCGGAGCCCACTCCTCTCTGAGGTCTGACATCCACCGTCCTCCCCACAGCTGCTGTCTCTGCCATCCTTCAAGGCTACGGGGCTGGGCGGCAGCCGGTGACAGACGCCAGTGCTGAGCTGCACAGACTCTGTGGCTGCCTGGAGCTTCTGCTGCAGGTAGGCCCTCCCGTCGCCATCTCTCCCGTCTCTCCAGGTCCCAATAAAAAGTAGTTGAATGGGCTCTCCCAGGCGCTGAAGGAAGAGCCCCGCCACTCTTTGTTACCACACACTACCCTGTCTCTGTGACCGTGCTGCACACTCAGTTGTGTCTGACTCTTTGCGACCCTAAGGACTGTGGCCCACCAGGCTCCTATGTCGATGGGATTCTCCAGGCAAGAATACTGGAGTGGGTTACCATTTCCTACTCCAGGGGATCTTCCCGACCCAAGGATTGAACCCATGTCTCTTCCATTGCAGGCAGATTCTTTACTATTGAGCCACTGGGGCCTCCTCTCTGTCAATCAGCAAATCCTTCTGGACATCTCACCTCACTCTTGGAGGGAAGTGAACCAGAGCAAGGCTAGGGTAGGGTTGGGCGGGGCTGCAGGCAGCCTTCTGCTCTAAAGACAGGTTTCAGAGGCACGCATGTCCCTGGCTGGCCCTCCTAGCTGCTGGTTACAGCCTCAATCATCAGTAACACTAGCTTTTATTGAGCACCTACTATGTGGCCAGCTAAACTTTGTATATGCCCACCTTGTTTAATTTGGGCTTCCTTGGATGGCTCAGATGGTAAAGAATCTGGCTACAGTTCAGGAAACCCAGGTTTGATCCCTGGGTGGGAAAGACTCCCTAGAGAAGGGAATGGCAACCCAGTCCAGTATTCTTGTCTGGAGAATCCCATGGACAGAGGAGCCTGGTGGGCTACAGTCCAGGGGGTTGCGAAGAGTCAGACATGACTGAGCGACTTTCTTTCTTGTTTAATTTTCTTTCCTGTGGTGCTTGATGACCAGCCCATGCCCAACCCCCAACACATCCCCTTCCTACTTCTCTATGTGCGTGTGGATGTGTGTGGTGTGAGTGTGTATGTGCGAGGTTTGTTTGTGTGTGGTGTAT
The DNA here is from genome assembly GCA_006408695.1 of Aepyceros melampus. Lineage (NCBI taxonomy): Eukaryota > Metazoa > Chordata > Mammalia > Artiodactyla > Bovidae > Aepyceros > Aepyceros melampus. The sequence goes on along the minus strand of SJXQ01006010.1, from coordinate 141,758 downwards.
GTTGTGTGCCTAGGCGGTCTCCTGCCAGTCTGCCCCTCAGGCACTGCAGGCCAGTCACACCAGCCTCCTCCTAAAGCACAGCAGGAAAGCACCTGCCTCAGGGCCTTTGCACCTGCCGTTCCCTCTGCCTAGACTGCTCCTCATCCAGAAATTTGGATGGCACATTTCCCTTCAGATCTGGACTTGAATAAAACCTCCTCAGTGAGGCTTTTTTGAGCCACCTAATCTACATTTTTAACACACGCCACACACACACATCACACATCCACACACCCCACACACATCTCACACATGCCTACACACGCCACACACTTTCCATTCCCTTTCTCCACCTTATTTTTTCTCCTTATCAGTCAGTGCAATCTAATGTACTATCTGTTCTGCTTATTTACTTTGTTCATTGCTGTATCCCCAAGGCTTAAAATGGGGCCCAGAACATAGTAAGTACTCAGTGAGTATTTCTGCGATGAATGAATGAATGAGAACACCAAAGGCTCTGAAAGACTGAGCAGCTTGCTCCTGATCACACAGTCAGCTAGGGCAGACCAGGACCCTAAGCTGGCTCTGTCTGCATGAGCCCCTTCTCTGCCACCATATGACCACTCAGCACGCTGGATGGCAGAGTGGGTTCTGGCAGGAAGCATTTCCACACTTTCCTTTCCCTCTTCTTGCTCCCAGTTTGACCAGAAAGAGCAGAAGAGCTTCCTGAGGCCTCGGAAAGACTATTGGGACTTCCTCTGTGCGGCCCTGTGGCAGCAGCGGGGGGACACGGAGCCAGTCCGCTTTGTCCACTCACTGGACAAGGTATCCAGGGCCAGGGGGCGGGGAGGCTAGCCTTGGCATGTAGGGTCCTGCCCCTAGGCCCTTGACAAAGATGGCTCGGGGGCTGGAGGTGACACAGGCCTGCCCGAGGTCCCCTTCTCACCCATCCCTGCTCCACTGACTGTAGGAGCCCTCCCCTGGTCCCCACCTGTCATTAGCCCTGCCCTCAGCACCCCTCTGGCACTCCCTTTCCTCCCACAGCCTTGAGTCCCAGGACACCCTTTCTCATCAACAATTCAGTCATTCCATCTCCTCTCCCTCTGTCCTGGTTGAGTTCCCTCTGTCCTAACACCTGCACCTGCCCACTTGTCTCCTATGCACTCTCAGTTGAAGACTCCACTGGGGAAAGGCCGGGCCTTCATCCGCTTCTGCCTTGCCCACGGACAACTGGCCGAGTCCCTGCAGCTCTGCCTCCTGAACCAGAGCTTACCAGGTGGGTAAGAGCCTCTTTACCCCAAAAAGGATGATTTTATATCAAGGACAAATAAAGGAAGGGTTGTAAAGGGAAAGTCAAGGAAGAAAGGGCAGAGGGGGAGGTTAGAGCCTCAGTGCTGGTAGCATCGTGATGCTTGGGCCTCCTGGTCCCCAAGGGCCATAACCCTGTTCTGCAGAACCATCCCAATATGGTGTGCAGTGGAAATGGATTCTCTGAGGTCGGGGGCGGCAATAGCACCAGAACCAAAGGCCAAGGGCATGGATCATTGTTAACGCAGGGAGTGGTATGGCCCCCGGAGCCCTCTGGTGTGCCCTGAACTCCAGGAAGACATCCTGGACTCCCTCTATGCTCTCAACGGGATGATCTTCGACTTGGACCTGCAGCGGCCAGACTTGGATGGAGCCTGGCCCATGTTCTCAGAGTGAGTGGGGGCAGCATGGAGGGGAGCTTCTTTTCAATGCCTGCTCCCAGTACCACCACCCGCCTAAGCTAACCCTAAGACCTCAGTCCCTAGCCCCATCTTTTCCTCCCTCCTTTATTGCTCCCTGAACTCCCTGTTCTCTACCTCCCTAAACTTCTGTCTTCCAAATGTCATCTTAGGATGTCCCATGATGCTGCATTAAAGAGTTGCTGGATTGTTGGAGTAGATGGTTAGAAGGATGAATGGATGTTGGGATGGAATGGAAGGATGGATGGAAGATGGGATGCATGGGTAGATGGATAGAAGGAATGCATGCATCAGGGTGGAAAGGCAAGAATGCAGGAAGGTGGGGGATAAATGGGTGGCTGGAAAGATGGGGTGTCCTGCATCCAAGGACCAAGACCACTGCTGGAGAGAGACCTAGCGTCTCCCTGCTTCTTTCACTTTCAGGTCCCACTGCTCCAATTCCAGCCGGACCCGGGGAAGAAGACCCAGAAAAACCAAAGATTCCCCAAAAGAGGTGCCTCTTCCCAACCTTCACTCTAGTTGTCTCTTCTCTATCTCTGTTGGGACCCCCAGGTTGAGAGTAACTGAGCCCTGACCCAGCTAGACAAAGACGGAGAGGCCAACGTGTGGCTCTCAGGAGCCACAGTAGCATAGGCTTATATTCCTCAGGTGGTGAGGATATCTACCAGGGAGAGAAAGGAGCCACTGGCAGCACCTCCAGGTGCCACTGGGGGCCCTGGGGAGGAGGGAAGGCTGGGGAGGGTGACTGAGAGCTTATAGAAAACAGCCCAGGGAAACCACTTTTGCTGGACAGTTTGCAAACATATCAATTCAATTCAGACAGCGACTAAAGAGCCAGATTGCCCGCTTCATATCCCAGCTCCATCCCTTACTAGCTATAGTCTTTGGCACAAAACTTGCCCCGCCTCACGGGGTGGAGGCGGGGGTTGTGACGATGCATCAGTCCAGGTGCAGCGCAGGGCAAGGCTCCGACTACATGCCCACTAATGAGGCAGTAGCTTGTGGTTCTCAACCTTCCATGGGCTCGCTTGGCACCACAACCCCGCCCACTTCCAGGACCAGGGTGCAGATACTACAGCTCAGTCTCGGACCTTAAGGAGTTTCAGAGCTTCAGGGAGATAGGCCCTAAAGGAACACATTGCAACACAAGTTAAATGTAGTGACCAGACACACCTAGGAACGTGGGAGTGCCGAGAAGGCTTCTTGACAGAGGTGACTCTTAGGGGCTGTTGGTCTCTTTAAGCTTTCACCACAACCCTGTAAGGAGATATTATTCCCATTTTACAGATCAGAAAAAGGAAACACAGAGAAGTCATGTTTGGTGGGGGGAGATCAGAGGAGAGTAGTGGGAAGGACTTAGGGGAACTCAGATAGAGGCAGAAGATGAAGGTAAAGGAGGGAAGAAGATGCAGACTGGGGGTGAGGCAGGAAAGGGCGTTGAGAAGCACTATTGCTCCCTGATGAGATGAAAGCCCAGGCCTCAGGTCACCTGAGGTTGTCAACACTCAGATTCCTGGGCCCTACCCCAGATCTCCTGAATCAGGCTTCTAGTGGGAGGACGCAGGAATTCATATATTTAGCAACACACTAGATTAGGGCTGTGGCTTCTCCCATGCACCAGGATGGAGAGCTGGTGCTGAAAGTGATGATGGGTTTGGGGCTTCTCTGCAGATATCAGCCACACATGGGAACTCCACAGAAGTCCACCTGGAGGAGCCGCACACAAGCCAAGCCAGCTGTCTGCGAGATGCACCCAGGAAAGACGGGTTGGCTGGACTTCCCAGGTCCCAGCAACACAGGCCTCATCCTCACTTTTTGGAAGAGAAAAAGGAAGATCCCAGGAGCCTTGGGTCCCCCCTGAGCATGTGGGAACTAGAGGGGCAGGAGTTTCAGCAAGACCAGGAGAAAGGAGCTCCAAGGACAGAGATCTGCCTGGAGGACTCAACACCCACCGTCCAGGGACAGGGGGAGGGGGCCAGAGAGACCCTGAAGGAGGTGGTAGGGTCAGAGGCTGAGGGCAAGGGTGCTTTGCTGGGTGTGGAGGGCCAGAGGACAACAGAGGGGACTCATGAAGGGGAAGCAGAGAGGAGTCATATCCATAGACTGCTGGCCTCCAGCCCCAAAGGGACAATAGGGGACGAAATGTCGTGGGGCAAGCAGGATGGGAAGGTGTCTAGTATCCCAGGGGAGCTCTGGGTCCTTCAGGGCCTGGGAACCAAGGAAGACTCCACCTCAGAGAAGCCTCAAGAGCAGACAGGAGTGACCAGTGTGACCAGGAGAGCGGAACAAGCAGAGATGGCCTTGCAGGATGTCGTCAAGGTGAGAACAGTTGAGCTCTGTCTCTGCTCCCCACTCTAATCTGGCCCATAGGCAGGTGTCTTCAAGAGTGGCCCTGGGACCTTCCAGCCCATAGACTAATTTGCATTGGTCCACACAGAACCATTATGATTTGAGGATACCATTGGAAGTTCTTTGGTTCATCACATGAAGAACATGCATTCTTCAATTTATCACAATCCCCACCTCTCCCTATTGCCTCACACCAGGCTCACATTGTTCATCCATGCTACCAGCCCAGCCCCTGTAGGCATCTGAGTTTGCAACCCTTCCCAAAAGTTCTTCAGGGCAGTTGCTTGTCCTCAAGTTCTATAACCCTCTTTATTGGCAGATTTCTTCCTAATATCTAAGTTCTGCTGTTGCAGGCCCCACTCACCTCATTGCTCCTGTGGCTGCTTCTCCTCGAGGTCACCCAAATTGTTTTCAAACCTTCCTCTAGCTTCCTCCCTAGGCAGAGGCTTCCAGATGCTTGCTGTCAGTGACTTGGATTTTTTAGTGAAAGAAGAAATCATGGCTCCAGGCTCACCCGGGGGCACAGCCAGGCGCCACAGCTCCCAGGGCCCTCCCCAGTCCTGCGCTCCACCCAAGGGCTGTTTCACATGACCTGGGTCTCATGGGGGTGTTTGCCAGGTCAAGTCTCGGGCTGGGGTCTCTGCCCTTCTCCTTCACCTTCCATTTCCTTTCACCCTGTCCCCGCCCTCAGAGCCTCAGACATGGGCTGCAGAAAACCCAGGAGCAAGCCCAGCACCAGGAGCAGCTGCTGAAGGAGCAGGAAGGGGAGCTGAAGGCACTGCAGGAGCAGCTCAGCAGGTAACCTAGGCAACCAACATCACAGCCAGGTGTGGGAGCCAGGAGGCCGGGGGCAGGAGGCCCGCATTCACGGTCATGCCAGCAAGCATCTTCATGCCAGGCCTTGTGAGGGCACAACTTTAGGGTGCCGAGGTATACAGAGCACTATCCCTGCTACCCTCTGCCAGCCCCCTCCCTCGCTGGCCTCCCTAAGTAGCCCCAGGAGAGCTCTATGTGTCCCTCCCTTCTCGCACTCACCTTTGCCATTTGCTGCTGCCTCTTCTGCGTTCCCCTCTCTCTTTTTCATCTACGAAGCACCCCCCTCCACCACATTCCTGCCCTACTCTCTCTCTGTCTCCCTCTTTCCCTCTGTTTGCCTCTCCTTTTCCTGTTCCCTGTTGTACAATCTCTCTTTCACCCTCTTGATCATCGTAATCATAACTGTCATCACGGAGCACATACATCCCTGGCATTCTTCCAGGTGCTTGCTCCTAACAACTCAGGAGATCAGTCCTTCAAGAACTCCCATTTTATAGATGAGGAGGCTAAGGCTCCAAGATGCTACACAACTCACCCAACATCAGCTAGTTAGTAGAGGAGCTGAGATCCAGACCCTGCAGCTGACTCCAGAACCAGTGGGCTATAGGCCACTCCTCAGCCAGTATCCCCTGTGGCTGTGTATCAATGCCCCCTTCTCTCAAGCACATTCATCTTCCCATCATCACTCCACCTGAGGGGTCCAAAGCGCACGTTTGTCTCTGCTTTCCCCCTCAGCCTTTCATTTTCCTAGGTTCTTGGTCACAATTTATTTTTAAATTATGATACCACGCGAAGTTCATCCTTGGTCTGACTCAGTCTCACCATGTATCTCTCCCTTGGTGTCTGTGTGCCTCAGCCTGCCTGCCGGCCTTGCCTCTCCCACGTGGCTGACACCTGCCCTAACCCAGGGGAGCCTGCGTAGCTGTGATTCAGACTGAATCACAGAGCCATCTACCAACTGCTTAACAGGCTCAGAGAGGCCTGGGACCCAGGAGCCAAGGCCAAAAGGCCCCCTGGGACTCCTACCATGAGACGCTCAGCTGAGTTCTGCGTTCTTTTTTAGCAAAGTATCCCATGATTCAGACCCTAAGTGAGTGTAGGGGCCTTGCCCACCCAAGACCATCTCTGGGGACCAAGACAGGCTGCAGGGAGAAGCTGGAAGGTTCCGAGAAGACCACCCAGCCCCAGTTGCTCCCTGAGCAACAGCCTCCTGTCCTGCCCCCATTATCCCATCCATCACCCAGTCATTCCACAAACATTCCACATGCCCACTCTGTGCCAGGCCTGTTCTATGTGCTATAGTAGTTATAATTATGATGGTCAAGAGGGTGAAAGAGAGATTGTGCAACAGGGAACTGGAAAATGAGAGGCAAACAGGAAAAGAGAGAGACAGACAGAAAAATTGAAGATACTTTCAAGGATAAAATGCAAAATGCCGGTCCTTGTGGAGCTTACACGCCAGTGGGAGAGGCAGTTAATAAAACAAGCAAATAGAATACACAGGATGTCAGATTGTGATGAGTTCTAAGAAGAAAAAAATTAAAGCAGGAGAGAGGAATGGGAAGTAACAGGGGTGATACTTTAAAATGAGGTGGCCTCACCCGGGGAGACCTCACTAGAAAGGTGAAGTTTGAGTTAAGACATAAATGAAGTGAGAAGGAGTCATTTGTATATGTGATAGAAGAATGTTCCAGGCAGAGGGAACGGCAGAAGCAAAGGCCCTGTCGTGGGAACGGGCAGGGCGTCAGGAGTGCCGCTATAGCCCCAGTGGCGAGAAAGAGAGACAGGATGTAGGAAAAGGTCAGGTGGGTAACAGGAAACCCTAGTGGGTCATCAGAGGACCTTGGCTTTGGCGTGACTTTGAACCACTGAGTCTCCTGAGCAGAGGAGGGACATGATGTAACTCTGCTTATTAAAAATATATTTCTCTGCATTTAAAAAACAATTCAGGGGTTTTTAGTGTATTCACAAAGTTGTGCATCCACATCAATTTTAGAATATTTTCATCACCCCAAAGAGAAACCTGGTACTCATTAGCAGACACTGCCCAACCCCCCTCCTCCGCCTCCCTGCCCTGGGCAACCACTAATCTGCCCTTTGTCTGCATGGGTGTGCCTGTTCCAGGCTGGCCTGTGTTTTCAAGGATTCATGCCCGCGGCCCCATGGAGCTAGTCTACAGGGTTTGATCCAAGCTGGAAGCAGAGAGACCGATAAGGAAGAGGAGCTGGGATGTACTAGCAGCGATGGGGGTACAGGGAGCAGCTGGATCCTGAAGTCCAGGCTCAAGGGGTGAGAGAGAAAGACGGAAGTCGAGAATGACTCCAGGCCTTTGGCCTGACTAACTGGAAAGCTAGAGTCACTGTATGGAGGAGCAGGCTGGTGGGGACAGCTCAGGCGTTGGGTTTGGAGCCTGCCAAGTTCAAGACCCCTGTAAGGCACCAAGTGGAGCTTTGGATGGGTGGTTGAGTGGAGTAGAGGAGAGAGGGTGGGCTGGTGGACCCACTGAGAACCACTGGAATGAGGGTTGTGAGTAACAGAAGCTTCGGAGGCCGGGACAAGAGCCTCCTGGGAGCCAGGAACTCAGACCCCACACCCTGGGGAAAGGAGCCATGGGCTTCGAGCTGGTGATGATATGTCACCAGCTGAGAGAAGGGCCCTGGAGCCCAGGCAGAGAGTGAACAATGTTTGCTCTGCCTCTGTTGTGGCCACGGGCGGGGAGGGCACAGCAGGGAACAGGACAGGCACATCTACCCTCAGAGGCCTGCAGAGACAGACGACAGATCAACAAGTAGAAATACAATTTCAGATAGCCGCGGGCCCTGCAGGGGCCAGAGAGAGAGAGGAGAATCATCTAGAATTGGAGTAGGGAAGCACTCTCTGAGGAGGTGACATTTGAGCAGGATTCCAGCCGCAGGCAAAGCTGGGCCAGGCAGGTATCTGGAGAGGAGTCCTTCCAGCAGGAGGACTGGCAGGTGCAAAGGCCCAGGAGACGTGAGCCTGAGGACAAGGAGGCATGTGGCTAGAGCAGAGGTCTCCACGTGCTCTAGAAGCAGAGTCGTGAACAGAAGGGTCTCATGGTCTGACTTGGCTTTCTGAAGGATAGCTCTGGCTCTGGTGGGGAGAACGGACTCAGGATGGGCAGGATGCAGAGCCCCAGGCTATACACACAGCGGAGACGCTGCAGGCCCCAGAGCAGACCAACCCAGGGCTATAAAAATACACCTGGGCTTTCCATACCCGCTTCCTGGCTTTCTGACTGTGTGGCCCTGGGTCCCTCTTCAGCCTTAGGTCCCTGATTTGCAAAAGGAGATGGTTGACTCTCTTCCAGCTTAGAGGCTCTGTGAGGTCTTCTTTCTAAGCAGATCTTCCCCCTGGGTTAACCTCAAAGCAGAAGGGATTAGGACAGGTAAGAGTGGAAGGTCTTCAGATGGGGAACTAGGTAAATATCCCTTCTTCCTGCCAACTTGAGTGGCAGCACTGAGCTCCCCAGAGGCTGCTGCAGGACCGTAAGGATCCATCCCACTCTATACCTGCGGTCCACTCAGCCCTCGTGCCACGAACCACTGGTGACCAGGGCCCTGCGTGCATGCAAATGTGGGGAGGCAAGAGATTAGAGCTGGGCAGGCTTGCTCTCAGATTTCTGCTCCCTCCACTTATCAAGTTGAGTGACCCTGGGCGAGTGTTACTCCCTCTCTAAAGGTCTGTTATCTTTCCTATAAAGTGATGATCTTATGACCTGTCCCATAAATTTGTGAAAGTTCAATGAAGCAAGGCTATAAAGCACTAAGCCCAGTGCCAGGCACATAGTTGATTCTCAATAGACTTTAATTCCCTCCATGTTAAGAGAGGACACTTCCTGCCCTAGGAGTGTCGGTGGTGGTTTAGTCTCTAAGTCGTGTTCGACTCTTGTGACTCCATGGAGTGTAGCCCGCCAGGCTTCTCTGTCCATAGGGTTCTCCAGGCAAGAATACTGGAGTGGGTTGCCATTTCCTTCTCCAGGGGATCTTCCCAGCCCAGGAATTGAACCCGATTCTCCTGCATTGCAGGCAGATTCTTTACAGACTGAGCTGTGGAGGGAAGCCCTTAAGTACTTAAAATGCTTCAGTGGTTTCCATGGCACTGAGATCAAAGTCCACTCCTCCTGGAGCACTGAGGATGCTGCCTGCCTCCTGCTTTGCCTCCTGCCTCCCCACCCCACCCCGCCCCCTGTATGCTGCTTCTGCCGCTGCTAAGTCGCTTCAGTCCTCTGCCACTCATTGTCACACACTTAATTATCTTATTGGTCCATCACTCATTTTGACCACTGCCCCAAACATGCTATAAGCTCCACCAAGAACCTTAGGCATTGCCGTATTCCTGGCACCTAACACAGTCATTGGCACACAATAGGTGCTTAATTTCTTGCCTGGAGAATCCCATGGTCAGAGGAACCTGGCGGGTTACAGTCTATAGGGTCACAAAGAGTCGGACACAACTGAAGTGACTTAATGCTTCTGCTGCTGCTGCTAAGTCACTTGAGTCGTGTCCGACTCTGTGCAACCCCATAGAGGCAGCCCACCAGGCTCCCTCATCCTTGGGATTCTCCCGGCAAGAACACTGGAGTGGGTTGCCATTTCCTTCTCCAATGAATGAAAGTGAAAAGTGAAAGTGAAGTCGCTCAGTTGTGTATGACTCTTCGCGACCCCATGGGCTGCAGCCTACCAGGCTCCTCCGCCTGTGGGATTTTCCAGGCAAGAGTACTGGAGTGGGGTGCCATCGCCCTCTCCGGAAGTGACTTAATAACAGGTGCTTAATAAATGTTCCCTCTAACCCCAAAGACACTGACTAACCGCAGTGGTCACATTAGGGCCTGCGCTACCCACACCAGAGGCCCTGGGATCACTGGGCAAGTCATTTAGTTTAGGAAAATGAAATCCTAATACTGAGAAATGAAGAAGCCAAGGACTGGAATGTTTGTTAAGTCACTCTTCCCTACGGCTGCAGGGACTGGCCTTTCTGGATTTTCATTGTCAAGCCTCTTCCCCTAGGGGCATGGGTATACACACACAAACATACACACACACACACACACACACACATCCAGAGGTCATAGAATAGACACCATTACAACACCCACCTGTCTGAACAATGGAGTAAAAGGTGGGGGCCTGGAGCTAGGACCTTTTTATTTCCAGTCCATTAGATTTCTTAGAAACTTCTAGGAAGCCACTAAGACAAAAGGAAAAGGCAAGAACAGAACTGAGGAGTTTCCAAGCCCAAACTGAAACAGAAATTTAAGAAAGCCATATGTTTACTATGACTTTTTTTTTAACCGAAAAGACAATGTAATGCAATTTTTCAAAATATTTTAAAGCCAAAAAGTCACTTCAAATCCTACATCACTTACTGCTCTCCCTAAACACCACAGTTGTTTTCAGCTGGTGCTGCCCATCCAGGCTGGGCTCCCAGGTACCCGCTACTCCCCAGAGACCAGCCAGGATGGTAAGCATGCCTTTCCAGAAAATGATATTTTTAAAATGAAAATGTTAAAGAGAGAGAGAAAGAAGGAAAACAATTGAAAATATTGGCTCTTCTCTCTAACAGAACACGCAAGGCTAGACCCTGTTCTCATGGCTCTGATCGGTTGTGAGTCAGTCTGCAGGTGTCAGACCTCACAGTGCTTTGTTTGGTGTGATGTGTGTGTAGGGTGGTGAGTGTATGTGGTGTCGTAGGAGTTATTGGTGTGTGATGTGTTGTGAGTATGTGTGAAGTATGTGCATGGTGTGTGTGGTGTACATGTCATGTGTATGTGTGCGATGTATGTTGTGATGTGCAAGTTTAAGTGTGTGATGTGTTGTATTGTGTGTATGTCCAGTGAGGTGTGGTATAGGTACATGTGATGTGTGTGGTATATGTGTAGTGTGTGTGTGCTGTGTTGTGAGTGTGTGGTGTATGTGTGTGTGGCATCTAGTGTGGTGTGTGCGCCTGTATGTGTTGCAAATGTGTGTTGTATGTGGTATGTGTGCTGTGTTGTGAATGTATGATGTGTGGGGTGTTGTGTATGGGGTGTGTGCTATGTGTGTGTGATGTCTCGTGTGATGTGTGTACCCATATGTGTTGTGAATGTGTGTTATATGTAGTGTGTGTGTGTGCTCTGCTGTGAATGGATGGCATGTGGAGTGTTATGTGGTGTGTGTATACAGTGTGTAGTGTGTGTGCACTATGTTGTAAGTATGTTCAGTGTATGTGTGTGTGGCGTCTAGTGTGGTGTGTGTGCCTGTATGCATTGAGATTGTGTGTTATATGCGCTGTGTGTGTGCTGTGTTATGAATGCATGGTGTGTGGGGTGTGTGTAGTGTGTGTGCTGTGTAGTGAGTGTGTGTGGTGTATGTGTGTGTGCTTTCTAGTGCGGTGTGTGCCTGTATATGTTGTGAATTTGTGTTATATGTGGTGTGGGTGTGCTGTGTCGTGAATGTGTGGTATGAGGGGTGTTGTGTGGGGTATTATATGGTGTGTGTGTATAGTGTATAGTGTGTGTGTGCTATGTTGTGTGTTCAGTGTATGTGTGTGTAGTGTCTAGTGTGGCGTGTGTCCCTGTATGTGTTGCAAATGTTGTTATATGTGGTGTGTGTGTGCTGTGTTGTGATTGTATGGTGTGTGGGGTGTTATGTGGAGTGTGTGTATAGTGTGTAGCGTGTGTGTGCTATGTTGTGAGTGTATTCAGTGTATGTGTGTTTCTGTATGTGTTGTGGTTGCGTGTTACATGTGGTGTGTGTGTGCAGTGTTGTGAATGCGTGGTGTGTGTCAGCTGCCAGCTTCCCAGGTGGGGCTCCGGCCACTCAGCCCAGCTCAGACACAGATGCTGTGCCGTCCCCTCAGAACTCAGCCCTCCTCTGTGCCCAGGTGTCAGGAGGAGAGGGCCCGGCTGCAGGCGGAGCTGGAGCAGAAGCAGCAGGAGGCTGAAAGGAAGCACGCCGTGTATGAGGAGGAGCTTGGCAGGCAGCGGGACCTGGTGCGAGCCATGAAGAGTCGGGTGCTGGAGCTGATTCAGTAAGGACGCGACCCCGGGTGGGGTGCAGGAGAGGGCATGGTATCAAGCATGCCCTCTGGATCTTTGTGTATACCAACTCATTTCCTTCTTTCAGCCACCTCTGCTGTTATCCCCATGTCACAGATGAGAAAACTGAGGGTCAGAGAGGCTGACCTGGCCACCAAGGACACACGTCGTACAAATTTCATAGAGTCTTCTGCCTCTAAGCCAAGCCCCCCTCCAACCCCCACAAACACACACAGCAACCAAGGTTAGGAGAAGGAAAGAAGCCCAGAGGTGAACTGGGAGTAATCTCATGTCCTATCCTGCCTACATGCTGGACTTCCTCAGAGCACTGGGCCTGTGGCCTGTCCTGGGTCAGCTGCCCTGGGTTCCAGAGGCTGAACTCACCAGGATTCATCCCAAACCACTAAACTCACTGAAGGACAGGAGGAAATGTGTAAAACCTGCTTTCTACCCTTCGGTCCAGTGAGGAGACAATTCCCAGATACACAGCGTTCTCTCACCTCCTTCAGAAAATATGAGACTGTTGGACTCAGGTTCCCTTAGAACTGGAAGGCTTCTGAAGGATCATCTAGAAATAATCCTCTTGCACAAAATCCAAGTGATTAAAGGTGAGACAAGGGAGAGATCCGCCAGGAAAGAAAGAAGAATTTAAGGAATAATCTCCCCTGAGGAGCTGTCAACTGGGAAGAAGCTAATAAAAAATTAGCTATATAGCTCACAAAAGAATTTAAGATGGCTAACAATAAGACAGACAGAGGGAAGGAGAGACATATGATTGTTAAAGAAAATAGAAGATTTCCTGAAAGATGAAAAAGATACTCCTGAAGTATCAGGTTTAAAACTTAACACTGAACATCTTGGTAGCAGGATGAAAAAGAGAAATGCAGAAAGTTTCACCATCCATTCAAAGGAGCAATACCAGTTCACCAAGAGAGACAAATGTTTTTCCTAGTGCTAAAGAAATTAATCACAAGGTCCCAAACCACATAGTACAGTGTCCCCCCCAGAAGCATTATGGAAGACATGGCCCTAAGCCAAAACAAAAGGAGGATGGAGCAAGAAGGTTGACTTCTGTGTCAAGATGATAGACTGACCACACATTAGTTAGTTAGTTCAGTCACCCAGTGGTGTCCAACTCATTGCGACCCCATGGACTGCAGCACGCCAGGCCTCCCTGTCCATCACCAACTCCCAGAGTTTACTCAAACTCCTGTCCATTGAGTCAGTGATGCCATCCAACCATTTCATCCTCTGTCATCCCCTTCTTCTCCTGCCTTCAATCTTTTCACAGCATCAGGGTCTTTTCAAATGAGTCAGCGCTTCGCATCAGGTGACCACACATTATCCAGCCTCTGTCCTGAGATCTCACTAGAATGACTGTAAAGGAATAAAACAGAGAGAAAGTTGGAGGAGCCAACTACAAGTGAGAGATGATAGCTAATTTCCAGAAGCCAGAAAATAGATGGACAAGTGGATACGGAATTTAGCCCAAGTTAGTACTCCAGGGCCCAGAGACACCAAGAACACAGATGGCAGAAGGGAGCTGAGGGGCAGAAACTGGGAAATCTTACTGATAAAGTCATTAGAAAGAGCAGTGTACGCCTGCTCTGTACAGCTGTGCAGTGTGCAATGTACAGTGCTTTCTGCCTGCCTCCCTAACTACAGAACATCTAAGAGTGAGGGGTCTATCATCAGGCAAATAATTGAAAGTTGATGTGGCAGGTAGCTCCCTGCCTAATCTGCCCTAAAGTGAGGCTACTAGTCAGCCATCCCCATCTATGCCTTGGAGCCCTAACAGCTTTTATCACCTCTTTCTTAAACATGAAATGACAGCCGAGAATCCCCAGACATTTGAGGAGAACCTAGAAAATAAAAGGGAGTGACAAAGATAAACAAGCAAAAAAGATCCATCATCCATGATGCTATGAAAAGCAACCATCAAAAGATGAGAAACATTATCAGAAATTAAAAATATGATTACTGCAATGTTTGAAGTCACTCGGATTGAAAAAGAAAGACGAGGCATTCTCTCAGAAAGTATAATGAAAGCACAGATAAATGAAGGCATGAGAGAAATAGAAACACAAAGAATCAATCCAGGTGTTCTAATAACTTCTCCAACTGACAAGAGTTCCCAAAAAGGAGAGAATATAAAGGAGGTGATTATCCAGTAAAAATCTGAGATGCTTTCCCAGTTATGATGGGAGTTGTTCTTCAGATTTAAAGGTTTCACTGAGCAACCAGCATAATAAAGGAAAGGGGCAGAGTAAACCACATCTAGATACATCATTGTGAAATTTGATTAAAACAAAGATAAGGAGAATATCCTAAAAGACAGGTCCACTTATAAAAGAAATAGAACCCAACATATTTTAAGGGTTCAGTGACGTAGGGTTCAATGGTTAAGACTCAATGGTGTAATGCTTTCAAGTTCTAAGAAAAACTGGCTTTTTCCCTCGAATTCTTTTTTTTTTTTTTTCCCTCGAATTCTATATCCAGCCAAACTATGAAGCAAGTGGGGAGGTAGTGGAGGAAACACATTTTTCAGATAGACAGGTTACATACAATTCACCTCCCACACAGATTTTCTTCGGAAGTTAATTAAGGATATGCTCCAGAGAAAAAGGAAGTAAGCCAAGAAAGGAGAAGATGTGGAACTCAGGAACAGTAGCTCTAGGGCTTGAGGAAAGGAAAGGGAATTCCCAAGATGACAAGTGGGCAGCAAGCCCAAGAAGTAGTCAGTTCAGACTACAGCAGAAGTGTGGAGGGCCCAGGAGGGAGGTCTCAGGAGAGAAAAAGCTTCAGTAGGGTATCTGAGATGATGAAGAAGTGGGTGGGTGAGGATTGGACTGAACTGAAGTTGCTCAGTCGTGTCTGACTCTTTGCGACCCCATGGACTGTAGCCTACCAGGCTCCTCACAGTCCATGGGATTTTCCAGGCAAGAGTCCTGGAGTGGGGTGCCATTGCCCTCTCCAGGGGATCTTCCCGAACCCGGGTCTCCCACATTGTAGACAGGCGCTTTACTGTCTGAGCCACCAGGGAAGCCCGGGTGCGGATTAGGCCATGTTAAATGCAAGTCATGCAAGGAGCGAAGAAAAGTAATTAGAAAGTTCCAGAAAAACAAAAAATTTCCAAGAAAGGAAATATCACAGAACACAGCTCCAGGTGATGCAATATGTTTATGTATTGTCTAATAATGTAAATACTGCTCATTCATTATTTTCCGTGTTAGAATCAATCTAAAGGTAAAGCACAGAAAACAATTATAATTATAGAACAAACCTAAATGTTACTCAGAGAAGGCAATGGCACCCCACTCCAGTACTCTTGCCTAGAAAATCCCGTGGACGGAGGAGCCTGATAAGCTGCAGTCCATGGGGTCGCTAGGAGTTGGACACAACTGAGCGACTTCACTTTCACTTTTCACTTTCATGCATTGGAGAAGGAAATGGCAACCCACTCCAGTGTTCTTGCCTGGAGAATCCCAGGGACAGGGGAGCCTGGCGGGCTGCCGTCTCTGGGGTTGCACAGAGTCGGACATGACTGAAGCAACTTAGCAGCAGCAGCAACAAATGTTGCTACCTAGACAGTGTCAAGTATATAATAGGATCCAACAGGAATAGCTGTGAAGATGGAAATGTTCGTATTTGCCCAGTCCAGTATGGTAGCTACTAGTCCTATGTAGCAACTGAGTACCTCAAATGTTGGCTGGTGCAACTGAGAAAAGGAAGTTTTAACTTTATTTAACTTTAAGTTAACTTTAAGTTAAATAAACACCTGATGTCACTTATATGTAAAAAATACAACAAACTAGTGAATTAAAAAAAAGAAGCAGGCTGACAACTATAGAGAACAAACTAGTGGTTACCAGTGAAGAAAGGAAAGGAGGGAGGGGCAATAGAAGGGATTTTTTTAAAGGAAGTTATTATGGGGTTATCGTGTATGTGAAACTTTTGAAAATTGTAAAGTACTGTAGAATTTAAAGTATCTTTCATGCAATAAAAATAATAATAACATAAAAAGTTAAACATATACCTAAATATCCACATATGGCTAATGGCTACCATATTGGATGTTGCAGGAGTAGATGACAAATTAGGAGGTGGAGAAGGAGGAGCGCTGAAGAGAAAGGATGCTGGCACCATCTTATTACAGAATGGCAGTCGTATGATGCTGTCTATAGTTAATAGAATGAGTGAGAAATAAATGTGTGGGTATGTTCTATAAAATTCCAGTAGTAACCAATAAAGGAACAAAAAATGGAGATAAAATTGCATTGAGAGGAAGGAGGAGTTAGCAAGGATGGTAATAAATAAGCTGTATCCTGTGATATCAAGGAGCTCTATGAAAGATACTCTCTCTTGATAAATCAAGGTGGAAGAATATGAGCTTATTACTTAAACATGGAAGTAATATCAAGGAAAAAAACCTAAAGGATGTAAAAAGTGGTTTGCCACTGAGAATGGGAAGGAGGCATATCGATTTCTTTTTGATATAATTCCTTCCGGACTGTTCAGTGTTTAAATCATGCCTGTGTGTGTCATTTTGGTAAAAATGTTAAACAACCCACATTCCTAAACATTCTTCAACAAAAAACAGTGAGGATAGTTTTTGGGGAGCATGAACATACATAACTACAAGGCAGTTTGTACTGAGTGCCAAATAAAATAATAGGCATTATATGCTTTAGGGAGCTGGGGCAAGAGCCCCCTGGATCAAGGAGCATTTCTTAGAGGAGGAGGGATATGAACAGATTCTTAAATAATGGGTCAAGATTATGTTGGGTGAAGGGAGCTTGGGTGTCATCGTCCATCTTCCCAGAAAAACTGGAGACTCACTGATCTCTAATGTGTGTGTGTCTCACTGTCTCATTTGTCTTTGTCTTTCTCCCTCACTGCACCTCTTTCTTGGCCTCTCCATCTTGCTCCCTGTCTGTGGCTCTGTCCCTGTCTGTCTCTGCATTTTTCCCGTGTCTTTCTCTCTCCCTCCACATTGATCTCCCTGTCTCCTCTGTGTGTCTGTCTCCTGCTCCAACTCCCTGACTTCCTTTCTCTCTCTCTCTGAATGCCTGTACCTCTTCCCCTCCTTGTCTCCCTCTCCATTTCTGGCTCTCTGTCTTTCTGCTCCGCTGTTTCTCACCTCTTTTTGTCTCTCTCTGTGTATCTGTGTGACTTCCTCTATTTTTCTCTGTCTCCCCCTCTTCTTTGTCTCCATGTGTCTGTCTCTCCACCTGTGTATCTCCATCTTTCTCTCTTCCTCTACCGTCTTTTTCTCCCTCTCTCTGTCTGTGTGTGCCCTCACTCCCACTTGCCCATCAGAGAGAAGGATATCCTGTGGCAGAAAGTCCAGCATCTCTCGTCCATGGCCCCTGGATGCTGTGTCGTCTGCAGCAAGATCTTTGGCCGGTTGTCTCGGCGGTACCCGTGCAGGTAATGGGTGGGGAACAGCATCCTTCCTTTGGAACAGCCCAGTTTCCATCAGCCCACAGCCCCATGCCCACTCCAGAGAAGGGAGGGACACAGGAACTAGGCATTTGTGAAAAGCCACTTGAAGCTGGCCACTCATTTTACCCAATACTTGGCAGAGACATGAGCAAGAACTGTAGAAAGGGGGCAGACAAGGAATGGCCTCTTGCAAGAAGGGACTGGGTGACCCTTCCAGGAGCTGACTGGTTAATCGACCAGCTATCTCATCTGGAAAGAGAGTTCCTGTCCAAAGGAAGCTGCTCTCCCCACCTTGCCCTGGGAACATGGTGAGAGGGCAGACAGCAAGAGAAAGGACAGTGGGCCGTCAGGAGAACTTGCCACTTGGAGGACCCTGGAAGGGTGGGGCATCAGGACACCTTTTCGGAAAGAGAAGGCCTCCTGAGATAGACCCAGGGCCGTTCAGCCAGAAGATGAGAAATGCAGAGACAGACACAAAGATGCTCGAACTTCATGACCCATCCCCTATATGCACCCATGCGCACCCACTCTCCTGCCTCTGCTCCCCAGGCTCTGCGGAGGCCTGGTTTGCCATGCCTGCTCCGTGGATTACAAGAAGAGAGAGCGCCACTGCCCACCCTGCTCCCAGAGGAGAGATGCCCAGGTTCTCTGACCGAGACCCGTCCAGGACTGGCTGCTCCATCCCACCCGACCCCTCGCCTTGGCCCTTGGCGGCCCTCTGGTCAGACCAGTCCTGCTGTCTAAGGCAGACAGCTCTTAAGTGGACAGACCGTGGTGTGGAAGGTGGAAGGAGCCGGGGTGGCAGTCAGGAAAGAGGTTCTAACTCTGCATCTCCCACTGATGAGCTGGGTGACTTTGGCAGAGCTGTCAGGATTTTCTCATAACATGAGAGAGTGGGTGCCATCTTGGTCTAAAGTCCCTCCAGGCTCAGAACGTCTTGTCCAAGAATAAGACCTGGTAGCCCAGGTGTTTCCCCTCCATGCTCATTCCTCAGTCAGCCCACCCTTCACGATACAGGGGAGCTTCCTGTCTGGAGTCTGCTTGGGGGTCTATGTTGTATTTATTTTTAACAGCTTTCTTCAGGTACTATTGACATATAATACACTTTATATAAAATCTGATGAGTTTTGACTTTAATATACACCCTGAAGCCATCACTGTATTCAAAATAACAGACACATCATCCATCAGCCTCAGTTTCCTTGTGCCCTTTGTCATCTCTACCCCCAACCTCTCTCCATCCCCAGGCAACTACTTACTTGCTTCTGTCACTTGAGACTAGTTTGCATTTTCTAGAATTTTGTACAAAAAGAATCATACAGTATACACTCTTTATTATCTGCCTTCTTTCACTTGGCATAATTCAGTTCAGTTCAGTTCAGTCGCTCAGTCGTGTCCAACTCTTTGCGACCCCATGAACCGCAGCACGCTAGGCCTCTCTGTCCATCACCAACTCCCAGAGTCTACCCAAACCCATGTCCATCTAGTCAGTGATGCCATCCAACCATCTCATACTCTATGGTCCCCTTCTCCTCCTGCACTCAATCTTTCCCACATCAGGGTCTTTTCAAATGAGTCAGCTCTTCACATAAGATGGCCAAAGTGTTGGAGTTTCAGCTTCAACATCAACCCTTCCAATGAACACCCAGGACTGATTTCCTTTAGGATGGACTGGTCGAATCTCCCTGCAGTCCAAGGGACTCTCAAGAGTCTTCTCCAACACCATAGTTCAAAAGCATAATTATTTTGTCATAAAATACTGCTGAGTAGTATTCCACTGCATGGATATACTGAATTAGTTTACACATTCAGTTGTTGCTGATACTTGGGTTGTTTCCAATTTGAGGTTATTACAAGTAAGTTTCTTCTCATCACCTGTGTACATACATATATTTGTGTAGAGATATGCCTTTATTCCTCTTGGATAAATACCTAGGTATGAAATGACAAGATGTGGTAGGTATATGTTTAAGTTTTAAGAAATTGCAGTTTTATTTCCCAAAGAGATTAAATTAATATGTCGTACCTTCTCACTGACAGGGTGCAGGAGTACCAGTTACTCCCCAGGGCATCTGGTTTGGTGGGTTTGAGGGGAGGCTTGAGGCACTCTGCCCTTTCCTTCCAACCACTACAATGACTTGGTAGATCCAAGTTCTGAGCACTTCAGAAGAAGGGGCTGAGTCTAGGTGACTCTCTCTACAGTGCTTATGCAGCTAGACTTCAATACTAAAGACAGTTGATGAGGACTCCTGTAGCTCCATGATATGAGATCATATCCCCTGACTGCCAAGAAGTCTTATCCGAATTATGGTTACTCAGTAGGAGTTCCCTGGTGGCCCAAACAGTAAAGAACCAGCTTCGACTCCTGGGTCAGGAAGATCCCCTGGAGAAGGGAATGGCAACACACTCCAGCCTTCTTGCCTAGAGAACCCAATGGACAGAGGAGCCTGGTGGGCTACAGTCCACGAGGTCGCAAAGAGTCTGACATGACTGAGCGACTAAGCACACACACAGTGGTCATCCAGTTATGGTACTTCTGAGAATGCTGTTTCAGAAGAGGTGTGGACCCCATTCTGTGGCTAGGTGATTAGCTGCCCTACTTGGGCTATAAGACAGACTTCAGTCTCAAAGAGGCATGCTACTCCTGGCCCCTCTGCCTCAAGCAGACTGCCAAAGCCTCTGCAGTGGTTGGGCAACCCTGTGGCTCTGACCAGAGCCTGAGGACCGCCTCTTGGGGTCAGGGCCGCCCAGATTGCATCCCATTACCATCTCAGGGAGGAAGGATTTTGCAACAGCAGTTCCTGCCCTGGAGAGCTGGTGAGA
>SJXQ01006010.1:0-120924 GCA_006408695.1 Aepyceros melampus | reverse complement strand
ATAGAATCATCCCTGCCCTAAAGAACAGTGGTCCCTTTCTGGAGACTAGACTTACTCAGACACTTTTATTAGGGCCGGTTCTTATTACAGCAGAAGACATATATTCTGACATATATTCTAGTAGGACCTCCAGCGGCGAGCTCAGACCTACCTGATGAACTGATCGGGAGGGAGGGAACCCAGCAGAAGCCTATGTTCTAAGAGGAAGCAATATGCTCTGGGAAGAGAATTCAGGAGGAAATCAGGGGCCAGGTAGGGGGGAGCTTGACTGTCTCCCCTTATTTGGGAGAGATGGAAGGGCAATGTTGAAGACCAGCCTCTAGCTCAACACTGCCCCCCAAAGAGTCCCCACCAAGTCCAACAGAGAGCACAGAAGCTCCACAATGATGCTGGGAAGCTTGTTAGACCCTGGGGACCCTCCAGCTGATGGTTCCACAAGGGTCACCATAGTCCATCCCAGAGCATGGCACTGCAATGGCACCAGTCCACCAGAAAGGAGCCAGGGCACAGGTCTAGCCCAGTAGCACCAGAGGCACGCCTAGGGGTGCCTCCAACAGATTCCCCCATATTTCTGGGGAGCAGTCTACTGGGAATAAGCCCTGCATGAACACACAGGTCTGAACTAGTGTAATCTGGGTTATCACTGTTCACGTGACTTCATTTGTGCTCACAGGCTGGGGGGCCCCCTGGGAAATTTGGGTGACATAATTATTTCTTTAAATCAGATATCACCTAAATGCACCAACATACATCAGTTCTCTCACTGTCAGTTTATTCAGTACTCAACAAAACGATATCAAGCACCTAGAATGTGCCAAACTCTGTGTGAGATAGCTTTGGGGAGACAAAATTTCATATGTGTGTGTATATATATATATATATATATATATAATCCCTTCTTTCAAGAACCTCACAGCGTGGAGGAGGAAGCCATCAAACTGATGATTATAAATCCCTGAAATTGATGCCATTGTAGAGGTAAGCCCGGGGATGCAGAGAAGCACAGAGAGGGGTGGCAGTGCTGGAGGTGACAAGAGGGCTGAACTGGAGAGGAGAGAGAGCTGGCCGGCCCAAGAAGGTGGGGAAGAGGGAAAAGGAACTGTGTGCCAAAGCCCAAGAGGAACCAGAGCAGCCGTAGTAGGGGAACTGCGAGTTGTTCCCTGTGGCCAGAGCTAAATATTCCAGAGGGCATGGCTAGAGATAAGGCAGGAGAAGCATCAGAGGCAGGGGCACCAAGTGCCCAGATCAGGAATTTGGCCCAGACTGAGGGCAACGGGGGTCCTTGAAGGGCTGTAAGAGGGAAAGAAGGCAATCAAACTCATGTTTGAGGCAAATGGTTCTGATAGAGAGTGGAGGATGGATTGAGAGGAGAAAGACTTAAGGCAGAGAACATTTAGGAAAACAGTGATCTGGTCATGGTGGTAGCAGCAGCAGCAGAAACCAGCAGTGCCAAGCACCATTCGAACTGTTTTGTAAATATAGACTCATTTAATCCACATGACAACCCTGTGTGGTGAGAGCTCTAATTATCCCCCTTTTACAGATGATGAAACTGAGACCAGTGAGACACAATAACTTGCCCAAGGTCTACAGCCACTGACGTTGCTGGGATCCTAACTCAGATTTGCTCTGAAATTCAGAGGCGTCCCACAATGAATCCAGTAGCTTAGGTGAGAGAATAAAACGGGGCCTAGCTCATCAATAAAGATATTGAGGAGGAGATAATACAGAAAGATGTTAGAGAAATGGCCTTGGTAGAGAGGAGGAGCAAGGTGAGCCTGAGAGGCATGCCCGTTCCCTCGTTAAGGAACAGGGGCACCCATGTCAGGGAATTCATGAGACCAGTTGTTTTTTGTTGTTTTTTTTTTTTCCTTTAGCCACAGACTTTATTGTTTGAATATTTGCAACTATTATTCTATACACAAATGTTAATTTCTTACAAAACCCTGTATTCCATATTGCTAGGTCACTTCACTGTCCATTTTGTGCCTTATTTCCATCAAAAACTATTTCCTTAAATTACAGTGTGCCTGGTTGTGTGTTGTGTTCAGTTGCTAAGTTGTGTCTGACTCTGCAATGCCATGGACTGCATAGCCCACCAGGCTCCTCTGTCCATGAGATTTCTCAAGCAAGAATACTGGAGTGAGTTGCCATTTCCTTCTCCAGAGACCAGTTTTCTATATGTTGAGTTTGCAGCATCTGTGGGACCTCAGGGTAGATTTCAGGAAGTGGTTGCATGTAAATATTTGAGCTTAGAGAGAAGCTCAGAAGAGAAGCTGAGAACTATAGGTGTGGGAGGCACTGACCCAGACTGGACAGGGGCTGAAGCCAAGGAGGCAGGTGGGCTGGTCTACAGACAGCAGGGAGAGATGGGGACCAAGGCAGACTCTAAGAAACATCCATATTTGAGGAATGAATCAAGAAACAAAGCAACAAATGAGACCAAAAGAGTTTCTCAGAGAAATAAAAGAATGGAGTCGGTGGGGTGAAATGTTGCAGAGATCAGATAAGACTTGTACAGTATCCGTTTCACCATAAATAAAGTTTAAAAGCATACAGCAGGTTGGGAAAAAATATTTTACCATAATTGACAATTATGAGACAGTATGAGTGGATAGGGTAACAGGTCCTTATATAGGAGAAGGAAATGGCAACCCACTCCAGTGTTCTTGTCTGGAGAATCCCAGGGATGGGGGAGCCTGGCGAGCTGCCTTCTCTGGGGTCACACAGAGTAGGACACGACTGAAGCAACTTAGCAGCAGCAGCAGCAATAGGTAATAGGAGAGTACATAATAATAGGAGAGCACATTGGAACAGTCTTTTGAAGAATGATGAGTAGTGTTTATCAACATTTAAACACGCACAGTTATGACCCAGCAAAATTGTACTTAAGCTATTGAAACACAAATTCTCAAAGACCTACATCCAAAGATGTTCCTAATAAGAACCTAAATATTCACCTATAAGTGTTAGTAGCTCTGTCATGTCCGACTCTGCAATCCCTGACAGGCTCTTCTGCCCATGGAATTCTCCAGGAAAGAATCCTGGAGTGGGTTCCCATTTCCTCTCCAGGAGATCTTCCTGACCCAGGGGTCAAACCCAGGTCTCCTGCATTACAGGCAGATTTTTTTTCCACTGTGTCACGAGGGCTTCATTCGTCTATAAGCTAATTACCAAATAAATCATCTTACATCCTCGCCTTACAAATAGCTGTGAAAAAAGAGAGGTGAAAAGCAAAGGAGAAAAGGAAAGATATAAGTATCTGAATGCAGAGTTTCAAAGAATAGCAGGAAGAGATAAGAAAGCCTTCCTCAGTGATCAATGCAAAGAAATAGAGGAAAACAACAGAATGGGAAAAACTAGAGATCTCTTCAAGAAAATCAGAGATACCAAGGGAACATTTCATGCAAAGATGGGCTCGATAAAGGACAGAAATGGTCTGGACCTAACAGAAGCAGAAGATATTAAGAAGAGGTGGCAAGAATACACAGAAGAACTGTACAAAAAAAGATCTTTACAACCCGGATAATCACGTGGTGTGATCACTCATCTAGAGCCAGACATCCTGGAATATGAAGTCAAGTGGGCCTTAGAAAGCATCACTATGAACAAAGCTAGTGGAGGTGATGGAATTCCAGTTGAGATCTTTCAAATCCTGAAAAATGATGCTGTGAAAGTACTGCACTCAATATGCAAGCACATTTGGAAAACTCAGCAGTGGCCACAGGACTGGAAAAGGTCCGTTTTCATTCCAATCCCAAAGAAAGGCAATGCCAAAGAATGCTCAAACTACCGCACAATTGCATTCATCTCACACACTAGTAAAGTAATGCTCAAAATTCTCCAAGCCAAGCTTCAGCAATACGTGAACCGTGAACTTCCAGATGTTCAAGCTGGTTTCAGAAAAGGCAGAGTAACCAGAGATCAAATTGCCAACATCCGCTGCATCATCGAAAAAGTAAGAGAGTTCCAGAAAAACATCTACTTCTGCTTTATTGACTATGCCAAAGCCTTTAATTGTGTGGATCACAATAAACTGTGGACAATTCTGAAAGAGATGGGAATGCCAGACCACCTGACCTGCCTCTGATAAATTTGTATGCAGGTCAGGAAGCAACAGCTAGAACTGGACATGGAACAACAGACTGGTTCCAAATAGGAAAAGGAGTACGTCAAGGCTGTATACTGTCACCCTGCTTATTTAACTTATATGCAGAGTACATCATGAGAAACGCTGGGCTGGAAGAAGCACAAGCTGGAGTCAAGATTGCTGGGAGAAATATCAATAACCTCAGATATGCAGATGACACCACTCTTATGGCAGAAAGTGAAGAGGAACTAAAAAGCCTCTTGATGAAAGTAAAAGAGGAGGGTGAAAAAGTTGACTTAAAGCTCAACATTCAGAAAACGAAGATCATGGCATCTGGTCCCATCACTTCATGGGAAATAGATGGGAAAACAGTGGAAACAGTGTCAGACATTATTTTTTGGGGCTCCAAAATCACTGCAAATGGTGACTGCACCCATGAAATTAAAAGACGCTTACTCCTTGGAAGGAAAGTTAGGACCAACCTAGATAGCATATTGAAAAGCAGAGACATTACTTTGCCAACAAAGGTCCGTCTAGTCAAGGCTATGGTTTTTCCAGTAGTCATGTATGGATGTGAGAGTTGGACTGTGAAGAAGGCTGAGCGCCGAAGAATTGATGCTTTTGAACTGTGGTGTTGGAGAAGACTCTTGAGAGTCCCTTGGACTGCAAGGAGATCCAACCAGTCCATTCTGAAGGAGATCAACCCTGGGATTTCTTTGGAAGGAATGATGCTAAAACTGAAGCTCCAGTACTTTGGAGATGAAAGTAAAAGAGGAGGGTGAAAAAGTTGACTTAAAGCTCAACATTCAGAAAACGAAGATCATGGCATCTGGTCCCATCACTTCATGGGAAATAGATGGGAAAACAGTGGAAACAGTGTCAGACATTATTTTTTGGGGCTCCAAAATCACTGCAAATGGTGACTGCACCCATGAAATTAAAAGACGCTTACTCCTTGGAAGGAAAGTTAGGACCAACCTAGATAGCATATTGAAAAGCAGAGACATTACTTTGCCAACAAAGGTCCGTCTAGTCAAGGCTATGGTTTTTCCAGTAGTCATGTATGGATGTGAGAGTTGGACTGTGAAGAAGGCTGAGCGCCGAAGAATTGATGCTTTTGAACTGTGGTGTTGGAGAAGACTCTTGAGAGTCCCTTGGACTGCAAGGAGATCCAACCAGTCCATTCTAAAGGAGATCAGCCCTGGGATTTCTTTGGAAGGACTGATGCTAAAGCTGAAACTCCAGTACTTTGGCCACCTCATGCGAAGAGTTGACTCACTGGAAAAGACTCTGATGCTGGGAGGGATTGGGGGCAGGAGGAGAAGGGGACGACAGAGGATGAGATGGCTGGATAGCATCACCGACTCGATGGACGAGAGTTTGAGTGAACTCCAGGAGTTGGTGATGGACAGGAAGGCTTGGTGTGTTGCGATTCATGGGGTCACAAAGAGTTGGACACGACTGAGTGACTGAACTGAACTGAACATCCTTCCCATAGACCATGATGTCATAACTGAAAAGAATAAGATGGACTGATGTGAAAGATGGACTATATGGACTGATGTGAAATAGGAACATGATACATTGTTAAAGTGAAAAATAACATAACTAGTTTAACACTATTTTAACCTTGCATGGGGAAAAGTCCAGAAAGATACAGGTGATATACCTGTACACAAGATACAGGTGAACAGAGGGATGGAAAGGAATCCAGTTTCACTTTGTATGCTCTTGCATCACCTGTATTTGTTACAATGTGCCCATTTGATTTTTATAATATTAAAACAGCTTTATTTAAGAGAAGGGTTTACTGGGTTTAGCAACTCTAGCTTATTGGGAACCTTGGCAAAAGCTGTTTCCGCAGTGCAGTGGGAAGGAAGCTGGTTACAGTGGGTTAAGCAGTGAACAAGAAGTTGAAGTGGATACAGCAACTGCTCGCTGTGTTTTCAAGAAGTTTGCCTTTGAAATGGAGGCAAATACTTCTCTCAGGAGAAGTAGCTGAAGGGAGCCTTAGAACAGAGGAAGGGAGAGAAAGACATATGTAAGTTCAGGGAAAGAGGTGGTTCCAGGAAAGAGAGGCAGAGGGACCAAGAGGCAAGACCCTCAAGTTATGAGAGGCAGTGGGTCCCACAGGGAGGTGCAGGAATTCAAAAGAAGGAGAAGAAAGGATGTTTCTCATCCTGCCCCTAGAAAGAAGGAAGAAAGTGTACACATAAATTCAGCACATGTGTCAGCTGGGCGGTGGGGTTGCTTGCATCTCCCTTGTAAAGAAGAAAGCATATTTTGAAAGTGAAACAGAGATGGACTAGGAAAACCACCACCTTCAGACTCTTCTAGAAACCATTAGCCAGGAAGGTGTGAAAAGTCCCAGTGCTATTACAGAATTGCCAGGTAGAGCCTTGACCTTTAGTCAGAATCCCAAGACAGACCTCGTTGCTCCTGTGGGGACACCTCCCCTGGTGGGCCTCCTGAACTTCCCCCTCGGCAGCCCTGGGTCAGAAGTTTCCACACAGAAGCTGCCTTCTCCTGTCCAACATCCCTGACAGCTACCAAGCCCTGAGTCAGCATGGAGGCATCAGTGGCTACTCCAATAACAGCAGCAGTAGCAACAACATCTGGTGGGTGAGCAGTTTGGCCTTCGGGCAGCTGGGGACATGTTCCGATAGAAGGAACTTGGAAACTTAAGTCTCTTCCTGTGACTCCCCTGAGAACTGAAGTGATGAATTGCAGAAACAAAATATTTGAGTCTTCACTAAGGCAGCTCAGTACAAATGAACCTCTTACAATAATAGAAATGTCCTGCAGGACATCTGCACTATCCAATGTGGTAGCCAAAAGCAGAGACATCACTTTGTCAACAAAGGTCCGTCTAGTCAAGGCTATGGTTTTTTCAGTGATCATATATGGATGTGAGAGTTGAACTATAAAGAAAGCTGAGCACTGAAGAATTGATGCTTTTGAACTGTGGTGTTGGGGAAGACTCTTAAAAGTCCCTTGACTGCAAGGAGATCCAACCAGTCCATCCTAAAGGAGATCAGTCCTGGGTGTTTATTGGAAGGACTGATGTTGAAGCTGAAACTCCAATATTTTGGCCACCTGATGTGAAGAGCTGACTCATTTGAAAAGACTCTATGCTGGGAATGATTGAGGGCAGAAGGAAAAGGGGACAACAGAGGATGAGATGGTTGGATGGCATCACCGACTCGATGGACATGGGTTTGGGTGGACTCTGGGAGTTGGTGATGGACAGGGAGGCCTGGCATGGGGTTGCAAAGAGACAGACATGACTGAGCGACTGAACTGAACTGAGTCACATGTGGCCACTGAACACTTGAAATGAAAAACTAAATTTTTTACTTATTTTAATTAATTTAAAATAGCCATATGTGACTAACTCCTCGTTTTCCAGGGGACCACATGGAGGCCCAGAGAAAAATGACTTGTCCAAGCTCACCCTGATCTTTAACAACAGAACCAGGATTGGAAAACAGTTCTGAATTCACCCCACCATCTGTAGGCCTGCAGTGGGCTCAGTGGAAATGAAATCAGTCTAATGAAAATTGAGAAGTAGGCTGCTTGGGAACTCCCTGGCAGCTCATTGGTTAGCACTCCATGCTCTCATTGCCAAGGGCCTGGGTTCAATTCCTGGTCAGGAAACTAAACTCCCACAATTGCACGGTATGGCAAAAAGAAAGAAGTAGACTGGTTGGGAAATGTCAGATCTGGACTCTCCTTTCTACATCCAGTTGTGTGCAACAGAGAGGTACTTACAGGAGCTCAGAAACCTAAGGCTGGGATCCAGTCCCTCACTGCGGTGGACAGAATGCCAGATTTGAGGTCAGGTTAAAAAAAAAAAAAATGTCTTAAGAACTGCTTAAAACTCAGTTCATCTGCGTCACTCTAGGTAAGTTGCCTAACTTCACAGTCTCGGTTTCCTCATTCAGAAAATGCACATCTCATGCAGCTGCTGTGAAGATTAAATGATACAGATTCTGAAAAGCACTTTTCTTGGATGCTAGGCCCTAGCAGGCACATTAGCGCTAAAGTGACAACTGTTATTTCATGTTAAAGCAAATTAAGATATACCTGGAAGTCAGCCCGGAACGCAGGCCCGCTGCTTTCTTTTGCTTGGCAATGTAGTGGGAGAGACCCCTGCTTTTAGCTGATCAACTATTTCAGTAATAATAATACCAATAATAAATGCTAACCCTGTGCTTTATCTGTGTCTTAAGTGTTTTATAGATAATCCTTCCTTTCATCCTCAGCACAACCTGGTGAGTCAGAGTCTACCACTGTGTCTAAAATGAGTCTCATTTTACAGATGAGCAAACTGAGAATCTGAAAGGAAAAGTCGCTTGCCCAGAGCAGTGAGGATAGCAGAGTTTTTCACTGCTGCACTCACGGCCTCTCTCCACAGGTCCTGGGTCTCTGTCTGGGTTTACCATCACCTGACCAGGAATCTCTGGGTTCTCCAGCATAGTAAAGAGAAAGGTGACAGAGAATGTTTGCTAAACAGTTGGACTCAAAGGTTCTTTCCTAGGAGTAGGCAGCTAAGATGAGTTTTCCACAGGCTCTGAGTACCCTGTGGGCCCTGGGATGATGCCTGGGGCAAGAGGCCAGGATAACAAGTAGCAGAGGGCCTGGGGAATCAATCACTGTAAGGGTAAGGACTTGGGAGTGTACGGTGAATTAACGTTCACAGCTCCACCTGAATTTAACCTTCCAATTGTTATCAATAGCAAATGTGACAAAACATATGCTTGGTGTCATCTGTTTTCAAAAATGTATTTGAACTTGGGTGTGATTTTAACCCTTACCAAATGTCTTTCTTTCCAAATGAGGTGGTCTTGGTTCCGAAATTAGTAGCTACTACTGACCCAATTCCAAGTGGACACACCAAGACAAAATATCACTGAAGATCTCCTGGAGATGGAAATGGCAACCCACTCCAGTACTCCTGCCTGGAGAATCCCATGGACAGAGGAGCCTGGTAGGCTAGTCCATGGGGTCGCAAAGAGTCGGGCACGACTGAACGACTTCACTTGTCACTTGTCACTAAGAGAAGAGCATGGTCAGAGAGGATGATTGGGGAGTGAGGAGAAAGACAAGAAGAGGTGAATGGGGCACCCATGTTGGGGTGTAAGTTCTCAAAAGGGCGTGGCGTGGAGAAGGAATTATGAGGATTTAAGAACACCGGGGGTGTGTGCGGTGGAGATGAGAGGCCAAGGAAGAAAACCACCAGACGTGCCAAAGGCTAGAGCTCCATTTCTGGTGCCTTAAAGAACTGTTCCCTTTGAGATGGGAAAAATGCTGAAGAGCCACAGAACGGCTGGGTGGTAAGCAAGGGAAGCCCGACATAACTGGAAGGCAGGGAGAAACAGGCAGGGCTGCTGAAAGAGCTCGGGGCTGCTGAGCTCAAGGCAAAGATGAGAAATCTGTGCCATGCCAGGCCGGCTATTTCCTTTGGGTGGGCCTCAGTTTCCTCATCTGGGAAATGGAAAGATTGGCTAGGAAACCCCTTCCCAAAATGAACTCTGCCAGTTCATAAAATGACGACTAGTCATTAAAGAGCTGACCTGGGAATTAATTATTCAAACTATCAAAAGCATCCCGCACCCTCAGGGGCTCCACCCCAGAATTGAGCAATATAATCCACCACTCACTTCCTCACTGTGATCTCAGCACCGCCGCCCTTTCTTCAGTCAGACACATCTGCCTTTCCTGGAGGTGTCCCACAGGTGACAAGCCCAGAATCACGGTAAGTCTTGAAACACCCACCCCTCCCACCTTCCAGACACTTCTCTGTTCTCTGTCCCCCTTGACACCCAGGCTCCATTTGTCCCCTCCATCTATCCCCATACCTCTCAGTCTCTCCACTCTCTTTTTAGACCACCCTGTCCTCAAAGGGAAAGCTTCTGCTCCTCTTCCATACCGCTCTCTCCAACAACCTAGGGCAACTCACTGCCCATCCTCTTCTCTTCCCGCTCCCAGCCAGCTCTCCCTGCCTTGGCTAGGATTGAGTCTGAGCCAGATCCTAGTGAGGCCCTCCTTCCCCATATTAAACACAAATACGTGTGGATTCTATTTCTAGAGAGAAAGAATACTGGAATTGTATTCAAACAACCTGGACTTTGTTGCATTGTTATTGTGTTGCTGCTGTTAAAAAGATTGCCTTAAGTATTGGGGCTCTTCTATGTTAAAACTTTGGTGAAATAAATTAGAATCATGCTTTCCATGGAGTCACTAGGGGGCTGGCAGTTTCACTCAGTGAGGGACTGTCCTGTTTGGTTACCAAGGACATAATTGGGTGGCTACCAGCAGGGAGCCAGTCAATTTAAGGATATTTGGTTTATTATTTCCTGTGAGGGTTGTTTTTTTCATCCTGGGTCTAAGGAATAGCAGAGAAAGCAATGCACAAAACATCAAACAATCAGAGGGATCTATAGCCAGGTTAAACTCAGGATATCTCAAGAAATCATCTTACAACTATGTTTTTTTGCAAATTCATTTGTTTATTTCCATTTTTGGCTGCACTGGGTTGTAGCGAGCGGGGGCTGTTCTCTAGTTGCAGGAGCTTTTCATTGCAGTGGCTGCTTTTAGTGCAGAGCACGGGCTGTAGGCTCACAGGCTTCAGTAGTTGTGGCGCACAGACTTAGTTGCTCTAGGGCATGTGGGATCTTCCTGGACTAGGGATCGAACCTGCGTTCCCTGCATTGGCTGGTGGGTTCTCAACCACTGGACCACCAGAGAAGTCCACAACTGTATTTGAAACGTTGAGTTGTGATTTTTTTTTTAAAGAAGCAGATCTGTGGACTGAATGTGGAGGAGCTGAAAGGCTTTAAGCAAATACGGAAAATGTATTTGCTCCACTCGTGATGAAAGTTGGAAGCTAGAACGAGCATAACAAAGGGTTATGAGCATTCACCGAGTGCCTAAGGCTGGGAACGGATAATGAAGGGTTGTACGCCCAGCCTTGAGGCGTTCGAAGGCTTCCTTCTGACCACCTGTTTCTGAGAGCAAGGACTGTTGTTTCATGATAAGACTCCCTTTAGAGTTGCGCCAAAGCTATGTTATGTCTTGGGCGGTGGGAACTGTATTTTATGCTTGAATGCTTTAATGTTTACCTGGAATGGCTACATGCAAGCCTGCCTAATGCTGTATTCCCTGAGAATTATAAAACTGCACAGTTAGATAATAAACTTTGTCAGTCCACTAGAGGTGTCCCTGGTGTCCTTTTCAGAGTGCGGTTCTCCGAGCCTTCCACTGAAAATAGCATGTGAAGTCATTCACACCTAGTTGAAATTCTGGCCACAGCACTGAGAGCTGTGACTAAAAGCTGGTTTCTGAGTCTTGCTGTGCCTGTCTGTTTGTAACTGCCGAGCAAGACCATATACCGGTGAGGCACAAATCAGATCTCAAATATGTATCTCCCTTCAACTGTCAAACAGCCTCACCAGAGACCAGTAAACCAAAAAACAAACAAACAACAATAAAACATTCCCCTGCCCCAGCCTCCCGTGGCCAGAGGTCATTGCCCTGGCCTGGTTCCCATTTCTGAGTTCTCTACCTTCTGTCCTGACTTGCGTGGTCGCCCCCTGGTCCCTGAGGCTGAGCCTTCGTGTCTAGTAATGGGAGCTCACCCACACACCTCCAGCCCATCTCCTGCACAGTTGAGCACAGGATTATCCGGAATGAGGACCTGACTGTGACACAGGCTTGGCTGTTGCTGCTGCTTCTGAGACAGGCTGTTTCTGTGGCTGCCCTACCTCTGCCTTCTCGCAGCTGATGCTTGTAAATGTTGGGTTCTCCCCTCTAAGGGCATAAGCTCTCTGCATCCATCGTGCTCTGTATCCACTCTCTAAGGTAGGTCTTCTCTTAGGTCATGTGTTCCCTGAAGAGCATCTCTGATCATCAGCTCCCGGAAGTGACCCATCTTGTGATTTCATTACTCCGGGCTTCTGAGAAAACTTAGTCTTGACCTTGGGATGGCAGAGTCAGTGGTTTCTCACAGGTTTTGCAAGCAACACTGGCTGAGCCAGCTGTGCTAGTCCACTGTCTCACTACGGTCCCTGTCTCTGGGCCAGGCAGGGCCCCGTCTTTATCATCACATCTTTTAAGTTCATGGACTGACTTAATCTACTCTATTTGTGATCTCTGTGTTCTGAGAAGGTAATTTATCTGGCCCCCTTCACTTAGCTGAGAGATACCATCTCAGAAAAGTGAAAGTTAAGAATTCTTTCATCTAGAGGAAAGGGACATTGTTCTTCTAGTTTCTCCTAATCTCATTCTGCCTTCTTCTTTGCTATGTATGATTGACAGTAACAGTTTCTTCTGCTAAAGAGGAAAACTTTCTAGGACTTTCGTGTTAATGATGATGAGGATGATATTACTGATTTAATATTTCTATTTTCTTTACACTTATGCTGTTGTTGTTTATTAGCTAAGTTGTGTCCAACTCTTTGCAACCCCATGAACTGCAGCACGCGAGGCCTCCCTGTCCATCACCAACTCCCGGATTTCACTCAAACTCATGTCCATCGAGTCGGTGATGCCATCCAGCCACCTCATCCTCTGTCGTCCCCTTTTCCTCCTGCCCCCAATTCCTCCCAGCATCAGAGTCTTTTCTAATGAGTCAGCTCCTCCCATGAGGTGGCCAAAGTATTGGAGTTTCAGCTTTTAGCATCAGTCCTTCCAATGAATACCCAGGACTAATCTCCTTTAGAAATCCCATGGACTGTGGCCCACCAGACTCCTCTGTCCATGGGATTTCCCAGGCAAGAACGCTGGAGTGTGTTGCCATTTCCTTCTCCAGGAGATCTTTCCAACCCAGGGATTGAACCCACATCGCCTGCATTGGCAGGCAGATCCTTTATCACTGAGCCACCAGGGAAGCCCAATACACCTTTTTTCTTTTTTATTGAAGTATAATTGATTTATAATGTTGTGCCAATCTCTGCTATTCAGCAAAGTGACTCCGTTACACACACATACACATTCTTTTCTACACACCTTTGATTCATCTGTTGTAATTGAGATATAATCCACATGCTATAAAAGTCACCCATTTACAGTATACAATTCAGCGGGGTTTTGTACACAGACGGTCCCCAACTTACAATGGTTCAACTAACAATTTTTCATTTTTGCAATGCTACAAAAGTGATATGTCTTAGCTGGAAACTGTTCTTTGAATTTTGATCTTTTCCCAAGTAAGCAATGTACAATAAGATACTCTCTCATGATGCTAGGCAGCAGCCATGCATATAAGAATAAACTCATGAAGTCTTCTGTCTCAGGCTGTTTTCACTTAGAATAATATTTTCAAGGTTCACCCATGTTGTAGCCTGTATCAGTTCTTCATTACTTTTTATGATTGATTAATATTCCTTGTATGTGTACACCACCATTTGCATATCTATCAAATGATCGACATTTGAATTACTTCCACTTTTTGGCTGCATGCTGCTGAGAAGATTCACATACAAGTTTTTGTGGGGATATACACTTTCAATTCTCTTGAGTATACTAGGAGTGGAATTGCTGGATCATGTGGTTAACTCTATGTTTTAGCTTTCTTAACAGCTGTTTTCCAAAGCAACTGTACCATTTTATATTTCCACCAGCAGTATATAAAGGGTCCAACTTCTTCACATCCCATCACCATCATTATAGTCCTTATTTTATTATGATCATGCTACTCCAGTACTCTTGTCTGGGAAATCCCATGGACAGAGAAGCCTGGTGGGCTGCAGTCCACAGGGTCGCTAAAAGTCGGACACGACTGAGCAACTTCACTTTCACTTTTCACTTTCCTGCATTGGAGAAGGAAATGGCAACCCACTCCAGTGTTCTTGCCTGGAGAATCCCAGGGACAGTGGAGCCTGGTGGGCTGCCGTCTATGGGGTCGCACAGAGTCGGACACGACTGAAGCGACTTAGCAGCAGCAGCAGTGAGTATAAGGTAGTTCCTGAGCCTTCTTATTTTATATTCATCTCTTAACACTGGGTACCATGTTGAGGTGAGTTACAGACTGCATAGGGTCATGGGATGGCCATATCTTGTTATAAAGAAACGACATGAGAGTGATACAGTTTGTGGTTCAAAAGGAAGATAATTCAGTAGCTGGTCACTTTAGTTTATTTCCTTTTGGAAAACTGGGATAATATTTCAGAGTGGCTGCAGCTTCCCCCGAAAGCAGGTTCTCTGCTACCCCCATAACAAGGGCAGAGCCCACAGAAGTTAGCTAGGGATAATCTGCCGTGGGGTTGGGGGTTGCTGGAGAGTCGGTTTGGAAGAAAGCACCCGTGAGCAACACAGGAGGGATCTCAATCAGGATTGGGAAGCCACCCAAACAAGGATCATGTGTCTCCACCTGCCTTCTCTGCTTCCTGCTGGCCCTCCTCCTTATGCTGGGAACATACTACTTTTCTCTGCTCACCCCTGCATGGCAGAATATGCCTGCTCAGAGGTCCCAAGATAATCTGCTACATTTCCACCCCTGTGGGAAAATCAGTCATCCACCTGCTTATGGTTTTTAATATATTTTTTCAAACTACACAAGTGTTCCCAAAGGAAGCCTCCCACATCAAAAGAAAAACTCTGGGTGGTACAACTTCCTTTTAGCTTGAGCATCCTGAAACCCTATGCTTCTATCACTCAGATTGTTTTTCCAGAACACTTCATTTTATTTTTTTCCAAACTTTAAACTTTTTACTTTGTGTTGGGCTGATAGCTGATTAACAATGTCGTGATAATTTCAGGTGAACAGAGAAGAAACTCAGCCATACATATATGTGTATCCATTCTCCCCCAAACGCCCTTCCCATCCAGGCTGCCACAGTGAGCAGAGTTCCATGTGCTATACAGTAGGTGCTTGTTGGTTATCCATTTGAAATGTAGCGGTGTGTACATGACCTTCTGAAAGTCCCTAACTACCCCGTCCCCCTTTTCCCAGCCCCGACAACCATAAGTTCATTTTCTAAGTCTGTGAGTCTCTTTCTGTTTTGTAAGTTCATTTGTATCATTTATTTATGTTTCCACATGTAAGGGGTGTCATATGATATTTTTCCTTCTCTGTCTGACTTATTTCACTCAGTATGACACTTTCTAAGTCCATTCATGTTATTGCAAATGGCATTATTTCATTCTTTTTAATGGCTTTAGGTAATATTCCATTGTATATATGTATATATATCACAACTTCTTTATTTGTTCCTCTGTGGGTGGACATTTAGGTTGCTTCCATGTCTTAGCTATTGTAAACAGTCCCACAATGAACACTGGGGTGCATGTATCCTTTCAGATCATTTTTTCTCCAGATATATGCCCAGGAGTGGGATTGCAGGGTCATATGATAGCACTATTATCTTTTTAAGGAACCTCCATACTGTTCTCCATCGTGGCTATACCGATTTACATTCACACCAACAACCAGAGCAGTCCTTCCAAAATAACTTTCAGAAAGTTGGACAAAAGAATTCATCTCTTAGCTTTATAGTCAAGCTTTGATCTTTTTCTAGGGATCTAACCCAATTAGATTGCCTGCTTAAATCCCTAGGTTGAAAAATGAGTGGTACTTCCTGTTTCTGACATTAAAATCAGCTTCAACAGTCAAATGCTCACCTCCAAGGATCCAAGACAGCATGTTCTGTAGGGATTACAAGGGGAAGTTTCAAAAACAGTTTGGGCAATGTCATGGAAAGTGATAAGAACCTCTCTGACATTGAAAGAAACCAGACGCTTTTTGTGAAATCATTTTTTCTAAATGTGTCTCCAAAACCTTAGAACTTTAGTGACTCCTTGAAGTGAAAGTTACCTCCATATAATATACAAGCTAACAAAAAGAATTCCATCTGAGATGTACAAGCTGTTGGGCTAGAATCTGAGGAGGTTTTAATGTGCAGTAACCCTGATCTCTCTTCTTTAGGCTGAAACAAAATTTACTTCAAATATGGATGGATTTAACTGGGATAACTACAGTGACGAAGATTTTGGCAATTACAGTTACAACACTGACCTGCCCTCTATTCTACCAGACTCTGCCCCATGTCGGCCAGAATCTCTGGATATCAATAAACATGCTGTGGTCGTCATCTATGCCCTGGTCTTCTTGCTAAGCCTCCTGGGAAACTCCCTGGTGATGCTGGTCATCTTGTACAGCCGGGTCGGTCGCTCTGTCACTGATGTCTACCTGCTGAACCTGGCCATAGCTGACCTGCTCTTCGCCATGACCTTGCCTATCTGGGCTGCCTCCAAGGCAAAGGGCTGGATCTTCGGCACACCCCTGTGCAAGGTGGTCTCACTCCTGAAGGAAGTCAACTTCTACAGTGTATTCTACTGCTGGCCTGCATCAGCATGGACCGCTACCTGGCCATTGTCCATGCCACACGCACGCTGACCCAGAAGCGGCACTGGGTCAAGTTCATATGTTTAGGCATCTGGGCCCTGTCTGTGATCCTGGCCCTGCCCATCTTCATCTTCCGCAGGGCCATCCACCCACCCTATTCCAGTGCAGTCTGCTACGAGGACTTGGGTGCCAATACAACGAAATGGCGGATGGTGATGAGGGTCCTGCCCCAGACCTTTGGCTTCCTCCTGCCCCTGCTGGTCATGCTGTTCTGCTATGGACTCACCCTGCGCACGCTGTTTTCAGCCCAAATGGGACAGAAGCACCGGGCCATGCGGGTCATCTTTGCTGTCGTGCTCGTCTTCCTGCTCTGCTGGCTGCCCTACAACCTGGTCCTAGTCATGGACACCCTCATGAGGGCCCAGGTGATCACCGAGACCTGTCAGCGCCGCAGCGACATTGGCCGGGCCCTGGACGCCACTGAGATCCTGGGCTTCCTGCACAGCTGCCTCAACCCTCTCATCTACGTCTTCATTGGCCAGAAGTTTCGCCACGGACTCCTCAAGATCATGGCCATCCATGGCCTGATCAGCAAGGAGTTCTTGGCCAAGGATGGCAGGCCTTCCTTTGTTGGCTCTTCTTCAGGGAACACGTCTACTACCCTCTGAGACCCCATACTGGGCTCCTCGCTTCCCCTCAGCATCATCCCAAGCCCATGTCCTCTGGCCATTCTCAGTCCCATGTCAAGGCAGCTCCCCATTGTGGTTACAGGAAGTTGCTGAGGCCGTGTCCCTAATAGGCCCCCATCACATGGATTAGACAGCCTGTCCTGGGCCCCACCTCTTGCTGTAATTACCATGTCAACTGATAGAGCTTGGTGGATCCTACCACCGAGCCCACAGTGCTCTATCTTCTGGCAGACATCCTTTGAAGATATCTTTTCAGTGATTACAAAAAGTTCCCATTAATGGGAACCATTAATATAAAATACCATCTGTTACTTCCTAGCTCTTCCTCTCCTTGTCAGCCAGCAAAGTCCCCTTCCCTTGAGAGAGGCTGAAAATGACAGACATTCTCTTTCCAAGATTCCCTTAAGATAGGAGTGGCCATATCATCTTGTTCTGATTTGTAATACTTAAAAGCAATAGTGTGCTGGTAAACCACTCTCCTGGGGGAAAAAATTTCTGCTTTATTGACTATGCCAAAGCCTTTGACTGTGTGGATCACAAGAAACTGTGGACAATTCTGAAAGAGATGGGAATGCCAGACCACCTAACCTGCCTCTTGAGAAATCTGTATGCAGGTCAGGAAGCAACAGCTAGAACTGGACATGGAACAACAGACTGATTCCAAATAGGAAAAGGAGTACGTCAAGGCTGTATACTGTCACCCTGCTTATTTAACTTATATGCAGAGTACATCATGAGAAACGCTGGACTGGAAGAAGCTCAAGCTGGAATCAAGATTGCCGGGAAAAATATCAGTAACCTCAGATATGCAGATGACACCACCCTTATGGCAGAAAGTGAAGAAGAGCTAAAAAGCCTCTTGTTGAAAGTGAAAGAGGAGAGTGAAAAAGTTGGCTTAAAGCTCAACATTCAGAAAACGAAGATCATGGCATCTGGCCCCATCACTTCATGGGAAATAGATGGGGAAACAGTGGAAACAGTGTCAGACAAACCTCAGATATGCAGATGATACCTCCCTTATGGCAGAAAGTGAAGAGAAACTAAAAATCCTCTTGATGAAAGTGAACGAGGAGAGTGAAAAAGTTGGCCTAAAGCTCAACATTCAGAAAACGAAGATCATGGCATCCGGTCCTATTACTTCATGGCAAATAGATGGGGAAAGAGTGGAGACAGTGTCAGATTTTGTTTGGGCTCCAAAATCACTTCAGATGGTGTCTGCAGCCATGAAATTAAAAGACCCTTACTCCTTGGAAGAAAAGTTATGACCAACCTAGACAGCATATTCAAAAGCAGAGACATTACTTTGCCAACTAAGATCTGTCTAGTCAAGGCTATGTTTTTTCCTGTGGTCATGTATGAATGTGAGAGTTGGACTGTGAAGAAGGCTGAGCGCTGAAGAATTGATGCTTTTGAACTGTGGTGTTGGAGAAGACTCTTGAGAGTCCCTTGGACTGCAAGGAGATCCAACCAGTCCATTCTGAAGGAGATCAACCCTGGGATTTCTTTGGAAGCAATGAAGCTAAAGCTGAAACTCCAGTACTTTGGCCACCTCATGCGAAGAGTTGACTCATTGGAAAAGACCCTGATGCTGGGAGAGATTGGGGGCAGGAGGAGAAGGGGACGACAGAGGATGAGATGGCTGAATGGCATCACTGACTCAATGGACATGAGTTTGAGTGAACTCCGGGAGATGGTGATGGACAGGGAGGCCTGGCATGCTGCAATTCATGGGGTGGCAAAGAGTCGGACAGGACTGAACGACTGAACTGAACTGAACCCAGATTCATTGTTTAAATATCTCACTTCATTTATTTGATTCACATCACCCATTCTTTTCTCTTCCTCTTTACAAACTTTCCCCCTGATCCTCTGGACAGTGTCTGTCTCCCATCTGAACTTGACCTCCTTCCCTAAGTGCTTTAGAGTCCATGACCCCTTTTCTCAGTTCCTTTTTATTCTTTAGTATGTTACTCTCATTCTTTGATGGTATGCCTATAATATTCAGCTTCTAGAAAGGATCAAGTCCTTCCCATCTTAAAACAATATCACCCTTGAAAAAAATATTCTCCTCTAGCCACCATTGATTGGTTCCCTTTGTAGGTAAAATCTTGAAACTTCTTGGAAAAAGTCTACAGTTTATATTTCCATTTAGTTTCATCCCCTTCATTTCTTATCCAACTCTAATCTGACTTCTGACTCCACCACTTCACTGAATCCACTTGCACTGATATCTACAATGCCTTCAATACTATCAACTCCAATGAAGAAAATTGTTGTGCTCATCTCACTTCATCTTTCCATGGTGATTATTATGCTGAGCATTCCTTCTTTACTGAAACACTCTTCCCTCTAAGCTTCTGGATCCTTCTCTCCTGAAGTTCTTCCTTTCTCCATTTTTTCTCTTCTATCATTTTCCTTTACTCTTGTTCCTCTACCTAGATTTAATATATTATATAGTGAAAGTGAAGTCACTCAGTCATGTCTGACTCTTTATGTCCTGTGGACTGTAGCCCATCAAGCTCCTCCGTCCATGGGATTCTCCAGGCAAGAATACTGGAGTGGGCTGCTATTTCACTCTCCAAATATATTATATACCCCTCCCTAAAGGACCTTCAGTTCAGTTTAGTCACTCAGTCATGTCTGACTCTTTGCAACCCAATGTCATGCAGCACTCCAAGCCTCCCTGTCCATCACCAACTCCCAGAGTTTACTCAAACTCATGTCCATTGAATCAGTGATACCATCCAACCATCTCATCCTCTGTCATCCCCTTCTCCTCCTGCTTTCAGTCTTTTTCAGTCTTTTAAGTGAGTCAGTTCTTCACATCAGGTGGCCAAAGTATTGGAGTTTCAGTTTTAGCATCAGTCCTTCCAATGAATATTCAGGACTGATTTCCTCTAGGATGGACTGGGTGGATCTCCTTGCAGTCCAAGGGACTCTCAAGAGTCTTCTCCAACAACACAGTTCAAAAGCATCAATTCTTTGGTGCTCAGCTTTCTTCATAGTCCAACTCTCACATCCGTACATGACTAGAGAGGAAAAACCATAGCCTTGACTAAATGGATCTTTGTTGGCAAATAATGTCTCTGCTTTTTAATATGCTGTCTAGGTAGATCATAACTTTTCTTCCAAGGAGCAGGCGTCTTAATTCATGGCTGCAAAGACTATCTGCAGTGATTTTGGAGCCCCAAGAAATAAAGTCTGCCACTGTTTCCACAGTTTCCCCATCTATTTGCCACGAAGTGTTGGGACCAGATGCCATGATCTTAGTTTGAGCTTTAAGCCAACTTTTTCACTCTCCTGTTTCCTTTTCATCAAGAGGCTCTTTAGTTCTTCTTTATTTCCTGCCAGAAAGGTGGTGTCATCTACATATCTGAGGTTATTGATATTTCTCCTGGCAATCTTGATTCCAGCTTGTGCATCATCCAGTCCAGCATTTCTCATGATGTACTCTGCATATAAGTTAAATAAGCAGGGTAACAATATACAGCCTTGACATACTCCTTTCCCTATTTGGAACCAGTCTGTTGTTCCATGTCCAGTTCTAACTGTTGCTTCCTGATCTGCCAAATTAAAAAATAAAAGACCTTAGCCAAATTTAAAAATTCAGCCATCACAGGTGCACTAATGTTTCTCAACTTCCAGGCAAGAAATATCAGAATCAGAGCACTACCCTTCTGTATCAGACTGCATTGCAAACATCTTCACAGGTCTTAACCTGACTGCTTCCTAATCTCAACTTTTTATCCTTCTACTAGAACCTTCTCTTCCTTTGCTGCCCATTTCAAGGTCTGGTTTCATGTGGTGTCGGTCAGAAATATTGAGAATCATTATGCATTTCTTTCTTTTCCCCATATCTACCCTGATAAAAGAGCTTCTTTCATTTGTTCAGAAACCTTTCATCAAGCACTTGTTATGTACTATGACAGAAGAAAAATGAATAGAAAGGAAATTAAACAATAACACAGATGTGATGTTAATGAAAATATGTAAGCTCAGAAAGTTGGATTCAGTCTATATGCCTAGTATCTCCAAGCCCATCTCTGTTCTCTGCTTTCCTTTTCCACAGTCACTCCTGCTTTTCTTCTACTTTTCCACAGTTGCCTCTCATTCTATGCAGTCTGTACTCTTTAATCTGCCTTCCTCACTGTTGTCAGAGTGACCTTTATAAATGCCATTTGATCAGGTCACCGGCTGATGTTCAAATCTTAAGTGGTTCTCAAAGCTGTCATGGTGTAGTTCACAGTTCATGGCTGAACATCCAAAGCCCTTCACATTTAGGCCCCAGACTTGTTTCCAGCCTCATCTTAGACCATTGCTTCACTTGTTTTCACATCTTCCTCAGACAGCATCTTTTTCCTGGAGCATATGAGGTTTTCTCATTTCTCTGTACCTTCTCACTTATGATTACCTCTTTCTATAATTCATCTTCCCTTCTCATGCTCACCCAGCTAATTTTCAGGATGTCTTTCCTAAAGAGCATGACTTCAAGACTCATATATCCTTCCTTTGCTTCTGTTTCTTCTTTTGCATACAACTCTGATGGCACTTATCAATTCATTCACCAAATATTTACTGAGCACCATATATCATGCTTTAATTTATCATAGCACTTTTTATCATGCCCTTTTATCATAGCACACTGTAAGTTCCCTGGAAGGAAAGATTATATGTCATTTTAGGTTGGAGCCCCAGAATCTAATATAGAGAAGTGGCATGCAATAAATACATATTAAATGAGTAGGTACCTATCATAAGAGTCACTGAAGGAAGTACATTGCATTAATGGAATTTATTGGTAGACCCACAACTAGAGGCTAGGATCTCTGGTTCTAGAACCATGCTGTTTATATGAGTCATAGGTATTACATACTGGCTCTGTGTCCTTGAAGAATTTACTATTCACTCCTATAAAATGTCAATAATGATTGTCTCTACCTTACAGAATTGTTAGATAGTTACATTAACATATATATCCACAAAATGGTCACTTCATTATTAGACATAATGCTGCAGAATGAGATAGCTTGTTGATTTAGCTTATCTTCAACATTCCTTGGAGAAGTAAATGGAAACCCACTCCAGTGTTCTTGCCTAGAGAATTCCCATGGACAGAGGGGCCTGGTGGGCTGCTGTCCACAGGGTCACACAGAGTCAGACACAACTGAAGCGACTTAGCATGCATGCATGCATTGAGAAGGAAATGGCAACGCACTCCAGTATTCTTGCCTAGAGAATCCCAGGGGCAGAAGAGCCCGGTGGGCTGCCATCTATGGAGTCACACAGAGTCAGGCATGACTGAAGTGATTTAGCAGCAGCAACAGCAACATTCCTTCAAACTCCAAGCCTCTAGGTATTTATAATAATCAAGTCATGTATTCCACGTAGTGTTTGAATATAGGTTATTATAATAAAAGATAACTTTCAGTTTTGTTGTTCAGTTACTCAGTCATGTCTGACTCTTTGAGAGCCCATGGATTGCAGTGCACCAGGATTCACTGTCCTTCACAATCTCCTGGAGTTTGCTCAAACTCATGTCCATTGAGTTGGTGATGCCATCCAACCATCTCATCATCTGTCACTCCCTTCTTCTCCTGCCCCTCAATCTTTCCCAGTCAGAGTCTTTTCCAGTGAGTTGGTTCTTCTCATCAGGTGGCCAAAGTATTGGAGTTCCATCTTCAGCATCAGTCCTTCAATGAATACTCAAGGTTGATTTCCTTTATGATAGACTGGTTTGATCTCCTTGCAGTCCAAAGGGTTCTCAAAACTCTTCTCCAGCATCACAATTCAAAAACATCAATTCTTCAACACTCAGCCTTCGTTACGGTCCAACTCCAACATTTATACATGACTACTAGAAAAACCATAGCTTTGACTATGTGGGCCTTTGTCAGCAAAGTAATTTATCTGCTTTTTAATATGCTTTCTAGGTTTGTCATAACTTTTCTTCCAAGAAACATATCATGATTGTAGACACTGTCTGCAGTGATTTTGGAGCCCAAGAAAATAAAATCTGTTACTGTTTCCACTTTTTCTCCCATTAAGTTGTCATGAAGTACTGGCGTGCTGTGATTCATGGGGTCGCAAAGAGTCGGACACGACTGAGCAAATGAACTGAACTGAACTGAATGGCCACCTCATGCGAAGAGTTGACTCGTTGGAAAAGACCCTGATGCTGGGAGGGATTGGGGGCAGGAGGAGAAGGGGATGACAGGAGGCATCACTGACTGGATGGACGTGAGTCTGAGTGAACTCCAAGAGTTGGTGATGGACAGGAAGGCCTGGCGTGCTGCAATTCATGGGGTTGCAAAGAGTCAGACACAACTGAGCAACTGAACTGAACTGAATGGGACCAGATGCCATGATCTTAGTTTTTTAAATATTGAGTTTCAAGCCAGACTTTTTACTCTCCTCTTTCACTCTTATCAAGAAGCTCTTTAGTTCTTTAGTTCTTCTTCACTTTCTGCCATTAAAATGAGATCATTTGCATATCTGAAGTTGTTAATATTTCTCCATCTTGATTCTAGTTGTGATTTATCCAGCCCAAGATTTCACATGATGTACACTGCTTATCAGCGTACATTAAATAAGCAGGGTGACAATATACAGCCTTGTTGTACTCCTTTCCCAATTTGAAATGACTCAGTCTTTTTTTTTTTTTTAATGTCTGGTTCTACCTGTTGCTTCCTAACCCACACACGTTTCTCAAGAGACAGGTAAGGTGGTTTGGTATTCCCATCACTTGAAAAATTTTCCACAGTTTGTTGTGGTCCACACAGTCAACAGCTTTAGCATAGTCAATGAAGCAGAAGCAGATTTTTTTTTTTTTTTTGGTAATTCCCTTGTTTTTTCTGTGATCCAATGAATGTTGGCAGTATGATCCGTGGTTCTTCTGCCTTTTCTAGACACAGCTTGTTCATAGGAAAATTCTCAGTTCATGCACTGCTGAAATCTCACTTGGATTTTGAGCATAGCCTTGCTAGTATGTGAAATGAGTGCAACTGTATGGTAGTTTGAAACTTCTTTGGCATTGCCCTTCTTTGAGTTGGGAATGAAAACTGACCTTTTCCAATCTTTTGGCCACTGCTGAGTTTCCCAAGTTTACTGACGTACTAAGTGCAGCACTTTAATAGCATCATCTTTTAGGACTGTAAATAACTCAACTGGAATTCCATCACCTCTGCTAGCCTTATTCATAGTAATGCTTCCTAAGGTCTGTTTTCCTTCCCACTCTGAGAGTCTGGCTCTAAGTCACTGACCACACACTGTGGTTGTCTGGGCCATTATGACCTTTTTCATGTAATTCTTCTGAGTATTCTTGCCACCTCTTCTTAATCTCTTACAACCTTCACTGTAAATAACACCAAATTCTTTTTAGTAGAACACTATCAAGATTGAAAGTAAGCAGATCTGACACATGCCATTACAATTAATTACAGAAATTAATATTTAGTCTGACCTCATTCCCTATAAACT
Organism: Aepyceros melampus; assembly: GCA_006408695.1. Taxonomy (NCBI): domain Eukaryota; kingdom Metazoa; phylum Chordata; class Mammalia; order Artiodactyla; family Bovidae; genus Aepyceros; species Aepyceros melampus. Next base: position 96,323 of record SJXQ01006010.1, on the reverse strand, counting down.
TTTATGGTTTACAAGAAAATTATAAATCAATTTTTCAAAGCCAGATAGCATGTACAAAATTCAGGTGCAATCCATGTATGTCTCTATAACTTAGGTATAGGGATGCAGAGCATGGAAATACAACAGCTAATAGTATAAAATTTAAATATTTAAATATCCTAACCATCCACAAAAGTTTTTTTATCATTATTTTGGTTATAAAATTTTCTATTTTTATACCTAATGCATTCCCTAATTGTCTTGGGGTTTTCAGTATATATCTGATATATGTCAGACATCATTTTACTACTGGAGATACAACATAGTATGAAAGAGACAATTCTTACCTTCATGAGATATATATATATATATATATATATATATCAGTTATAACTGTATATACTTATCTATTGTACATTCAACTTTTGTATTTATTTATCTTGTAACTGAAAGTGTGTACACTTTGACTGCCTTCATTCAATTCCCTCAATCATCATGACTGAACTCTGATAATCACAAATCTAATCATTTGTTGTGTGTGTTTGTTTTTGAAGTACAACTATACTATACTATGTTAGTTCCTGTTATACAACATAGTGATTTAGTAGCTCTATATATTCTAAATCATCACCATGATAGGTCTAGTTATACGTCACCATACAAAGGTACTACATAGTTATTGATTATATTCAGTTCAATTCAGTCGCTCAGTTGTGTCCAACTCTCTGCGACCCCATGAATCGCAGCATGCCAGGCCTCCCTGTCCATCACCAACTCCCGGAGTTCACCCAGACCCACACCCATGGAGTCAGTGACGCCATCCAGCCATTTCATCCTCGATTGTCCTCTTCTCCTCCTGCCCCCAATCCTTCCCAGCATCAGAGTCTTTTCCAATGAGTCAACACTTCACATGAGGTGGCCAAAGTACTGGAGCTTCAGCTTTAGCATCATTCCTTCCAAAGAAATCCCAGGGCTGATCTCCTTCAGAATGGACTGGTTGGATCTCCTTGCAGTCCAAGGGACTCAAAAGTCTTCTCCAACACCACAGTTCAAAAGCATCAATTCTTCGGTGCTCAGCCTTCTTCACAGTCCAACTCTCACATCCATACATGACTACTGGAAAAACCATAGCCTTGACTAGACAGACTGTGGACAAAGTAATATCTCTGCTTTTGAATATGCTGTCTAGGTTGGTCATAACTTTTCTTCCAAGGAGTAAGCGTCTTTTAATTTCATGGCTGCAGTCACCATCTGCAGTGATTTTGGAACCCAGGAAAATAAAGTCTGACACTGTTTCCACTGTTTACCCGTCTATTTGCCATGAAGTCATGGGACCGGATGCCATGATCTTCGTTTTCTGAATGTTGAGCTTTAAGCTAACTTTTTCACTCTCCTCTTTCACTTTCATCAAGAGGCTCTTTAGCTCCTCTTCACTTTTTGCCATAAGGGTGGTGTCATCTGAGATGTTGGCAATTTGATCTCTGGTTCCTCTACCTTTTCTAAAACCAGCTTGAACATCTGGAAGTTCACAGTTCGTGTATTGCTGAAGCCTGGCTTGGAGAATTTTGAGTGTTACTTTACTAGCATGTGAGATGAGTACAATTGTGAGGTAGTTTGAGCATTCTTGGAGAAGGAAATGGCAACCCACTCCAGTATTCTTGCTTGGAGAATCTCATGGACTGAGGAGCCTGGTGGGCTGCAGTGCATGGGGTCACAAAGAGTCGGACACAACTGAGTGACTTTACGTACGTACGTACGTTGAGCATTCTTTGGCATTGCCTTTCTTTGGGATTGGAATGAAAACTGACCTTTTCCACTCCTGTGGCTACTGCTGAGTTTTCCAAATTTGCTAGCACATTGAGTGCAGCACTTTTACAGCATCATCTTTCAGGATTTGAAACAGCTCCACTGGAATTCCATCACCTCCACTAGTTTTGTTCATAGTGATGCTTTCTAAGGCCCACTTGACTTCACATTCCAGGATGTCTGGCTCTAGATGAATGATCACACCATCATGATTATCCAGGTCATGCAGATCTTTTTTGTACAGTTTTTCTGTGTATTCTATATTTTTCATACCCATGTCACTGATTTTGCAGCTGGAAATAGGTGTTTCTTAATCTCCCTCATCTATTTATTTCCTCCACACAACCCTCTCCTGGCAATCACCTGTTCATTCTTTGGGCCTTGCAAGTCTGTCTGTCACTAGCTCCAACCCTCTTAGCCACCCTTTGTGCTAAGTTGCCTCTGCATTAAAGAATAAAAGAACATTCCTTGAAATATCATTTGTAACAGTGAAAGAAACAGTAGCAGATGAGTTAAATAAATTATGACTTAACCACACAAAATGGAAGACTAGTCAGCTTTTAAAATGTTTTTTTTTTATTTTATTTGTTGACAAGATATATTGCCATATTTTTAAAAAGTGTACTCAAAAATATGCATTCAATGGGATTCCATTATGAGGATAATGAAATTTTAAACTTTTCTTTTGTTTTGTTTGCTTTAACTTATTTTTCCCCAATAAAAATAACTTGCTTTCCTAATAATAATGACATATTATTATATACTTATAACATGTAGTCCATGCTTGGCTTTTACAGTTAAGATTCTGGTGCCAAAATTGGGCAATAATACTAGCTTATATACAGAAGTCTGTTTTATTAAGCTTTCAGACTGGAGGTGTTACATTTTTTAACATGAATCAATTTAATGTAAATATCTTATATATATTTTAAAGGGTCTGAAATAGAAGTACCTTTCTGAACATACCTACATTGTTAACTTGCAAAAATTCTTAAAATAGCTTTTGCTCATTAAAATCTTAAGAGGAGTACACAAACTAAATTATTGCCTGCACTGCAAAAAGCCATAATGAACTTAATATTATTGCTTTCCAAAATATAGACCAATCCTTAATAGACTATTTTACAATAGGAAGTGCCTTGGGGATCAGTATAACAAAATTAAGATCAGTTTATAAAGCCTTACAAAAGGCCCGGTGGCAGCTTAAAAAATGTCCAGTGTAATTATTTGTAAGTTCTTTTCCTAACACACCATTTTCCTTCCCAGCCTTGATTTGTAATGAAGTGAACCGACAGATCTCTGACTTTCCTTCCAGAAATTGCAGTTGTATTGTGCTAATTTCCTAGTATATAAGGCCTCCTTAAATTTATCTTAGTCAAAGTCAAAGTTAAGGTTGTTGTAACTGAGATGTGAGACTATTCAAAGTTTATCTTCAGTTATTTAATCTGAAGTTGGTTATTGAGACAAATTTAGACAGTCATGCTCTCAGCTCCAAGGCATGAGAGGGCAAGAGATCCTTCAGTGGCTTATTCCTCTTAACAGTCTTCACTCTACAGTCCAAACTGAGACCTCTGCTACCCAATGTGGAGGTTGCCCGTGCATCTCTTTACATCTTCAGGAGCTCCATTTCTGCTTGGCCTCTGTTCTCACACCCAAGCTCTTTCATGCCTCCCCTTAACGTTCAAGGCTGGCTAAAGTAGGTGCTACTTTTATCACCTAATGCAGAGATTGCTCTAACAACTTTGAATATAGAAAGGCTTATGTACAGCATCAAAATATTGGAATTAAATTACATTGAGATTTAATAACTAGGTTCTTGAGAAATATTTTTGTTTTTTTCTATAATAAATTTTATTAATGAGAATAAATTCTGTCTTCAGTCTTTGTTTTTAAAAATAAGTGATATTACAATGCATCATAATTATTTGTGTTAATAAATATGATGTTTTAATTAATTATAAAAACATTTATGAAAATACATTTTATATTTTGAGTCATTTCATATTTGTAAGCAAAATGCCTTGAGATTGTCTGGGTCAATCCATATTCATTGTCATAGAGCGCTCACCAAAATTTGAAACTGACCTCTTTTTAAGATAAAACTTTCTGAAAGAAAGCCTAAAGAAAGTTTATTCCAAAAGTAAGATACAAAAAAGCTTCTGATTAATAGAGAAACTACTGAAAGAGTTGCCTTATTTATATGAAATTTTGATAATGTGTGGAGGTTATTCATCTGAATTGATATCAGCTTCCAATATCTTTTCTGTTGGCCCTTGAAGTAGAAACCTTTCCCCAGTCTTGAAATCTGCCTATTGTTATGCTTGATAGAAGAAATAATTACTTTTGAGAATAGCCCTTTTACAATTTCTGATCAAATATTTTGTTCCTTCTATGTCTTCTATCTATGTTGTTTGCTCTATTTTCCAACTCTTAAAAAGATCGATGATAGTATTTCTCTTCTTTCCATTGGTATGTGGCTAGCAGGTGGTGCAGTGGTAAAAAAAAAAAAAAAATCCATCTGCTAATGCAGGAGACACAGACTCGGGTTTAATTCCTAGGTTGGGAAGATCCCCTGGAGGAGAAAATGGCAACGTACTCCAGTATTCTTGCTGGAAAATTCCACGGACAGAGGAGCATGGTGGGCTAAACACAGTCCATGGTGTCACAAAAAGTCAGACATGACTGAGTGCACAAGAAAGAGGAGCCTTCCAAAGAGAAAACTGGGTCTCGCTGGTAAAACAGACATTTAGAGAGAAGTTAGCTTCTTATCTTTACTTGAAAAACTGTGTATCAAAATAGTAAGTTATGGTCAACCTTTAATGCTGAAATAAACATAGCTGAAAACGAAAAGCATACACTTTAATATAGTCACCAGAACCCAATCTTTAAAAAAAAAAAACAACCCTAAATTTCATCTTAGGCTCTTTCTCCTACATCAGTTCATGGATGAAGGGTACATTGTACATAAATAGTTCATGCTGAGTGAAGCAGTTAATTAACATACCAATAGTAACCCACTTAATATTAGTCAAAGGAGTAACTTCCCCAAGGAAGGATTGTACTGTACTTGAAGTCATCACTTGAGTCATTTAAATTGACCTTGAGTAAGGCATCAGGACAAACGGTAGAGAATATACCTTTAACAGCAGAAAGAAAGGGTGGAGAGAAGGTATACGAAAAATAAAGACAGATGGTTTACAGCATGAAATTTATATTTTCTGATTCTTTGAAAATAAAATTTAAATGTCATATAATTTTATACTTCTGTAACTTTATTGTTGCCTAGTATTACCTAATTTTTATTTAAATGAAACACATGGGGCGGATAACTTGTGGGAGAAATTTGTTATGATCTGGCAGCATAATCCGCTTGAATGTGTTTTGAGATCTTTCACTTGAAATGTGTACATAAAACTTAACTGTATACATAAATATTATAAATAATGTTTTATCTATTTACTGTTATTAAAGATTTCCTTAAGATTCAAAGTTTTAATCAATTTGTGCTTCTCCTCCACCATTATGGTGAGCCCCACATCAACTGTTTAATTCTCGGCATATATTTCTATTCTTAGAAGCTTTATTGAAGTTCCCTAGTCAAAAAAAAAAAAAAAATCCATATTGGAATGTTAGTGGTAAACCTCAGTTGCATAAATAATGGTGATCCTTTGTAATGAATAATTTAGTCACATTTTTAAAATAATTCATCAGAAACAACTTGTGAGTAGGAAACAGAGTGAAGTACTAGAATCTGACTGCTATCCAGATATTACTACATGTGGAATGTTGCATTTTATAACATCACTTTGTTAACTACACTTCCTTGTCCTTATAGGCTCCATCAAAAATCAGTCCTTTTAGAAAACCATAGCACTATCATCCCACTCAAACTTGAACAGGTGAAGTCTGAATAAATGTCATTAAACGGTGATCTGTTGCCAGCAACTAAACCTAGAACCTGGGCACAGTGAGTGGCAAGATTATAGCCAACGCCCAATCTGCTAGCTAACCATTTTATTTCTAACATAAATCTAGTACCATCTTTGAGTTCATGCATCTGTCCACTTTTAGGCTGATATTTAACTCAGAGGTTCTCAATTAGGGGTGATCTTGTCCCACGCCCACCTCATCCCTGGGTTATATTTGGCAATGCCTAGGAACATTTTTAGTTGTCACTCTGGGTGAGAGAGTGTCTAGTCTGTAGAGGTTATGGATAGATTGCTTAAAGCACAAGACAGCCACCACAACAAACGTCTTCTGACCCCAAATGCCAATAGTGCCTAGGTTGAAATCCCCTTGTAACTAACTGAAGAGTCCTCATCCTTCATTAGAGACAAAACCTTGGATGGTTTTAGAGTTCTATCCAACTTGTTTTAAGCTATGAGAAAATCTTAAGGGAACCAAAGCATGTCAAAAAGCTATGCCATTCTAGATTAGATAGTATAAACTCAGAGTCTGAGAAGGACCTCTCAGGTGATATGAGCAAGCTAGGCTATCTGGATCCTGTGTGCTACATGTTGCTTGTTTTAAGGCAGCAGCCACTGTCCAGCTCCAGGAACTTGTAGCCAGGCAGGAACAAAGGCTTACTGGTAACAGAGCTGTTAAAAAATGAATTTTCTTTAAAAAGTAGAGAAGCCAGAAATCTAGTTTTCTTTTAAATGTGAAGTCTCCTATATTTTAAATGTTTCTAATTCTCTTTTTAATAGACCAAGAAGACCAAACAAATTTAATCTTTTTACCATCAGTTTTTTATTCTTTCTTTCCATTCACTTAACAGACACTAACTAAGAATCTATTATGTTGATGTGGGGAGGGGATATAACTAGGATTATACAGAAATACATAGAATTCTTCACTATTCTGAAGTGGTGAGTTTATCTTACAACGTGTATCCTTCACTGAGCATCAAGCAGACTCTTTTATAATTCTTAGTAATGTATTTTGAATAACTGATCAATTGGCCTCATTACATTTCCTTAGCATCTTTTCCTATTATAATGGCCACATATACCTGGATCTCTTATTCCCCAGTTAGCAACTCAGAGCAACTCAGGGACAGTGCTTTGAAAATTAAAGTCCTAAATTTAATGGCTTAGAGATATTCTACTCAAACAACTCGCATCTTCCATCTCTTTTTCTTTTTCCTCAACTTTTTTTTTTTAACTTAAGCCTGTCTCCATTTTATCACAACTAAGTGACTTAATGGACTTAGGACTAAGTATGTTTAAAGTACTTTACTTTGACCCCATTACCCTGGAGGAGGGAATGGCAATCCACTCTGGTATTCTTGCCTGGAGAATTCCATGGACAGAGGGGGTTGGCGAGCTACCGTCCGTGGGGTCATAAAGAGTCAGACATGACTGAGCAAATAATACACACACACACACACACACACACACACAATGTAACTAATAAGCAACCTTCATATTACCCCAGTGGTTCCTTCAACAGCATTCCAGGTTAATGCTCTCATTTTATTGGCTCTTTCACAGTTTAAGATTTTATATTACACTACTGCATATTATTATGAAATATGCTTGAAAACCTCTGCATCATGATACAATTCCTTGCCCTGTTTTCAATATTTGTGGCTCTCATCTTGGAGATTCCCACTAGTTAGTAAGTGGGATGGGGCTGTGTGGCTTTGTTGCCATGTGGGCTTCCGTGGTGGCTCAGTGGTAAAGAATCTATCTGCCTGTCAGTGCAGGAAGTACAGAGACACAGGTTCAGATTCTCTGATGAAGGAAATGGCAGCCCACTCCTGTATTCTTGCCTGGAGAATCCCATGGACAGAGTGATCTGGCAGGCTACAGTCCATGGGGTCGTAGACAGTCAGATGCCATTTAGTGACTAAATAAATTCCAAGAACAGTGCTTCTAAAACCTTTAGAAATTCCTAAATAACAAGAATGATAAAGGTGCCTTGATGTTCATAACAAACCTGTTTCTATCACACTTGAGTTAATGTTATGAGATTACTTTTGGAAAGCATCTAAAGAAGGGAGTTGGTTGCTAGGGAAACCTACCCTGAGATTAGCGGGTGGAACCTTCAGTCTCACCCACTTGTCCTCCAGGGAGGAGAGAGGGGCTGGAGGTTGAATTACTTGCCAATGGCCAAACATTTAATCAATCACGCCTACATAATGAATCCTCCTTAAAAACTCATAATGATGAGGTTGGTCACGCTTCTGGGTCAGTGAACAAATGGAAATGGGGGTAGTACAGAGAACGTGAAAAAGCTCTGAGCCCATACCCACATAACTTGACCCCTTCATCTTGATGTTCAGTTGTATCCTTTATAATACTCTTTATAATAAGCTGGTAAACATCCGTTCAGTTCAGTTCAGTTCAGTCACTCAGTCGTGTCTGACATTTTGCGACCCTATGAACCGCAGCTCGCCAGGCCTCCCTGTAGATCACCAATTCCCGGAGTTTACTTAAACTCATGTCCACTGAGTCGGTGATGTCATCTAACCATCTCATCCTCTGTTGTCCCCTTCTCCTCCTGCCCGCAATCTTTCCTAGGATCACAGTCTTTTCAAAAGAGTCAGCTCTTTGCATCAGGTGGCCAAAATACTGGAGTTTCAGCTTCAATATCAGTCCTTCCATTGAACACCCAGGACTGATTTCATTTAGGATGGACTGGTTGGATCTCCTTGCAGTCCAAGGGACTCGCAAGAGTCTTCTCCAACACCACAGTTCAAAAGCATCAATTCTTCGGCACTCAGCTTTCTTTATAATCCAACTCTCCCATCCATACATGACTACTGGAAAAACCATAGCCTTCACTAGACAGACCTTTGTTGACAGAGTAATGTCTTTGCTTTTTAATATGCTGTCTAGGTTGGTCATAACTTTCCTTCCAAGGAACAAGCGTCTTTTAATTTCATGGCTGCAGTCACCATCTACAGTGATTTTGGAGCCCCAAGAAATAAAGTCTGACACTGTTTCCACTGTTTCCCCATCTATTTCCCATGAAGTGTTGGGACCGGTGCCATGATCTTCATTTTCTGAATTTTGAGCTTTAAGCCAACTTTTTCACTCTCCTCTTTCACTTTCATCAAGAGGCTCTTTAGTTCTTCTTCACTTTCTGCCATAAGGATGGTGTCATCTGCATATCTGAGATTATTGCTATTTCTCCCAGCAATCTTGATTCCAACTTGTGCTTCCTCCAGCCCAGCGTTTCTCATGATGTACTCTGCATATAAGTTAAATACACTGGGAAACATAAGAAATAAAATAAAAGTACTTTAATGAGTACAAACAGGTTCTGGAAGAATAAGAATTTTGTGTCTAAAATCAGTGTCATGTGTATAGACCCTGTTATCTTGATTTGTATGTTTTGATCTATGTTCTAAGAACCTTGTACCTAGTAACTTATTTAATTCTTTCAACAACCCATGGGAGATTATTTTCATTTTGTAAATGGGGAAACTGAGTTTCAGAACGGTTAAGGGACTTGATCATTATCACATGTGCATGCATACTAAGTCGCTTCAGTTGTGTCCAACTCTTTGCGACCCTATGGACCATCAGTTCAGTTCAGTCGCAAAAATCAGTGTCATGTGTATAGACCCTGTTATCTTGATTTGTATGTTTTGATCTATGTTCTAAGAACCTTGTACCTAGTAACTTATTTAATTCTTTCAACAACCCATGGGAGATTATTTTCATTTTGTAAATGGGGAAACTGAGTTTCAGAACGGTTAAGGGACTTGATCATTATCACATGTGCATGCATACTAAGTCGCTTCAGTTGTGTCCAACTCTTTGCGACCCTATGGACCATCAGTTCAGTTCAGTCGCACAGTTGTGTCCGACTCTTTGCGACCCCATGAATCGCAGCACACCAGGCCTCCCTGTCCATCACCAACTCCCGGAGTTCACTCAGACTCACGTCCATTGAGTCCATGATGCCATCCAACCATCTCATCCTCGGTCGTCCCCTTCTCCTCCTGTCCCCAATCCCTCCCAGCATCAGGGTCTTTTCCAATGAGTCAACTCTTCGCATAAGGTGGCCAAAGTACTGGAGCTTCAGTTTTAGTATCATTCCTTCTAAAGAAATCCCAGGGCTGATCTCCTTCAGAATGGACTGGTTGGATCTCCTTGCAGTCCAAGGGACTCTCAAGAGTCTTCTCCAACACCACAGTTCAAAAGCATCAATTCTTCTGCGCTCAGGCTTCTTCACAGTCCAACTCTCACATCCATACATGACCACAGGAAAAACCATAGCCTTGACTAGACGGACCTTAGTTGGCAAAGTAATGTCTCTGCTTTTGAATATACTATCTAGGTTGTTCATAACTTTTCTTCCAAGGAGTAAGCGCCTTTTAATTTCATGGCTGCAGTCACCATTTGCAGTGATTTTGGAGCCCAAAAAAACAAAGTCTGACACTGTTTCTACTGTTTCCCCATCTATTTCCCGTGAAGTGATGGGGCCAGATGCCATGATCTTCGTTTTCTGAATGTTGAGCTTTAAGCCAACTTTTTCACTCTCCTCGTTCACTTTTTTTTTTTTTTCCTCGTTCACTTTCAACAAGAGGCTTTTTAGCTCCTCTTCACTTTCTGCCATAAGGGTGGTGTCATCTGCATATCTGAGGTTGTTGATATTTCTCCCAGCAATCTTGATTCCAGCATGAGAGTCTTCTCCAACACCACAGTTCAAAAGCATCAATTCTTCTGCGCTCAGGCTTCTTCACAGTCCAACTCTCACATCCATACATGACCACAGGAAAAACCATAGCCTTGACTAGACGGACCTTAGTTGGCAAAGTAATGTCTCTGCTTTTGAATATACTATCTAGGTTGTTCATAACTTTTCTTCCAAGGAGTAAGCGCCTTTTAATTTCATGGCTGCAGTCACCATTTGCAGTGATTTTGGAGCCCAAAAAAACAAAGTCTGACACTGTTTCTACTGTTTCCCCATCTATTTCCCGTGAAGTGATGGGGCCAGATGCCATGATCTTCGTTTTCTGAATGTTGAGCTTTAAGCCAACTTTTTCACTCTCCTCGTTCACTTTTTTTTTTTTTTCCTCGTTCACTTTCAACAAGAGGCTTTTTAGCTCCTCTTCACTTTCTGCCATAAGGGTGGTGTCATCTGCATATCTGAGGTTGTTGATATTTCTCCCAGCAATCTTGATTCCAGCATGTATTTCTTCCAGTCCAGCGTTTCTCACGATGTACTCTGCATAGAAGTTAAATAAGCAGGGTGACAATATATAGCCTTGACGTACTCCTTTTCCTATTTGGAACCAGTCTGTTGTTCCATGTCCAGTTCTAACTGTAGCTTCCTGACCTGCATACAGATTTCTCATAGGAACCGTCAAGTTCCTCTATCCGTGGGATTCTCCAGGCAAGAATACTTGAATGGGTTGCCATGCCCTTCTCCAGGGGATATTCCTGACCCAAGGATCAAACCAAGGTCTCCTGCACTGCAGGCAGATTCTTTACCATTTGAGCCACCAGTTGGTAAATTTTGAAGCCAGAATCTGAAACCTGGCCATCTGTGGAAGCCCTTGCTCTAGACAGAACAAATATGTAGGCTTAAAATTGGGATTTGTTGTTTAGTCTCTAAATCATGTCCAACTCTTTTGTGACTCCGTGGACTATAGCCCACCAGCTTCCTCTGTCCATGGGATTTCCCAGGCAAGAATATTGGAGTGGGTTGCCATTTCTCTCTTCAAGGGATCTTCTCAACCCGGGGATTGAATCCACATCTCTTGCACTCAAGCGAATTCTTTACCATTGAGCCACCAGAATGGGTCAGGCAGCATTGGGATAGGAGGGCAAATTAGAGGAAAATACAAGTTCTGCTTCACCCTCCCTGATGAATCTCTGTAGAGTTTAATTCTTGTTCTTACTTCAGGCTCTGACACATGCACACACATGCACAACATTTACTTGGAGTCAGACGTCAGACCTCTAAAAAACTTATGTTTCTGATGACCCAGAGCCACCGTGCCAGGTCTGAACCTCATTTCTCCTTTCTGCTATGCTATGTTAACACTGGCAGTCTACCTTTGCTCTGTGATGATGAGAATTAGGTTAAGTAATTTTTGTCTTCCACACTCTCTTCTAAGTAATTAACCCAATTTATGCACAGTTTTATCTTTTAAAACTAATAGAATCATCAATGGCTATTGTTATTTAGCTCATATCCAGACTACTGAATCTCTTGTATACTTGCAGATTTTTAACAATCAAATTTCTCTATTTGCAATTTCAATTTTAGGTAAGGAAAATATAAACTTGAAAGGAGATTAAAAGTAAGATTCTGTGTAAAGTTTACTTTTTACCTAATTTAGAAATCCCACTTAAATATATGTTCATTCTAAAACTGTAAAAGAAACAAAACATTTTTTTATAGTAGTGTGTGTATGTTAATCCCAAACTCCTAATTTACTCCTTCCTCCTCCCCCAACCCAAGATACTTTTGAATTAAGTTTTTTTTCCTCAGGATATTTAAGGAAAGAATTTTCTTAAAAAAAAACAACAACAACAACAACCAAAGCCCTGTTTCTGTACAGTAAAGTAGACTCATTGCATTAGTCATCTACAGTATTAAGAAACTAATAATTGTTTTTTATGCTTTTCAAGCCTCTTAATTTAGTAAACCTATAATTGAAAAGCAAAACTTTGCAATAAAATAATATAATTCAGTTCATGTTGCTATGGGAAAGTAAAGGGTTTCCTCCCACTTTAGTTTATTAATTTTCAAATAATGCTTAAGGGCTTATTATGATAGTTCTTTACAAGGTAGTAAATATATAGTTATCCAGACTGTCTGGGTTGAAAACTAATTACCATTAGAAACTGAAGCATTTAGGCTTGTTATTTCTGCAAATCAAACGACTCCAAATACAATTTTCATATTAAATCCAATGTGCAATGATCTAGGGATAGCCTCTCAGAGCAAACTATAATCTAAAACTTCTCTCTTTCTTATTATTGTTGGTAAGCAAGCCAACTGGAACTTTAAAATGTGGCAGGGAAAACGGAAGTTGGGGAGACAGGTAGTGAAAGCAACAATTTGGAAGAACATTAAGTTTCTTTCAATGCAAATCTGTAGAAAGGGAGGGCAGGAAGAAAATACATTATCTAAAGGAAAATATCAAACACTACACAGATTAGAAGGCATGTCCAAGACTAAATTAACAGAGTTCTCTATAATTTCCCTTGGCACTGTTTGCTTGCTATCCTTTGCCAGTGATATTTTTACCTCTCACATTTAAAAAATAGTGTAACATAAGGTAAAGTAGAAACAGTAGAAAAGGGGAGTTTTACTCTTCAAAAAGAAAATAAAAGTATAAAAACACAAGAAATCTCATATTTTTATTTATATTTTAGAATTCATATTCATACATGTTAGACCTTTAAAGTTATTTCCAGATAAGTTCTTTAAAAAGACAAATAAGGGTTTTTATTTCCATTTAATAATTTCAAGGTTTAGAAATTAAAAATATGACAGATATAAAAATAAAAACACTGCCAAATGTAGAGTAAAAAGTGATAATGTTAATATTTTTATGCAAATTAGATGACTACCAAGATATGTATGTCAAGTGAAAATGAGGAAATTACTGAAAATGTTTGTGTTGTGGGCTTGAGTCAGGATATGGTGAAGGAAAAATTAATTTTGAAAAATTAAAACCTTTGATTTAATAATAAGTTGACTGAGCTAATTTAAAAACATAAAAATGTGATAATTGTATATTATATATTATCAAATACAAATATTATTATGTATGCAATTACTTCATGATTGTGGAGACAAAGGGATTCATCAGTCAACAGCAGTCTTATGAAAGAGTCTTTAAAAGTTTACATAATAATTTATGCAGTTGATATGTTCTTTAAAGTTATGGATAAACACAATTTTATACTAAAGCCTTCTGTCATGTTAGAAGAGAAAACATTTAAAAATAAATTCCATTTAATCCTTCTAAAAATATTCTCATTTTAATATTTATCCTTTATTTGGTAAACTGGTTCACACAGAGGTGCATTTTTTGATAATGAATTCTTATTTTTCAAAAGGTAGATTCCTTAGGACTAACTCTGATTTGTGTTGATTTATTTTTAACCCATGTTTTAAACATTTTCTTTATTTTTGAATACCATTCAATGATGGTAAGTGTTATTGAGCAGGAAATAATTTAGAATAACAAATGTGGCTGGATGGATGAAAGTGAGATGAAAGGTTCATCTTCTGGGAAACTTTTTGACATTGTTGACATTAAGTGGTAGAGCTTCTCAGCTGGCACAGTGGTAAAGAACCCACCAGCCAGTGCAGGATAGTCTGAAGATGTGAGTTCGATTCCTGAGTTGGGAAGATCCCCTGAAGAAGGGCATGGCAACCCACTCCAGTATTCTTGCCTGGAGAATACCCACGGACAGAAGAACCTGCGGCGGGGCGGGGGGCAGCGGCTATAGTCCATAGGGTCACAAAGAGTTGAGCACAACTGAAACAATTTAGCACAGATGCATGACATTGTGTGGTAGAAGAAAGAGATTGATTCCCCCAATATGATATATGTCTTTTCATTCCCAACTTCATCAAAATTCTCCATTACAATATGTGAGAAAGTGACATCATGCTTAAGAGACAAGAAATTTGAATCTGACATCTTTCCATTCTCTATTTAACAACAATAGCAGAAAACCATAATGACAACACTAATATTTATTGAGCAATTACTGTGTCACTATGAAAAGTTGAACATATACTTCCATTCTATCCCCCCTCATTTGTCTCCATGAAACTACTACTATTTTGTACTATATTTATTTTGCACAAGTATTATCTTTCTTGTCTTTCTCCCCTCACTAGAATGTACATTCCAAGAATATCCTTAATAAGAAACTCAAATAAACAGCCCCAAATCCACTCCTTCTATTTGCCTCTTTTTGTGTGAGATGTTTTCCTGCAGCATTTTAGTAGAAATAGTTTGTTTCCTACAGATCTGGGGAAAAGGCAGGCAAATAAAGTCCTTAATGTAGAAGTAAGTGTGGAAAGGAGAGTGAAAAAGTTGGCTTAAAGCTTAACATTCAGAAAACTAAGTCATGGAATCTGGTCCCATCACTTCATGGCAAATAGATGGGGAAACAGCGGCTGACTTTATTTTGGGGGGCTCCAAAATCACTACAGATGGTGACTGCAACTATGAAATTAAAAGACGATTACTCCTTGGAAGGAAAGTTATGACCAACCTAGAGAGCATATTAAAAAGCAAGGACATTATTTTGTCAACAAAGTTCTGTCTAGTGAAGGCTATGGTTTTCCCAATAGTCATGTATGGATGGGAGAGTTGGACTATAAAGAAAGCTGAGTGCTGAAGAATTGATGCTTTTGAACTGTGGTGTTGGAGAAGACTCTTGAGAGTCCCTTGGACTGCAAGGAGATCCAACCAGTCCATCCTAAATGAAATCAGTCCTGGGTGTTCGTTGGAAGGACTGATATTGAAGCTGAAACTCCAGTATTTTGGCCATCTGATGAGAAGAGCTGACTCATTTGAAAAGACTCTGATATTGGGAAAGATTGAGGGCAGGAGGAAAAGTGGACAACAGAGGATGAGATGGTTGGATGGCATCACCAACACAATGGACATGGGTTTGAGTGGACTCTGGAAGTTGGTGATGGATAGGGAGGCAACTACAGATGGTGACTGCAACTATGAAATTAAAAGACGATTACTCCTTGGAAGGAAAGTTATGACCAACCTAGAGAGCATATTAAAAAGCAAGGACATTATTTTGTCAACAAAGTTCTGTCTAGTGAAGGCTATGGTTTTCCCAATAGTCATGTATGGATGGGAGAGTTGGACTATAAAGAAAGCTGAGTGCTGAAGAATTGATGCTTTTGAACTGTGGTGTTGGAGAAGACTCTTGAGAGTCCCTTGGACTGCAAGGAGATCCAACCATCCATCCTAAATGAAATCAGTCCTGGGTGTTCGTTGGAAGGACTGATATTGAAGCTGAAACTCCAGTATTTTGGCCATCTGATGAGAAGAGCTGACTCATTTGAAAAGACTCTGATATTGGGAAAGATTGAGGGCAGGAGGAAAAGTGGACAACAGAGGATGAGATGGTTGGATGGCATCACCAACACAATGGACATGGGTTTGAGTGGACTCTGGAAGTTGGTGATGGATAGGGAGGCCTGGTGTGCTGCGGTTCATGGGGACACAGAGAGTCAGACAGTGACTGAACTGAACTGAACTGTGGAATGTAATAACAGAAAGAGAGTCTGTGTCATAGAAATTTAGAGAATGAGATGTTAGGAAGGTAGGAGGGGCCAAACCATTTTCAGTGATGAAGCATGATGGGGCAACCTGGTTCAAGTCTTAAAGAGCTCTTTCTGGGTACATTGAGAATAGTAGACTTTGGCCAGAATGTGGTTGCAAAAGGAATCCTGGAGACAAGTTAGGAGAGGACTGCAGTAAACCAGACGGGAGATGGTGATGCAGCAGAAATAAAAAGGTAGACATATTGGGCACATACACATAATGATGAGAGAACTGATGTGATTTTCTAATTAATCTCACTAAAGCTAAGGTCCATGAAGGCAGCAATTTTCTCTTTCTTGTTCTTTGTGAATCCCTCATATCTACAAGACAGCCTGGCACATAAAAGATGGTCTATTTGTAAATAGTATAATAGATTACTTACTTATCATGTGTTTTGCTTCATTTTTAGTAGTTTTGTGGCTTTAGTTTGCAAAATTAAAAGATGGCAACATGATATTAGTCCATAGATAATATATATACATACATATATGTATATAAGGGAGAGAAGCAGGAAGAGGAGTAATTCTTTACTGAAATCTGAATGCCTGGGAACCATTATTCTAAAATGCACTCTTAAAAATCACCTATTAGCATCCTAATTAAAGGCTAAATAGTAGCTGTGGGGCTCAGGAATTTTCATTGTATATATATACATTCATTGTATGTTCATATATATATATATATATGAAAGGGTGTTTATGTGTGCAAATGGATGCTTTTGAACTGTGGTGTTGGAGAAGACTCTTGAGAGTCCCTTGGACTGAAAGGAGATCCAATCAGTCCATTCTGAAGGAGATCAGCCCTGGGATTTCTTTGGAAGGAATGATGCTAAAGCTGAAGGTCCAGTACTTTGGCCACCTCATGCAAAGAGTTGACTCATTGGAAAAGACTCTGATGCTGGGAGGGATTGGGGGCAGGAGGAGAAGGGGATGACCGAGGATGAGATGGCTGAATGGCATCACTGACTCAATGGATGTGAGTCTGAGTAAACTCTGGGAGTTGGTGATGGACAAGGAGGCCTGGCATGCTGCGATTCATGAGGTCGCAAAGAGTCAGACATGACTGAGCGACTGAACTGAACCGATGCCTTTTTAAGCACTGAAAAAATTAATCCTCTTTTTAATGATGAAAATAATACAACTCTAGCACTCACACTGATGAGAGATCCTTTGCAATGAAAACACACTTTGCTTTAGTTATTGATTTTAGAAACACAAAAGTTTTTCAGCCTTTATCTATAATTTTGCCTAATTTGGCTAAGTTTAATTACTTTCCATAATAAACTTTCTGTGAGACTGGTTTTTAAGTCACTACTGTAGTCACAGCAGTGACCTCAATAATCAGAGTATTTCTCTGTGGACATTTCTAAATAGAGCTGAAACAATTTTCCAGTCTAATTTATATAAAAGGAACTGATCTAGGCCAAATAATATTCTTCTGTGTTTGTACTGAAAGAAAATATGGAAACCTTCTTAATATTCAGAAACAGTTCTCACTCTATAGATTATGACATTCTATTTATATTGTATTGGAAATTCATCACATATTTTCTTTAGCTATTGGCTTGCAAAATAAGGTCATATAATGTGAAATGGATTTTTTTACATAATCAAGTAGGTGAACGTTACATATCCTCACAGATTATTTCTTTGGAATCAATTATATTCAAAAGTTGTATATAAGCTTTTAAATCTTTATAGGAATGTGAAGTAATTATTGTTATGTAGATGGTTAACTTGGAAAACTTGCAACTCACTTTACAGCATGAGCAGTTGTCTTGTCGAGAATAAACTTGGGCTACTCCAGTGTCTGACAGAAATGTGCACAAATACTATGGAATAAAGCATGACAATATTACTTGACCCATTCAGATTTGTTTCCTTTAGCTAAACAGACTTCTTTTTTTCAAGGGATTTGACATTAATTATTTTGTTTGTATTGTGGACATCAGCCTCAGTTACTTGCACTGGTGATTGTTGCTCTTTGTAAATATCTAGACACCATGTCTCTGATAATGGCAAGGTGAGAAAGAAAACCTGTAAGTATTCATGTGTTATTATTATGAATTATTTCAAATGGAACTCAGCTGGTTTTCCCAGAAAATTAAAGCAACATGTCCTCTTTCCTGGTCAAAATACATTGTTTATTAGATATAAAGTATATTTGTACAAAGATTAAGATAGAAAATGAGAAGTTTTCGAAAACTGAAATTATACAATGCAAAATTTAAACTCCTTTAAGTTGTCAAGTCAGATTCTGCAATTGTTCCTTTAATGACTGTTAATTATTAAAATTCTAGTTTTATACTCTTTGCTTTTAAACAAAAGCCCATGATTCACATCCTTATGAAGTAAACACTGAATAAAACTGAAATAAAAAAAAAATAAAAGAGAACATACATGCCAATGATGCTGGAGTAGTGCTGAAAAGCCCTCTCTTTAGCACTTGAGTTCTGACTCAGCTCATTATAGAAATGTGGTGACTTTGGGCAAGCAGCTTAGCCTCTTTTACCATATCTTTTTATCTGTATAATGGGGATAGTAATAATATCTATTTCACAGTGTTGTAAAGTCTAAAGGAGTTAATATTTACAAAGTTCTTACTAAGTGCCTAGCAAATTTCTAAAAATGTTTATGGTCTAAAATAAGTAACATTCTCATATAAAAATAAAACTCTATGGCACAAAGTAATAGTAACTCTGCTTCCATTTACCAAGAAGGGAGTTTTGAAACAATGAGAAACTGCTGACACATAGCAATGGAAATTCCAAATAAAGAGGAGAACCAAAACAAACAAAGCAAAATATGATACAAATTATCTTCAATCTCTTCCCTATTATGGAAATTAGCATCAGGGACTTTGCTGATGCACTTTAATTATCATTATGTCAAAACACAGATAAAACCTATAGAATACTGGTTTTCTATATTATGATAAGAACTGTAATTTGAATTGAGGTATAATAATATTCTTGGTATAAAATATTGGTATTATATTGGTATAATATTGGTATTATATTCTTAGTATAAAATATTACTTACTTATCAAAAAATTGAGGAACTCCTTAATAGATTAGTTTACACTACTGTAGAAAGAACAAAAATCTTCTGGAAAATAACTTTTTGAATAGCAGGCCAGACCCTAGCAACTGTGCGCCTGTACAAGAGTATAACTGAAGACCCACAAAACATGTTAAAGGCTTCAAAGCCGGTTGACAAATATTAAGTAAGATATATCTTTCCTCCTTGACAAACATGCTTGATAACCTGCTGCTGCTGCTGCTGCTGCTAAGTCGCTTCAGTCGTGTCTGACTCTGTGCGACCCCAGAGAGGGCAGCCCACCAGGCTCCCCCGTCCCTAGGATTCTCCAGGCAAGAACACTGGAGTGGGTTGCCATTTCCTTCTCCAATGCATGAAAGTGAAAAGTGAAAGTGAAGTCGCTCAGTCGTCTCCGACTCCTAGTGACTCCATGGACTGCAGCCCACCAGGCCCCTCTGTCCATGGGAATTTCCAGGCAAGGGTACTGGAGTGGGGTGCCATTGCCTTCTCTGCATAACAACCTGATCAGATACAGATGCAACAGACTCTGCAGACCCTTAGGAGATCCACAGCTGATTTAGATCCCTGTCACCTCTCCTTGATCACTTACCGCTTCTCTCCCCATACTGCCAGCACCTTGAATTGCCTTGTCATGAATTTGAAAGTTCTAGTCCTCATATGAATCTAAATCCTCTACAGAAATGATGGTACATTTATACAATGGAATATTACTTGGCTATAAAAAAGGAATTCATTTGAGTCAGTCCTTTTTTTGTTGTTAAATTTTTATTTTTACTTGATTTTACTTTACAATACTGTATTGCTTTTGCCATACGTTGACATGAATCCGCTACAGGTGTACATGAGTTCCCAATCCTGAACCCCCCCTCTCACCTCTCCATATCATTTCTCTGGGTCATCCCCGTGCACCAGCCCCAAGCATCCTGTATCCTGTATCGAACATAGACTGGCAATTCATTTCTTACATGACAGTATACATGTTTCAATGCCATTCTCTCAAATCATCCCACCCTCTCCCTCTCCCCCAGAGTCCAAAAGGCCGTTCTATAGATCTACATTGCTGTCTCGCATATGGGGTTATCATTACCATCTTTCTAAATTCCATATATATGTGTTAGTGTACTGTATTGGTGTTTTTCTTTCTGGCTTACTTCACTCTGTATAATCGGCTCCAGTTTCATCCATCTCATTAGAACTGATTCAAATGTATTCTTTTTAATGGCTGAGTAATACTCCATTGTGTATATGTACCACTGCTTTCTTATCCATTCATCTGCTGATGGACATCTAGGTTGCTTCCATGTCCTGGCTACTATAAACAGTGCTGTGATGAACATTGGGGTACACGTGTCTCTTTCAATTCTGGTTTCCTCAGTGTGTGTGCCCAGCAGTGGGATTGCTGGGTCATAAGGCAGTTCTATTTGAAACTTTTTAAGGAATCCCCACACTGTTCTCCATAGTGGCTGTACGAGTTTGCATTCCCACCAACAGTGTAAGAGGGTTCCCTTTTCTCCACACCCTCTCCAGCATTTATTGCTTCTTTACTTTTGGATCACAGCCATTCTGACTGGTGTGAAATGGTACCTCATTGTGGTTTTGATTTGCATTTCTCTGATAATGAGTGATGTTGGGCATCTTTTCATGTGTTTGTTAGCCATCCGTATGTCTTCTTTGGAGAAATGTCTTTTAGTTCTTTGGCCCATTTTTTGATTGGGTCGTTTATTTTTCTGGAATTGAGCTGCATAAGCTGCTGTATATTTTTGAGATTAGTTGTTTGTCAGTTGCTTCACTTGCTATTATTTTCTCCCATTCCGAAGGTTGTCTTTTCACCTTGTTTATAGTTTCCTTTGTTGTGCAGAAGCTTTTAATTTTAATTAGGTCCCATTTATTTATTTTTGCTTTTATTTCCAGTATTGAGTCAGTCCTAATGAGATGGTTGAACCTAGCTAGAACCTATCGTAAAGAGTGAAGTAAGAGAGAGAAAGACAAACAGTTTATATTAATGCATGTTTATGGAATCCAGAAGGATGATACTGATGAACCTATATCCAGGGTAGCAATGGAGATGCAGACATAGAAAACAGACTTGTGGACACAAAGGGGAAAGGATACGGTGGGACAAATGGAGAGAGTAGTATGGAAACATATATATTACCATATGTAAAATAGATGCATGCATGCTAAGTCACTTCAGTCATGTCTGACTCTTTGCGACCCTATGGACTGTAGCCCACTAGGCTCCTCTGTCCATTGGATTCTCCAGGCAAGAATACTGGACTGGATTGCTTTTCCTGGTGGCTCAGATGTAAAGCAGATAGCCAGTGGGAATTTGCTGTGTGATGCAGTCAGCTCAACCTAGGGCTCTGTGAAAACCTAGAGGGGTGGGATGGGATGGGAGATGGGAGGGAGGTTCAAGAAGGAGGGAATGTATGTATACCTATGGCTGATTCATTCTGATGTATGGCAAAACCTAGCACAATATTGGAAAGCAATTATCTTCCAATAATTTTTTTTTTAACCTCAACCCTTACCTTCCTCAAATATTAGCCCTCTGGTCAACTTTCAGACCTAAATGTGGCCCCAGTCAACCCTCAAAACTTCAGGTCCCAAGAATAGGCATGTGCCAGCTTCAAGAAACTAGAATTCACTTGTTTGGGTGGGGATTTCCAAACTTTCACACCTACTTGATCCCCATGATCCCAAGGATTCTCACCTTTTTGGAGAAATACACAGGACTAAGGCAGGGATTCCTCCTACCTGGGGATACTGATGAACAGAATAAGTCTAAGATTAGTTTCATAAACCACACATGAAATCAGTCTTATTACAGTCACACCAAGCATGTAGGTGATTTAAGGACATGATAGATATCTTTCTACGAAGATACACTGTTTAGCCTGAATGGCCTACTGCTCCTGGATTATTTAGAATGATAAGGTTTGTTTTGAGCAACATTGGTCTGGCCCATTTTCCTTAGATCCTTTTTATTCCCATGAACTTCATTTAAACCAGTGACCTCATTGACTTACTTATGGTAAGTCACTGATTCAGTTCGTTAACCATTCAAAAAATATTTACAAAGCATCTAGTATGTGCCAGGAACAAATGTCAGCACTGGAAGAGTGTTCCAAAAATAGACACCATTTCTGCCTTCCCCAAATTTAAAATCTAAGGGAAAAAAAATCACACAAGCAAAAGTAATAATGATGCTGTGGGTTAAATGATAACTAGGGAATTCTGAGAGCACATACACAGCTGTTTGAAATACAAGACAAACTTTGTCAGTAAAAGTGACTTTTGAGCTCACCCCCTTAAGGAAAGGTAGAGCTTAACTATGTAAAGAGTGGAGGAGATGTACAAGAACCAGAGTGAAATTATATATCCTTATGAAAGAATATATTATATTATGGAAAGAGAGAGAGAGGTTTCTTACTCAGTATCTTTATGGGTAATAAAATCTGAAAAGAGAAATAGCAAGTGATGATCATGATGTAGTTTTCGGGGATCATCATTCAGGACCTTGAAACTCATGGCAAACATTGGATTTGATTCTAATAGCAATGAGGAAGATCAGTGGGCACTGAAGGGCTTTATGAATGGTTCAGTTCAGTTCAGTTGCTCAGTCGTTTCTGACTCTTTGCAACCCCATGAATCACAGCATGCCGGGCCTGCCTGTCCATCACCAATTCTTGGAGGTCACTCAAACTCATGTCCATCGAGTCAGTAATACCATCTCATCCTCTGTAGTCCCCTTCTCCTCCTGCCCCCAATCCCTCCCAGCATCAGGGTCTTTTCCAGTGAGTCAACTCTTCGCATGAGGTGGCCAAAGTATTGGAGTTTCAGCTTTAGCATCAGTCCTTCCAATGAACACCCAGGGCTGATCTCCTTTAAAATGAACTGGTTGGATCTCCGTGCAGTCCAGGGGACTCTCAAGAGTCTTCTCCAACACCACAGTTCAAAAGCATCAATTCTTCGGTGCTCAGCTTTCTTCACAGTCCAACTCTCACATCCATACATGACCACTGGAAAAACCATAGCCTTGACTAGACGGACCTTTGTTGGCAAAGTAATATCTCTGCTTTTTAATATGCTATCTAGGTTGGTTATAACTTTCCTTCCAAGGAGTAAGCATCTTTTAATTACATGTCTGCAATCACCATCTACAGTGATTTTGGAGCCCCCAAAAATAAAGTCTGACACTGTTTCCACTGTTTCCCCTTTTATATCCCATGAAGTGATGGGACCAGATGCCATGATCTTCGTTTTCTGAATGTTGAGCTTTAAGCCAACTTTTCCACTCTTCACTTTCACTTTCATCAGGAGGCTCTTTAGTTCCTCTTCACTTTCTGCCATAAGGGTGGTGTCATCTGCATATCTGAGGTGATTGATATTTCTCCCGACAATCTTGATTCCAGCTTGTGCTTTCTCCAGCCCAGCGTTTCTCATGATGTACTCTGCATAGCAGTTAAACAAGCAGGGTGACAATATACAGCCTTGACATACTCCTTTTCCTATTTGGAACCAGTCTGTTGTTCCATGTCCAGTTCTACCTGTTGCTTCCTGACCTGCATACAGATTTCTCAAGAGGCAGGTCAGGTGGTCTGGTATTCCCAACTCTCTCAGAATTTTCCACAGTTTATTGTGATCCACACAGTCAAAGGCTTTGGCATAGTCAATAAAGCAGAAATAGATGTTTTTCTGGAACTCTCTTGCTTTTTCCATGATCCAGCGGATGTTGGCAATTTGATCTCTGGTTCCTCTGCCTTTTCTAAAACCAGCTTGAACATCTGGAATTTCATGGTTCACATATTGCTGAAGCCTGGCTTGGAGAATTTTGAGCAATACTTTACTAGCGTGTGAGATGAGTACAACTGTGAAGTAGTTTGAGCATTCTTTTGCATTGCTTTTCTTTGGGATTGGAATGAAAACTGACCTTTTCCAGTCCTGTGGCCACTGCTGAGTTTTCCAGATTTGCTGGCATATTGAGTGTAGCACTTTCACAGCATCATCTTTCAGGATTTGAAACAGCTCCACTGGAATTCCATCACCTCCAATAGCTTTGTTCATAGTGATGCTTTCTAAGGCCCACTTGACTTCACATTCCAGGATATCTGGCTCTAGGTGAGTGATCACACCATCATGATTATCTGGGTCATGATCTTTTTTGTACAATTCTTCTGTATATTCTTGCCACTTCTTAATAACTTCTGCTCTGTTAGGTCCATATCATTTCTGTCCTTTATCGAGCTCATCTTTGCATGAAATGTTCCTTTGGTATCTCTAATTTTCTTGAAGATATCTCTAGTCTTTCCAATTCTATTGTTTTCCTCTATTCCTTTGCATTGATTGCTGAGGAAGGCTCTTTTATCTCTCCTTGCTATTCTTTGGAACTTTGCATTCAGATGCTTATATCTTTCCTTTTCTCCTTTGCTTTTCACTTCTCTTCTTTTCACAGCTATTTGTAAGGCCTCCCCAGATATACATTTTGCTTTTTTGCATTTCTTTTCCGTGGGTTAAGTTAATCATGATCAACTTACTGTCTTATGAAAGTCACTTTGACATCAGACCAGGGAATTTTTCAAAGTTCTGTATCATCAAATAAGTGGCAGATAATGGTGGCTATTCCAAGGATATGGTAAGAGCATTAAAAGGAATCAAGAGATTGGGGAAATCAGAACTAGAATATTACTTAGCAAGCAGGAGTTGCTAGGTGTTTGAGTGAGAAGATGAAGAAGATGAGTTCTGGATGTCTGTGTCTGGCATCTAGGTCGTTAGTAAATACTGCTAAGATAAATAAGATGAAATAGGGGTTTAGACTGCAAAGGAAAGAGGATGAATGAGTTTAAGATAATGGTGGGACATCCAAGTAGAGTGATGTCTATGGCCAGTGGATACACTTAGGGAAGACAGTCAAGTGTAGGAATAGATGTGAGTACTGCCATTGAATAAAGAACCAATCAATCTATAGTAAGGAGCAGGAGAGGAACAGAGGGAGTATGTGGGGTGGGAATAAATGTTGGAGGGCAGAACTTTAAGCATAGGTTGGCAGAGAGAGAAGAAATTATGTAGAAATAAGAGAGATACTAGAAAATAATATGAAGGATGGTGAAGGGAATTTCAGAAGTTTTAAACACAACCAAGGCTTTTTTTTTTTTAATTATAAAGAAACTGAGTGTCTACAAAACACACTTTATATTTATTCAAAGACATATTCATATGCACAAGTTTTTCTCACAGACTACATACACTTATAATCACACCTACTCACACTCTATATATACACCCACACACATTCACAAACACCACTCATAGTTCCATAAACCAACGATCATGGTAATACCATCTATAGAAATTTTCATTCATTAAATTCAACCTCAGGTCTCTGCTAGTACATTAATTGTTAACCTAAGGAAGTCTACTGATTTAAAAATGAGAGAGCTTTGGTTTGTTATTTCAACAAGAATATGGCTCAAATTTCCATCTGTTAAATGGGAACAGTAATACTAGCATAGGAAAGTTTGGGGGATTAATTGATGTTTATCAAGTGATTCGAGAGCCTAAAATGAAAGGTGTTATGTAATGCTGTTACTGTTGCTAGGATTGATGATGGTGACCTACCTTAGCATTTGAATATTGCGATATCCTAAACCACAATGTAATTTAGGATGATCACAATGTAATTCAGGATGATAAAACACAAGATATCATTAGATGACTTAAAAGTGATAAGGCTATCACTAAAAGTACTGTTGGCTATTTATATTTCATTTTTTTATGTCTGTTCAGTTTTATCCCTTATTTGTCATCTAGCTCTCTGATTCTCTACCTTGCCATAATATTCTAGAGCAAGTTGACTGTGCTGAAAGGGACATTGGGGGTCTTCCAATGCAATCTTGAATTTGACCGATGAAGAAACTGAGTCCCGAGTTTATATTATTTATCCCCAGATCACCCAGTTAAAATTTAAAATTGTCTCCTGCCTTTTGTGTACTCCATTAGACAATATTTCACAAACAAGAAAATAATTCTGAAATTAGGAAAAAGTGGAGTCAAAGTCACTCAATCATCTGACTCTTTGCAACCCCATGGACTACACAGTCCATGGAATTCTCCAGGCCAGAATACTGGAGTGGGTAGCCTTTCCCTTCTCCAGGAGATTTTCTCAACCCAGGGATTGAACCCAGATTTCCCACATTTCAGGTGGACTCTTTACCAGCTGAGCTACAAGGGAAGCCAAGAATACTGAAGTGGGTAGCCTATCCCTTCTCCAGCAGATCTTCCCAACCCAGGAATCAAACCAGGGTCTCCTGCACTGCAGACAGATTCTTTACCAACTGAGCTATCAGGATACCATACCAGATAAGAGGGGTTTTCCAGGTGACTCAGTGGTAAAGAATCTGCATGCCAATGCAGGAGACCCAGGTTCAATTCCTGGGTAAGGGAGATTCCCTGGAGAAGGAAATGGCTACCCACTCCAGTATTCTTGCCTGGGAAATCCCATGGACAGAGGAGCCTGGTGGGCTACAGTCCATGGGGTTCCAAAGAGCTAGACAGGACTGAGCAACTGAGCATGCACGCATCAGATAAGAGATCTAAGAAAATGTCACCAGTTATAACAAGATAAACAGACTAACAATATCTATTAGAAAGATGAAGTAGCACTTCTTTTTAAAATTATGACAAAATATACTTTAAATTTAATATTGCAAACAGAATACCTGTTACCAAAGAAAACTTAATATACAATAGAGACATAAGAGCAAGAGAAAGTAATTAAAATTCATGAATTGCCATTGAGTTATATAGGTCCGTCTATTGTTAATCTTGGTGAAAGGAGCAAATTTGTTTTCTCTGGATATCACAGATGTGTTTTTCTTTTTTTGGCACAAATAAAATTTGAACTGCCATGTTCCATGTCACTATATCCTGAGGATGAAGAAGAAGGAGGAAGAGAAGGAGGAGAAAGGGGGGGAGGAGGAGGAAGAGGAAGAAAAAGAGGAAAGAGAGATCTCTGTTTTCATTTAGTTTATGGTAAGAATCCTCTTGCAATGCAGGAGACACAAGAGACAGTTTTGATCCTGAGTTAGGAAGATTCCCTGAAGAAGGAAATGGCAACTCCCTCTGGTATTCTTGACTGGAAAACCCCATGGACAGAGGAGCCTGGTGGGCTACAGTTCAAAGGGTCGCAAAGAGTCGGACATGACTGAGTGACAAGAAGACAATTAACAAATACTTTCAGATTTTAATCAGTACTATAATGAAAATAAAACACTTGCTTATTTGAGCTTCTAATTTAGATAGAGTAGTCTAGGGCCACAGTGGTATTAGGTTAGAGCCTGAAAGATGGTAAGAAATAAGTAAAGAATATGAAGATGTATATTCCAAGCAGAGAGAATGACATGACTAGAGGAAACTTGGTTTTAAAGAAAAAGAAAGAAAGCCCTTATGAGTGGTAAGCAGTGAATAAGGGAGAAAATCAATCAGATGAGGGTAAGGGTATCATCACATCACAATGCTGTGGAATGAGCTTAGGGAGTTTGAACCCTTAGTATTAAAGGAACCCACAGAAATATTTTTGGTTATAGTAGTAAAGGTCAAATATACATTTTCAAAGGATTGTTGTGATTATTTTATTAGAATGGGTTGTGAAAGAAGTGAAGAATGAAATCAGGGAGAATTGCTAAGAAACACCACAGTGGCCCAGGTGACAGCTGATGGTCACCTTGGAGAGAAAGGACAGGGGCAAGCTGCTGACCAGGTGGATGTGACAGAGGAGGGAGGTGTTAGATGTCTCCAGGGGTTGGGGGGGGGGTGTTGAACATACATGAAAGTAGGGCCATTATTCAGCACTCTTCTTTGAGCTTTACTGGCTGTGAACCACTCAAAGTCTGGTTGCTCCTGAAGTCTAACTTCTTCAGAGAACCCTTCCCTGGCACTACCGTCTGGAGTATTGTTCAGTCGCTCAGTTGTGTCCAACTCTCTGTGATCCCATGGACTGCAACAAGCCAGGCCTCCCTGTCCTTCACTATCTCCTAAAATTAGCTCAAACTCAAGTTCAATGAGTCAGTGATGCTATCCAATCATCTCATCCTCTGTCGTCCCCTTCTCCTCCTGCCTTCAATCTTTCCCAGCATCAGGGTCTTTTCCAATGAGGCAGTTCTTCACATCAGATGGCCAAAGTATTAGAGCTTCAGCTTCAGCATCAGTCCTTCCAATGAATATTCAGGGTTGATTTCCTTTAAGATTAACCAGTTTGATCTCCTTGTTGTGAAAGTTACTTTCAAAAGTCCTCTCCAGCACCACAATTTGAAAGCTTCAATTCTTCAGCACTCAGCCTTCTTTTATGGTCCAGCTCTCACATCTGTACATGACTACTGGAAAAACCATAACTTTGACTATACAGATCTGTAGGCTAAATCCCCAAGTATTTCTCACAACATCCACCATGAAACATCATATTTAGTCATTGTTTATTTGTGATTTTTTTAAAAAATTCTTTTTACCAAGTAGACTTGTCTTCTTGTCAGTTTATTCACTGCATTATCTGTAAGTTTTAGCAAAAGTATGGTACATAGTAAATGCTCAATAAATATTTATTGAACAAATAACTAAATAAATAAATTCCTAATTCTTTCTCACTTCTTACTCTGCCACATATCTCCCATCTAGAATTTGTCAATGAGAGAAAGACAGAGAGACTGAACAGTTGTCTAAGCAATTAAAGTACTACAGAATTTTAGGGTAGCACCTATATGATCCTGTAATGATGGACACATAACATTGTACATTTGTCAAAACCCGCAGAACTAACAACACAGAGCGAACCCTAATGTAAACTATGTGTATGTGCAAGTCACTTCAGTTGTGTCTGACTCTTGGCAACCCGACAGTGGGCCACCAGGCTCCTCTGTCCACGGTGTTGCTATGCCCTTCTCCAGGGTATCTTTCCAACCCAGGGATGGAACTTGGGTCTTTTAAATCTCGTACTTGGCAGGCGGGTTCTTTACCACTAGCGCCACTTGTGAAGCCCCAAAGTAAGCTATAGACTTCAGTTAATATCAATGTATTAATATCCATTCTTCAATGATAACAAATGTGCCACAGTAATTCAAGATGTTAATAATAGGAGAAACATAAGGGAGCATAGGAGTATATTGTGGGAATTCTTTGTACTTTCTGTTTAATTTCTTTATGAAACTAAAACTACTCTTAAAAATTAGTGTTTATTAATTTTTTAATGCTAGAGAGGGAAATGGGTCCTAAAACAGTTGTTTATAGTTCAGTTACAAGGAAAAATTCTCTGTCCCTATGCCCAATACTAACCAAGCCACTTATCTCATTTCCAGCTGTTTTCTTTCTCCACTTACTTGTGAGTGACAAATGTAATGACATTGTAGTTATCTTGAAATTCATGCACAGGCAATTTCTAGTAAAATGGATTGTGTGTCACCAATTATTTGAAATTTAGTTTTAAGGAAATCTGAACATATACGTTTTTCCATACAGACAATGTTATCATGAGAGGCTAGAGTGCCAAGAAAGAGAAAGAAAGAGGAGAGAGAAGCCACTAATATTTTGCTATGTGTCATCAATGTACACATCCATGTGTTTTAAATCTACCCAGCAGGTTTGAAGACAGTTATTATTGGTATTTTGTAGTTGAGGAAACAGATTTAAAGATGTTGGAATTTTTTGTTCTTGTCCTGAGTTACAAAATGTAGAAATGGCAGAGTAGTCTTTCAGAGAAGGAAGGAGGTACTTAGGTTGAGATAGGCAATAGAAGCAAACTACACATATATGCTCAGGATTTTTGAATATAAAATTTTAATAATTTAGTAATATTTACATTCATGCTGCTGGTTTTACAGTTCTCTGAAAAGACATTTTGTACAAATACTTGATATTATATATTTAAAGATTGAGATTTAAAAATCATCACTAAATATTTTCTACTTCGGCTGAGATTTCTTTTCTCTCTACCCTTTTCAACAGTTAGTGAAAATTACTTCCTCTCACACAGAGAGGAATTTTCCATGTGCATAAATGCCTATTACAGTGTCTCTTCTACAGCTTAAATATTTAGCTCAGTCTTACAAAAAAAATCTAGTTCTGAATATTGTAAAGTTTGTTCTATGAGAGGACAAAAGGTGATCAATATGCTGTATGTAAAACAAAAACTTTCATCAAAATCATCCTTTCACTGGATCATTTTGGAAGGACTTGTGTAGTGATGTGTAGTATAAATTATGTTTTTGAAATATTGGGATATGCTTTCTGCTTGAATTTCTTCATGCTGACCTCTGTACAATATTCCACAGGCCTCCATGTAGCAATGTAAATGGGGGTGGGAGTAGGGGTGGAGTGGGGAGAAGAATAGGTTTAGAATTGTTACAATAGAAATGCAAAAATAAACAATCATTATTCTGGTAAAGAATCTGCCCACCAATGCAGCAGACATAAGAGACGTGAGTTCAATCCCTGGGTTGGGAAGATCCCATGGAGGAGGGCATGGCCACCCACTCCAATATTCTTGCCTGGAGAATCCCATGGACAGAGACTGGTGGGCTATAGTCCATAGGGTTGCAAAAAGTCAGACAAGTGGCTTAGCATTCATGTACACACATTCAGTTTTCTAACATTCAAAATAAGTATGTGCAGCAAGACATTAATTTTGAGAGGTATATTTTGTTTGAAGGAAATTAATTTTCTAAATTCTTTAAGGCTCATCAACCTATTAGGATGAAATCAAGAGGAATCCTTTAATAAACATTCTTCCAAAGTGAAGAGAGGTTATCTCTTCCTGCTATAACTTAAATGCAGAGACACGTCGCCCTACGGAGAATGTGGTTACGGATAAGACATTGACTTTCACATATTTTGACTAAAGCTCTCAGAAAACAGTGTAAAATGAATATATAACTGAGGCTAAAATGACTTAAAATAGAAATGGAAACTTCTCAAAATAACATTTTAAAGTTAAAATGTCCTGATATTGTCTATTCTATTTTTTTGAGTAGGCTTAATGGCACAGTTATCTAAGGTGTATCAACCTGAAGTTTGAGAGACACTGACAGGTGAAGGGAGAAACCTGAAAATCACCACCTCTCAAGGGTGTAGAGAAGAAGAGAGAGAGAAGTAAAATAAATAAAGGAAATGGTGATGCCATCTCTCCTTCTGTCTCCTTTAGGAGCTACATTCCACAGAAAGAATGTTTTTAGAAATATCATGAACTGAATTCCAATAGCAGGGAAGCTACTGTTTTTCATTTTTTCCTCCACTTAGTATTCCTAATGAAGGGCACTTGCCAGGCTGTCTAGCTGCATCCTGGTGGTATTGACATCATGGTGAGCCCAGTGGTCCAGCAGCATGGCTAGGGAAAGGAAAGACTAGGTCTAGCTCTCCAGAGATTATTTTGGATCACATGTAACCTAAAAGGAACCCAGGCATTTTCTTGCACACCCAGCAGGGACACATAGAATCAGAGATCAACCAGTGCGCATGTGCAACATTGATGGAGCTGAAGGGTTTGAGGTGGGACTACAGAGAGTATTTCAAAGGTTGCTGCCATACAGCACCAGCCAAGATGAATCAGGGTGGCCAAGGCCTTCACCAATTCAAGGGGGAGCCAGACCATGAATTTTACAATATCAGACATTAACATGACAGTGAAGGACAGAACTAATCATACCTTAGAGGACACACCAACTTTATTTTCTAATAGAAAGGGCCCAAAGAGGCAGATAGCAGAGCCTGTCTCACACACACCTTCTAAGACTCCCATGAGTACATCCCTTTAGGAAAATTGACATATAGAACCATTGCTGGAGAGAATCTGGGTAGTGTAGTTTTTAGCTTTTCATTATAAGTGAGTGAAAGAAAGTGCTGAACCTCTAGAATGCAGACAGCAAATTAACTATACTAGTAATATTAATAATGATAAAAAACTCCAAAGTATAAGAGATTAAATGCCCATCAAAAAAGAAGCTTTTGGATCAATCATAGTATTTCTGCCTAATAAAGTTATTGAAAAATAGTGGTGATTCATAAATATAAGAAGCACTTATTCAATTCATTATTTCAACAAATATTTACTGTGTTTCACTCTATAAGATACATTATTAAAGGGGAAAGGCTTAAAATAAGTCATATTACATGACCCCATATATAGTTTAAAAGTCAGAATATATGTATGTATATGTCAGGCTGTACCTTCCACTGATTATCTCCTTTAATCATCCAGACAATCATCATTTCCACTTTACAGATGAGATAGATGAGGCATAAACATATTGAATAATTAGCCCAGTGAGAATTACTTGGCCCATGGGGAATAAAGCCAAGGTTTAAATTTGGACACTCTGACCACAGAATGGGAAATTGTAATCATCTAAAGTCATAGATAGCCTGTACTGTTTTGAGTTATTCAAAGACCAACTCACAGACATTAATTTGGATAATCTGGGATAATTCTGTAGATAACCATTTTGGAGTTTTGACTTTGTTCTCTTTGTTAAGAAGGACATATTTTTCAGTATTTCCTAATTAGCAATTTCAAGGACAGTATTAAATCTGGATACAAGAAGAGAGCTTCCCTGATGGCTCAGCAGGTAAAGAATCTGATTGGAATGCAGGAGACACGGGAGACTCAGGTTCAATCCCTGAGTCAGGAAGATTCCCTGAAATGCAAGCTTCTCATCTCTACCCTATAAAATCATTAGTTCAAAAAGTGGTGCTAGTGTGATCTATAAATAAATATACAACTTACATCACAATGTTTGCTACACAACTTTCAAATAACCACTATTTGGTAAATACATAATTACCATATCTTTTTTAACTGCTTTATTGAGATATATTTGATAAATATATTTTCCTTTATTTTACTTATTTAGAAAAAAAAAAAATTTATTTCAGATCCGTTTAACTTTTTGCTTTTTTTAAAAAATTTTATTATGAGATTTATAGTACCCAGAAGTCAAATGATGCTTCTTTTTCTCAAATCTAATAGTGTATTCTCTTGGACTATATTATTTCCGACAATTACCATCTGAATTGCTACTTTTATTCAGACA
The DNA here is from genome assembly GCA_006408695.1 of Aepyceros melampus. Taxonomy (NCBI): domain Eukaryota; kingdom Metazoa; phylum Chordata; class Mammalia; order Artiodactyla; family Bovidae; genus Aepyceros; species Aepyceros melampus. The sequence goes on along the minus strand of SJXQ01006010.1, from coordinate 63,123 downwards.
TCTGTAAAAATGTTACGAAAAAAGCAACATTTATCCCTGACTATGGGTACCAGTGATGTCTTTGGTCTTCTTTTCCTTTATACACTCTCTCTTTCCAGAAGCTCATTTATTGTCATGAGAGTAACTAGCCTGATGCTTTGATTTCTCACTGGTTTCTACATTTCTCACTTGTTTTACACAAGAGTTCAGGAGTCACATTCCTATATCTGTAGCTACCATGTAGGATCCAGAGGACAGAGAGCATCTTCTGTACTATATTTTGCTGCATCCCAGCTGTCATGATGTGAGTCTAATGCATAATAAGAACTAAATAAATATTTGTCAAATAAAACTAAAAAATGAACGTAGCCTCTGAGTAAATATTGCCATTTTATTCATTAAGATAAAAACTGTACTCATTATCTGCTTTGTACTAGGTTTTATGCTAGACTCTAAAAACACAAATATAGGTAATACATAGCCTTTTCATGTGCTAAATACACAGCCTTTTCATAAAGGAGTTCAACTGGAGATACTAAATCTGTAAAAAGTAAATCTAATTAGATATTAATATCTTTTATGTTAGGAAAGTAATTTGGTTGACTATAGCTTAATTCATTGTGTCAAATATTACTTAATCGATCAAAACTGTGTCGAGTTTTCTTAAAATCTCCTTCCTATAGAATGAGGTTTGAGGTCTCCTTTTATTATTTGTCTCACATGAATGATAACACAGACTTGAAAGATGAGGCCAAATTCAGTTATCAAAGCCTCATCGGGAGTAGACGGAGGGGAAATGAGATTCCCCAGGGAATGGGTGGAGGCGATGAAATTGGTAGGCTTGGTTGGTTACCCATGCTGTTAGGGAGGGGTTTGCAGAAACAGCAAGCAGCTAAAAAGAAATAGATCAAGATCAGAGGAAATGAAGAAAAGGATCACTTTTCCTTGTTGTTTCCTTAGATCTCCGTTTCCAAATATTTGTTCTCTTTTTCTGGGCCTAAATCAACCTGTATTTCTTCCTCCTTCAATTCTTAGTCTCATCTCATGTTTCACAATATCTGAGCTTAAGCATGCTTATATTGGTTTGAAAGATCTACACCGCTATATTTCTCTGGTATTCTTGTTATTTAAATGAGTGAACTGTATCATACATTTGTTTGTCCTTAACAAAAATTTTCATTTTATTTCTTACTTCTATGAAGTTCTTGTTTTTTTTCTTATATATTTTCTTCCATTTCACTCTAGATTTAAAAGATATGTATGTTTATACTTTTAGTATTTATGAACCTAACATTATGTGATATCTAGTCAACTATAATATAACTTTCTTTTCAAATATAAATATTTTAGATCTTGCGACTTTGATTCTTGGAATATATCATATTCCACTGAAGAAAGTATTTTAAACTAGCATCTCAGGTAAGCTTCTGGCAGAACCCACTTTTTTTTTTCCTCCCCACCATTCTTGTTCCTCTTAACCTGCAACAACTCACTCCTTGCCCTGAGTGATTACTCAATAATTATTTTGTGGGAGGCTGAAAATGTTGCCTGAGGCCTCTTCACCTACAAGTCTGGCCTTGATGCTAACCCGGAGTGTGGGGTAAAGGAGGGGTGAATGAATCTGTTCTTGGTGATTCAGGAGTTTAGTGAGCTGAAAGTGTTGGATGTGTGAAACTATTTGAAGGTAAGTATTGAAAAGAAGCATTTTTGAATCAGTAAGAACTGTGTGAAACATACACCATCTTTTTCAGCCAATCACAGAAGATGAAAGATGTCCCAGCAGTACTGAAGAATAATTTAGGCTTTAGCGAGATAGTTCTCAGACAAACATATGTCCAAGCTCAAATTTTGTGTAGCAACTGAATGAGCCAGGGTTATTGCAATTGTTACATCTCTCTTCTTATTTTCCAACATGTTCACCTATCAGAAACTTGAATTTATATAGTTTTCTATTACTACGTTATACAAAATGAGATGCATATTTAATGACATGAGAAATTCTGTAGTGGTCAAAAATAAGAAATCCAGATAACAAAGGCCTTGAGGTAAAAACAAACAAAAAAATCACAGCTATGTATACATAAATTGAAAGAATGCTCAATTAGAACAAAATGTCAGTTTTGGCTTCTAAAACTAGGTTACTTCTTAAATACAAGGGCTATGTTAATGATTATGACAAGCAATCTAATTAGATAACATCATTGGAGTTTAGAAAAACTGACATAAATCTCATTACAAAGGGATAAAAATATTTTGGATCACACTGGTGGAGTATATTCTCAAGCAACTATTTGGTGGAGTATGTTCTCAAGCAACTATTCGATGGTAAGCTTTTAGGAAATAGACTAGCAAGAGGACAGGTAGAAGATAAACAAGAAAAGTAAGGAAACTGCAGAAAAAGTGGATTAAAAATTAGACATTTCAATAGGGTCAAAATATTAAGATGGTGAAGAATGTGATACAAAATTTATAAAACAAGATTAACGTGCTTAAAATAAAAGTGAATTTACTTGAATAGTTTTCAGTTCCGTTCAGTTCATTTGCTCAGTTGTGTCCGACTCTTTGCGACCCTATGAATTGCAGCACTCCAGGCCTCCCTGTCCACCCTCTCCACCAACTCCTGGAGTTCATCCAAACTCATGTCCATGGAGTCGGTGATGCCATCCAGCCATCTCATCCTCTGTCGTCTCCTTCTCCTCCTGCCCCCAATCCCTCCCAGCATCAGAGTCTTTTCCAGTGAGTCAACTTTGAATCAGGTGGCCAAAGTATTGGAGTTTCAGCCTCAGCATCAGTCCTTATCAGTAAATGGTTAAAATAACAACGATGTCACTTTTTTTCCCTAACTGTCCTAAATTTCTAGACTCAAATAAGCAAGTGCTCTGGACCCAAACTTAATATTATCTATTTAAAAGCTCTAACTTAATATTAGGAGATGCCAGACTCTATAATTAACACCCATAAACCATTAGCATAAGCTTGTTCTGAATTGGTTTATAGGATTTGAATATCTATGACACTGTCTATATCCTTGTGGTCCTATAAATTTTTGTCTGGGACATAATTGCCTGACTCCCCAAAATTCTTTCTCATATTTAATTGCATGTATGTGTAAATTTTTGTGTTGCGTAATTGAGTATAGTGAGGGCTGCCATATTTGCAATGTATGTCTGTTCACAATGAATATCTAAAACTAAAATGAAAATTTTCTTAGCTCCAGAAAACCAAAAAACAGGAAAAAAATCACTTAGAAAAGACTTAAAATTAAGTGGTAAGTAGGATGTCAAGACAGAAAGAATAAAGCAAAATCTTCATCTTAGAACCCTAAAGGTTTTTTTCCCCTCATGTATATTTGTTTCTGTTTAAAGTTTTTAGCATCATAGTTATGAAAGGAATTAATGCAGATTTTTCAATTTTTTTTAAAATCTACAATATCCTTTTTACAAGAAATTGAATCAGCTGGACAGTTAAATTTTTCTATATGAAACACTGCAGAGGAACCTAAGTATAAAAAGTAAAAACAGTAACGTGGTATAATTAAGAAAACCTGAAGAAGAATCATGGCAAGCACAAATTGATTATAGACTTTAGTCTTATTTGTTGTGACATTTGGGGAACAAAGATTTAGAAGTGCGCGTCAGGGAAGTGTTCACATGCTATCCTATTTTTGTGGTCCTATTTTTATTAGTTTCACTGGGGATTTGCGTATATTCTTAAAATTATTTCACAGCTCATTGACAATTTTCAAGCAGCTCTAGGAACTCAGCCTCTGCTTAGGATGAATGTAAAACCAAGAAAGACGAAGGCACTGGACAGAAATTGCGTTTCCTAAGATCTCAACCTCAGAAGAGCTACAGCCCACAGAAGAGCCTGAGGCTAGTCACAACCTCAGTGTGACAGTTTCCTCACCAGGGAAATGGGACAGCGACATTTCTCTTCTGCTAAAAGTGTTAGGAGAACTAATTAATGTTTAGAAAGGACTTTGAGATTCTTGGATGAAAGGTACGCAGTAAGCGCAAAGTGTTATTATGATTATTTTAATAGTTATGATTACCGAGTCATTAAGTACGCACTGGTCTACTGCCCTGCAAATTCTCGTCTGGGTGGGCACTGTGGATAACAGAGAAAATGGATTAAAAGAAATAACTTTAATGACTTTTAATTTGGTTTACAGTAAAACATGGGTGGCCAGGTTTCTTTTTATGTATTTCAATTCTTCCGTATTTAAATTTAGCTTTTGTTTTTCAATTCTAATGACGAAGTCTTATTTAATAGATGAAAGGTACTAAACAGTTCCTTTTATCCTGAAGAGTCATGAAGACTCTTAGGCTTATTCCACAAATGACTAGAACAGTATAAGTGTAGTCTGCACCAGCTACCTTCAGAAGTGAACCTTTTGCTTGTGGGACAACATTGAAGAAAGAGGTTTGAAGAATTTAGTAACCCGTATTCTCAGTAAGCTTTCCCTGCTTTATCCACCTTTTAACCAAGACTCTGCTTGACCTGCTGGAAACCAAGTCAGGCAGATTTAACAGAGCAGCATGTTGTGGGAGTTGCAGGAGTCAAAAGTAAGAATGTTAACAGAAGATCTTTACAGAAGAGAAAATTAGTATGGAGAAATCAAAATGAGTCAAAAACCCATCTGTACATCCTTTTAGATTTTTTAATATTATATATTTATTTATTTGGTTACACCAGGTCTTAATTGTGACATGCAGTATCTTCAATCTTTATTGTAGCATGCAGGATTTTTTAGTTGCAGCAATCAGGACCTAGTCTCCTGGCCAGGGATCAAATGCAGACTCCCTGCATCAGGAGCATGGAGTCTTAGCTACTTGACTCCCAAGGAAATCCCTGCATTTTGATTTTTAAAAATCCAGTAGTGAGGGGCTTCCCTGGTGGCTCAGTGGTAAAGAAACCACCTGTGAATGCAGGAGACATGGTTCAATCCCAGGTCCAGAAGATCACATATGCTGTGGAACAATTGAGCCCCTGTGCCACAGCTATTGAGTCTGTGCTGTAGAGCCCAGGACCCACAACTACTGAGTCCGTGTGCTGCAACCACTGAAGCTTGCACGCCCTAAAGCCCAGGTTCCACAAGAGAAGTCCCAGCAATGAGCAGCCCATGAACCACAGCTACAGAATAGGCCCACTCACCGCAGCTAGAGAAAGCCCACACAGCAGCAAAGACCCAGCATAGTCAAAAACAAGTACATACATTTAAAAAATATTTTAAAAATTCAGTAGTGAGGAATGGAGGGAACATAAAGAAATACAAAGAAACTGGTGTCCACATACTATATTTTAAGTCAAAAGTATTCTCATTGGTGGAACAAAGTTTTAATCATTTGGGTTTCTTGAACCCTCCGTGGATCATGTGTTTCTTTCTCATGAATCCACATTACATAATAATACACAGAGGGATAAAGAATATGTATGAAAAATATTTTTAAATCAGAATTTGATTGTATCTTTATATTTTGTATATCTGAGTCTGATTGAAAATAGAAACCTGTTTCATTTAATTGTGTCTCATCTGTGTACCACAAGTCAAATATAAAATCCAGGCATTTTAGAAATCACAAGAATTATAATATTGAGTCCCAATTAAGTATTAAAAACTTATTTGATTAGTGAGAAATAGTCACTGCTGACAAGAAAGTTAAGAAGTTCAGTCTAAATGTGGAAAACTGAGATCGTTCATCACAGATGCAGTGACTATAATAAAAGAAATACAATAGGAGATCTCAATAGTTTATTTAATTAAAAAGAGAAAGTGAGCTCTGTTTCTATGCATCAGGAGAATGGATGCTGTGAACTCTGCAAGTGAGGTTCATTACGTTACGTTTGGGGAAAGTGATCAAGATTATAAATTTTCTTCATGCTTGTGTCCTCCAGCATTACCAGTTTACAGGATATTTGGAAGAAACTGAAGCAGAGAACAGAGATCTAGTTTGCTTTAATGCAAGCAGATGACCAGGCATGAACACTCTTTGAGAAGATAATGAAATCATTAGTCATTCAGTCATGTCTGACTCTTCCCAACTCCATGGATTGTAGCCCCACCAGACTCCTCTGTCCATGGAATTCTCCAGGCAAGAATACTGGAGTGGGTTGCCAATCCCTTTTCCAGGGGATCTTCCTAATCCAGGGATACAACCTGGGTCTCCCACATCACAGGCAGACTCTTTACCATCTGAGCCACCAGGGAAGCCCCTTGAAAAGATATACTTGTCACTTCTTTTTTTTGCATAAAAGCTAACAATTCTCCTATAAAAATGGAAGCCTGTATAAATAAAAACAATTACTTCCTACAGTTGTTATGAGGATAGGACGAGATGGTACACTTAAAGCATTTAGCATTGTGTTGGCATGTACTGATAGTAAGAACTCAATAAATGTAAAAGTATTATTATCTTATGAAAATTGAATTTGATGTATGGATGGGATGAGGACTGTGGGCTTCTGCCTAATTTACGGGCATGTTCCAGTGATCCCAGTCATGTAAAAGTAATAGAATATGCTGTCTCAAAAAGCAATAAAATCTCCATCCCAGGAGAATTTCCAGCCTAGGCTGGAGCCTAGGTTACCTGGCAATGATTTAACCGAGAATTCACATTTTAAGTGGGCAATTAAATGATTGTTCCCAAATTGAAATTAATATTTTCATTTGTCTGGAGATTCACTGATGCCAAAGTTCCCCATTATATTTTATCTAGATATTGAGTGAAGTCACTTAGTTGTGCCCGACTCTTTGCGGCCCCATGGATAGTAGCCTGCACCAAGGTCCTCTGTCCATGGGATTTTCAAGGCAAGAAGTACTGGAGTGGGTTGCCATTTCCTTCTCCAGGGAATCTTCCCAACCCAGGGATCAAACCCAGGTCTCTCACATTGTAGACAGACACTTTACCATCTGAGCCATCAGAGAAGTCTAGCAATTTTTTAAAACTGAATTATATCTCTGCTGGCTATCTAATTTTATTAATACATATGGTAATGTGTAATTTCAATACTGTATGAGGTAGGGAGGTCAAATCTGGTGATCTGTGACAATCTAGAGGGGTAAGATGGGCTGAAAGGTGGGAAGGAAGTTCTAGAGGGAAGGCACATATGTATACCTATGGCTGATTCATGCTGATATATGGCAGAAACCAACACAATATTGTAAAGCAATTATCTTCCAATTAAAAATAAATAAGTTAATTAAAAATTGAAGATAGTTGCTTTACAATGTTGTATTAGTTTTAGGTGTACAACAAAGTAAATATATATTTATTGAGTATATAATATTAATATTGAAAGATTGAGGGCAAAAGGAGAAGGGAGCAGTAGAGGATGACATGGTTAGATAGCATCACCAACTCAATGGACATGAATTTGAACAAACTCCAGGAGACAGTGAACAACAGAAGAGACTGGCGTGCTGTCATCCATGGCGTCGCAAAGGGTCAGACATGACTTTGTGGCTGAACAACCACATTAATATATTCAGATTATTTTCCATTATAGGTACAAGATACTGAATATATTTCCTTGTTCTATACAGTAGGTCCTCGCTTATCTATTTTATATATTGTAGTATGTATCTGTTAATACAAAACTCCTAATTTATCCCTCCCTCCACTCTTTGTTCTTTTGTAACCATAAGTTTGTTTTCTATATCTGTGAGATAATTTTGGTTTTATAAATAAGTTCATTGGTATAATTTTTTTATATCCCACATATACATGATGTCAAGTCATGTCTAGTATTTTTTTAAGTAAGTTGCTTTGAAGTCATGTCAGTTAGATAGTGATGTTTTCTGCACATTAAATAAAGTTGTAAAGCATTTTTAAAAGAGAGAGAGAATCTATCCTGACCAAAGCACATATTGCATCGTCTGGCCCTTCATGAACCTGCATCTAGTTTCTATTCATTCCTGCTGGCCATCCCACATAGATTCTCGTTGTTGAGAAAAACTGGAAGCATTTATAATTGAATTTATGCATCATGTTTTGTTGTATCAATGGTTATTAGTGTAAAACAAAGCGCTATAAACTTTATCATTTAACCATGGTTCATTGTACACTTCAGTGGCATTAAGTACATTTACAACATTGTGAAACAATTCATCCATCTCCAAAACTTTTTCATCTCCCTAAACAGAGACGCTTTCCTATTAAACAGTAATATCTCAGGCCAGACATGGAACAATGGACTGGTTCAAAATTAGCAAAGGAGTAGGTCAGAGCTGTATATTGTTACCCTGTTTATTTAACTTATATGCAGAGTATATAATGTGAAATGCTGGGTTGGATGAAGCACAAGCTGGAATCAAGATTGATAGGAGAAATATCAGGAACCTCAGATATACAGATGACATCACCCTTATGGTAGAAAGCGAAGAGGAACTAAAGAACCTCCTGAGGAAGGTGAAGGAGAAGCTGGCTTAAAACTCAACATTCAAAAAAAGGAAGGTACTAGGTATTTAATTGTATAAGGGTAAATTTCCCTAAACCACTTTGGATCTGCCATTGTGTTTCTCCATTAATGCATGTTTTTTTTGAAAGTTAATAAGCTATTGTTACTTATTATTCATTCTGACCAAAAAAATCATAAAGCCTATTTACAAAAAGATTTATCATTTGACCACATTTTGCAAAGCATGAGTATTCTTTGTCTAATTTTTATCTTGTCATAGAAAAATGTTTTCATGATTTGGTTGGTTTGGTTTCATTCTGTTGTGCTTTTTTCCTTCAATGTTGCTGTGACTGGATACTTTCTTATGTTGTGAGGATCAAGAAAACCCAAACAAAAAGGTGAGTTTATTAAATACAGCAGTTGGAAGTACAGAGAGAGGGTGGGCTCCATGGTTGGCAGATTTAGTGATGACTTTTTCTTTCTTTTTTCTCTGCTCTCCAGGATACCTGCTTCAACTCAAGTCTCCTTTCCAACAGGACTGCTAAATGTACCAGGAAAAATCAGGACCACATCGCCCCACTGCACCTGTAGACAGAGAGAGTCTGTACTTTTGTCTAAGCATCCCAAATGAGAATGCCAAGATTCTTGTACCCCTAAAGTCCATGCCTACCACCTCTGCACATATGACAGTGACTAGGAGATTAGACGAATGCACTGAACTCTCTTAGGGCAACTGAGTACTGGGGGGGGGGGCAATCAGTATTTTCCAAGGTACCTCGACCACTCTACTGAGTTAATTCTTGGAAGGGGGGAGGGTAACATGAAGGAATGTGTGCAGATCCATCAACATATGACTCATTCTCATATCCCATGAGTTAAATGCAGAAATATTTTTAAAATTATTTAATATTACATTGGGAAGTATGAGATAATTATGATCTCAGGTGGAATATTCCAACTACGTAGCTCTTACTTTACCACTTACAAAGCTTGGCCATACAAACTTTTAATTGTCTAATATAGAAATCTGGGAAGATAGTGATAACATTTGGATAAAGGATGACATACAGATCACAAAGAATGACTCATATATTTTCCTGTTGCCATAGGATAAGAAAATAAGATGCTTGAGAAAGCAGAATTTGTCTCTACAGGGACATATTGCATCTATTCAATCAGTGATCTCAATCTTTATTTCTAGAATTGGAACAGTTTCTCCTAATAAAGTGGAATAAAGAAAAATAAAATGTGAATTCATGAAAGTTATTCTGGTTCACTTAAAGTAGAAAATTCAAATTAACTTCTTACTCTTATTCTCCTCCTTCCAACAATTACATTACTCTTTGCTTACTTTTGCAATTAAGATAGGAAAAGAACTAGTGGAAAATTCAGGGTACAAGAAAAGTCTGGACTCTTAAAATTTTTGGAGTATGTCTTTGGAAAAGTCACTTAAGATAGAATTTCTTTTCCCAATTTCAAGGAAGCAGGCCCTTAGACTAATTTCAAAATTCATCCATTTGGCTAAAATATCAAAACCTCAGATATTATATTTACATATATACCTCCAACTCCATCTCTGGCATTACAGAACATCAAGTACCCAGATCAACTTTGAAAACAAATAAAACTTCTGGATAAGTAATTTTTAAAAATCGTCTTAAACACAGCCTTAGTTGGTAAGAAAGTAAGATATTCTGAGACCAAGAAATAAATGAAAAGGGGAAATTCAGGGCAGAAGCAGAACACTAAAATCTGTCTTATTCTGTGAGCATTTAAACACACAGATAAATTTTAGCTTCAAATTTCTTGACCATGCTTTCTTTTCCCTCTTTTCCTTTCCTTTGCTGCTTGTGGAACATAGCCAAGGCTGAAAAATGAGGAGGAGTCAAGAAGGTGATGGTGTCTTGGGGTTCAAAGAAATATCAGAAACTGGTGGGGTAGAGGTTGAAGTTGGGCTCAGGAGGTGGAGTTGGAGTTGGCTGAGTAGTCAACAGAGGAGGTAGTGGCAAGATTGTAATCTGAGAACACAACAGAAAGGCCAAGACCATGATGATAGCTAGCATGTTGGGGGTATCAGTTACATACAAGAAGGTTGGACAAGTAAGTAAATAACATTGAGGGTAATGGAAGTCAGATTTCTTGTTATCAGAACACAGAGTGGGGAAACTAAGCCAGAATTAATACAATGTTATTACTGGATTAAGAATGGAAATACATAAACTCACAGGATAGATAAATAACAGACAGATACTTAAGTAGATACAAAGATATATAGATATATAATATACAGATACATAGATACATATATAAATAATTAGACATTAGAAATAGAGAAACATAAATCTGTGTGTGACAAAAGTTTTTTTTTTTTTCTAATTATGTTTTTTATAAATATGCCTATACCACACCACCTGACCTGCCTCTTGAGAAATCTGTATGCAGGTCAGGAAGCAACAGTTAGAACTGGACACGGAACAACAGACTGGTTCCAAATAGGAAAAGGAGTATGTCAAGGCTGTATATTGTCACCCTGCCTATTTAACTTCTATGCAGAGTACATCATGAGAAACACTGGGCTGGAAGAAACACAAGCTGGAATCAAGATTGCTGGGAGAAATATCAATAACCTCAGATATTCAGATGACACCACCTTTATGGCAGAAAGTGAAGAGGAACTCAAAAGCCTCTTGAGAAAGTGAACGAGCAGAGTGAAAAAGTTGGCTTAAAGCTCAACATTCAGAAAACAAAGATTATGGCATCCGGTCCCATCACTTGATGGGAAATAGATGGGGACACAGTGGAAATAGTGACAGACTTTACTTTTTGGATCTCCAAAATCACTGCAGATGGTGACTGCAGCCATGAAATTAAAAGACGAGTACTCCTTGGAAGAAAAGTTATGACCTACCTGATAGCATATTCAAAAGCAGAGACATTACTTTGCCAACTAAGGTTTTACCAGTAGTCATGTATGGATGTGAGAGTTGGACTGTGAAGAAGACTGAGTGCCGAAAAATTGATGCTTTTGAACTGTGGTGTTGGAGAAGACCCTTGAGAGTCCCTTGGACTGCAAGGAGATCCAACCAGTCCATTCTGAAGGAGATCAGCCCTGGGATTTCTTTGGAGGGAATGATGCAAAAGCTGAAGCTCCAGTACTTTGGCCACCTCATGCGAAGAGTTGACTCATTGGTAAAGACTCTGATGCTGGGAGGGATTGGGGGCAGGAGGAGAAAGGGACAACCGAGGATGAGATGGCTGGATGGCATCATGGACTCAACGGACGTGAGTCTGAGTGAACTCCGGGAGTTGGTGATGGACAGGGAGGCCTGGCGTGCTGTGATTCATGGGGTTGCAAAGAGTCAGACACGACTGAGTGACTGAACTGAACTGATACAACATTCATTTCCTACCTTGTTTACTGAGAGAACTTATAAATGAAACATACATAACAATGGACACATTGAATATCTAGATCTTGGTTTCCTATATATAGTCATCCACAAAGAACTGGAATTCCTTAAAGAAATAGCTCACTCTAGGACTGGGGCATGAAAAGCACGAGATGGAACCAGATTTGCAAAAATAATGGAACTTCCAAAGAACGATAGCAGCATGTCAAAATGGGCCTATTGTAACATGAAAATAAAGAATAATAAATGGATTACAATAATTTAAATAGAGTAGTAAATACTTTGAGAAGAAGAAAAAGCTCCTTTTACAATGGAATGACAACTTGTAAATATAGGAGGAATAATGGAAATAGATGAGCATTATTTAGCAGCCATCACAGTGCTGTTTGATTCAAGTAAGCCATAAATAGAAATTAAAAGGCAAGCGAAGAAAGTACAAAATTTAAAAGTTGGTACAAATAAAACCGCAAAGTAAGATGATAGATATAAATATCAAAATATTAGTGATTTCAGTACATGTAATCGGACTGAATACTTATTTAAAAAACAAAACACACCTTCCTGGATTTAAAATAAATGTTAACTCCTCAAAAAGAATTAGACTTTAATGGGAGACCTAAAACTGTGAAATTACAAAAGAAGAAAACACAGGGCAAAAGTTTCAGGATTTGGCAATGATTTCTTAGATATGACATCATAACCACAACAGCAACAATAATAGCAACAACAACACAAAATAGATAAATGGAACTATATCAAACTTAAAAGTTTCTGCATAGCAGAGGAAAGGATACAGTAAAAGTAAATGACAAAATGGGAAAAAAAAACATTTGCGAAACATACATATTGCAAGTCAGAATATATAAAGAAATCCTACAGCTCAACAGAAAGAAAGATATACTCCAGGGCTTCCCTGGTGCTCCAGTGATTACAAGTTCATCTTGCAATGCAGCAGACACCAGTTCAATCCCTGGTCTGGGAAGATCTCACATGCCACAGAGCAACAAAGCCCATGGATTGCAATTACAGAAGCCTGTGTGCCTATAGCCTATACCCCACAACAAGCGATGCCACTTCAATGAGAAGCCTGCACATCACAACAAAGAGTAGGCCCTGCTCACCACAACTAGAGAAAGCCTGGGCACAGCAATGAAGATCTATCATAGCCAAAAATAACTAAATAAAGAAAGAAAATTAATTTTTTAAAGATACATTCCTTGGAGCCTATTATACAGAGTGAAGTAAGCCAGAAAGAAAAACACCAATACAGTATACTAACGTATATATATGGAATTTAGAAAGATGGTGATGATAACCCTGTATGCAAACAGCAAAAGAGACACAGATGTATAGAACAATCTTTTGGACTCTGTGGGAGAGGGAGAGAGTGGGATGATTTGGGAGAATGGCATTGAAACATGTATAATATCATATACGAAACAAATCACCAGTCCAGGTTCCATGCATAATACTGGATGCTTGGGACTGGTGCACTGGGATGACCCAGAGGGATGGTACAGGGAGGAAGGAGGGAGGGGGGTTCAGGATGGGAAACACGTGTATACCTGTGGCGGATTCATGTTGATGTATGGCAAAACCAATACAATATTGTAAAGTAGTTAATCTCCAATTTAAAAAAAATTTATATTAAAAAAAATAAAGATACATTCCTAAGAAGATACACAAATGGCCAACAAGTATATGAAATGATATTCAGGGAAATGTATATCAAATTCCCTTGATATACATTGATATATATCAGATATATATCAAAATCACATGTTATAGGAGAGCTACTAACTAAAACAATGGGGGTGGGGAATAAGTGCTGGTAGAAAGTACAAAATCAGAACTCTTATGCACTACTGATGTGAATGTTAAAATGATACAACCTCTGTGGGAAACAATGCTAAATTTCCTCAAAAAATTAAAAATAGGTAAACCATGTAAGACCCTGATGTTGGGAAAAATTGAAGGCAAAAAGAAAGAGGGTTACAGAGACGAGATAATTAGATAACATCACTGACTCAATGGACATGAATTTGAGCAAACTCCCAGAGATAGTGAAGGACAGAGACGCCAGGCACACTGTAGTCCATGGGGTCATGAAGAGTCAGACAAGACTACGTGGCTGAACTACAACAAACCATGTGATCCAGAAATCTCAGTTGTTGGCATTCATCCAGAAGTATTGAAAGCGGGATCTTGAAGAGATATTTGCATATCCATGTTCACCGCAACATTGTTGAATATAACTAAGAGGTGGAAGCAATATAAATGTCCGTCAAAGTATAAATGAATAAAGAAAATATAAAAAGCCCAGGTTCAGTCCAATTCTGACTGTTCAAACATCATATGACATGGGCTCGATGGGAACAGAAGCTGAGCTGTTCTGAAGTTTAAGGGCTGATGAGAGTTTGGAGATGGGAAATGAGCTATCCTATCAATACTGCCATGTTGACTATGAATCTGTCTAATGATAGAAATTGTTCCCAGGTAAGACTTCAAGTAAAAAGGTTTATAGCATTCTCAAGTAAAAGCAAACTAAGCAGAGTAGCCAAACTAAGTTTACACGTAAGCAGGTAACATTACCTACCTCTCATTAGAGTGAAAGCAACATTTTGTTTCTCTAGATGACACAATTGCAAAGAAAGCAATCTTTGTACAAGAAAGTAATCAAACGGGGTTTTGGAGTCTCAGCATAAGGAGGAGCCAACCGCCCAGCCCAGCCTAGTGAGGGCTAGGAGAATGTGTCCTAGGGCGCAGGGCTGTGCAATGGAGAAGGGAATCACTCAGATTCTCAAAAGTACTTCTGACCTCCCCCTATCTGGGGGAAGATTTTCAAGAGTTTTTCTTTAAAAGGGAATAAAGAAACATCTGCATTAACATATCACATATGGTGTTTCTGGTTTCCTATATTATTATTATGTTTTCTTTTGTTTTTGCCAAAAACTAGTACAATTGCAGGCAACTGTCATTTCTTAACACAAACTTGATTATCCTTAAATAATTTTTTTTTAAGTTTTGAAAAGTACTAGAAAAATTCATTGGCCAAGCAGACAAAGAGAGGTAAAGGGAGGGTGGGATGAATTGCGAGAGCGGCATTGCCATATATATGAATAGCTAGTGGGAATCTGAAATTAAAAGATGCTTACTCCTTGGAAGAAAAGTTATGAGCAATCTAGATAGCATATTCAAAAGCAGAGACATTACTTTGCCGACTAAGGTCCGTCTAGTCAAGGCTATGGTTTTTCCAGTGGTCATGTATGGATGTGAGAGTTGGACTGTGAAGAAGGCTGAGTGCTGAAAAATTGATGCTTTTGAACTGTGCTGTTGGAGAAGAGTCTTGAGAGTCCCTTGGACTGCAAGAGATCCAACCAGTCCATCCTAAAGGAGATCAGCCCTGGGATTTCTTTGGAAGGAATGATGTTGAAGCTGAAACTCCAGTACTTTGGCCACCTCATGCGAAGAGTTGACTCATTGGAAAAGACTCTGATGCTGGGAGGGATTGGGGTCAGGACGAGAAGGGGATGACAGAGGATGAGACGGCTGGATGGCATCACTGACTCAATGGACATGAGTCTGAGTGAACTCTGGGAGTTGATGATGGACAGGGAGGCCTGGCGTGTTGTGATTCATGGGGTCGCAAAGAGTTGGACACGACTGAGCGACTGAACTGAACTAAGTGGGAATCTGCTGTATAGCATAGGGAGCTCAGTTAGATGGCTGATTTACTTTGCTTTATAGCAAACACTAACACAATATTGAAAAGCAATTATATACCAATAAAAATTTTTAAAAAATTGATCAAGACTTAAATGAAGATTATTAAGCATGACTTGGCTATCACATATAGGGATGGTGTCTGTTACAAAATCTGAACTTATATTTTCCAAATATGTTTGATTTCCATCTGTTTGAAACTAACTAGCATCCCCCTCCATTTTGAAGTGCTATTTGTACTGAAGCACATAAAAAAGACTTTGGGAAAATTTTTATTTAAAATAATAATAAATACATTCTCTCAGAAAAAAAGAAAGTGTGGAGTATACATACAATGAAATATTACTCACCCTCAAAAAAAAATAAGTCCTGTCATATACCACAACATGGATGAATCTTAAAGACATTCTGCTAAGTGGAACAAGCCACTCACAAAAAGACAAATACCAAATGATTTGCCCTGGATGAGGTATCTGAAGAAACAAAGAGCAATGTAGGTTAGCAGAGGTTGGGGAAAGGGAAAATGGAGAACTGTTTCAGTTTTGCAAGATGAAAAAGTTCTAGAGATCTGACATATGAAAATATACATATAGTTAAAGTGACCATGTGTGCATATGTTGGAGAAGGCAATGGCACCCCACTCCAGTACTCTTGCCTGGAAAAATCCCTGGACGGAGGAGCCTGGTGGGCTGCAGTCCATGGGGGTCGCCAAGAGTCAGACATGACTGAGCGACTTCACTTTCACTTTTCACTTTCATGCATTGGAGAAGGAACTGGCAACCCACTCCAGTGCTCTTGCCTGGAGAGTCCCAGGGACGGGGGAGCCTGGTGGGCTGCCGTCTATGGGGTCGCACAGAGTCAGACACGACTGAAGCAACTTAGCAGCAGCAGCAGCAGTGCGCATGTGTGCATATGTGTGCTCAGTCTTGTGTAACTCTTTGCCACCCTGTGGCTGTACACAACCAAGATCCTCTGTCCATGGGATTTTCCAGGTAGGAATACTGGAGTGGGTTGCCATTTCCTCTGCCAGAGGATCTTCTTGACTCAGGGGTCAAACCAGTGTCTCCTGCCTCTCTTGCATTGCCAGGAGGATTCTTTACCGGTGAGTCACTGGGTATGCACTTAAACATAGTTAGAATGATAAATTTTATGGTGTATGTATTTTATCACAATTAAAAAAACATGTCAATTGGTAACAGAAAGAAAGAGAGAGAGAGAAAGGAAGAGAAAAACAGGAAGGAAGAAAGGGACAAAGTCAGCAGCTCCATAGTGTCTACAGAGACACTAAACATAACAGTCCTGAAAAGATAAAATAAATGGATTTTAAATATTATAACTGATGAATACCAAACAAAATTTAAAGATGTGTTTATAAAGATCCATTAGACAAATAGACTTGAGGAAATATGTATTAGCAGAGAAAATAATAAGCATTACAAATCACCAGAAAGATAGAATTCTCATCTTATATCACCTAACAACAGACCTCAAAGTGTTTAAAGAAAGACATCACAGAACTATAAGAACTAGACTAATCCAGAAAATGAGAGATTTCAGTATAATTTTCTTAAAAATAAATCATATAGTCAAAACCTCAGTAAGATTATGAAAACTGAACCACAAAATTAACAAGGTACATAGAGCACAGAAACCAACTATGCTCTCAGTTGTATACTTCCTTTTTAAGCACCATAAAATATTTAAGAATACTAGTTAGGGGCTTCCTTAGTCGTCCAGTAAAGAGTCCACCCTTGCAATGCAGGGAGCGCTGGTCAGATCCCTGATCCTAGAGGACCCCACATATTCGAGCAACTAAGCCCACGTTCCACAGCCACTGAGCTCATGTCCTACAACTACTGAAGCTCCCATGCCCTAGAGCCTGTGCTCTGCAACAAGAGAAACCACTGCAATGAGAGGCTCACGCAACGCAACTAGAGTAGCCCCTCTCACCACAACCAGAGAAAAGCCACATGCAGTAATGAAGACCCAGTACAGCCCCAAATAAAAATTTAAAAAAATGTTTTAAAAAAGAATAATGACTAAAGTTGAGTTATAGACACCATTACTCTAAGGATCTCTCAATCTCAGCACCAGTGATATTTGGCCTGGATAATACTTTGCTGTGAGAAGGTAATCTGTTCATGGTATTATTTTTGAGAGCGTCTCTGACCTCAATTCACTAGATGCCACTAGCAACACCCTTTGCCAATCTCTCCTCACCTCTTTATCTCTGCTGTGAAACTTATCTGTTTCCACTGTACTAAAAAGGCTTAAATGTATAAAATAAAATTTTAGAAAAATCAAGAATAGTTTTGTGCTCTTGGCATAGCAAAAATCTCATATGCAAGACACAAAAAGAGAAATCTGTAAAGAAAAAGGATATAAATTTGACTATGTTAAAATGAAGAATGTCTGTTCATCAAAAACTGCCCCAAAGAAAATACAAGTCATAGACTGAGGGAAATAAGTTTTCAATACATATAACTGCCAAAGGATTAGCATTCAGAATATATAAATTATATGCATCAAAAAGAAAACCATAAATGGTATGATTCTTAATGGACAAAAGGGCAGACACTTGACAGAAGAAGAAAGTCCAAAAGCCCAACTAATAAATGAGAAAAATCTCAATCTTAGTAAAATGGAAATGTAAATTAAAACTGCAGTTATTCACCATTTCATATCCACATGTCCCTGCGTCTCACATGGCTGCAAAATTTCAAAAGTTTCATATTATCAGGTATTATGACAGATGTAGAAAAACTTTTGGAATGTAAATTGATATAATTATTTGGAAAACAGCCTGACACTACCTAATAATTTGAAAATGTATACACCCTACAAGCATGCAAGTCTGCTCCTAGGTATATAACCTAGTGTCTTAGTCTGCTCAGATCAGATTGCCATAACAAAATATCATAGACTGGGTGGCTTAAACAACAGAACTTTGTTTCTTACAGTTCTGGAGGCTGAGAAGTCCAAGTTCAAGGTGCCGGAAGAATGGCGTCTAGAGACACCTTCCTTCCTGGTGTCTACACTTGCCTCCTTGCTGTGTCCTCACATAGCCTTTCCTCTCTCTCCCTCCTCCTCTTCTTATAAAGTGTCCAATCCTATCAGCTTAAAACCACACCCTAGAATTCAGCTGTGAAGCGTCTGGACCTGGGCTTTTGTTTGCTGGAAGTTTTCTGATTACAGTTTCAATTTCCGTGCTTGTGATGGGTCTGTTAAGAATTTCTATTTCTTCCTGGTTCAGTTGGAAAGTTGTACTTATCTAAGAATTTGTCCATTTCTTCCACGTTGTCCATTTCATTGGCATATAATTGCTGATAGTAGTCTCTTTTGATTCTTTGTATTTCTGTGTTGTCTGTTGTGATCTCTCCCTTTTCATTTCTAATTTTATTGATTTGATTTTTCTCCCTTTGTTTCTTGATGAGTCTGGCTAATGGTTTGTCAATTTTATTTATCCTTTCAAAGAACCAGCTTTTGGCTTTGTTGATTTTTGCTATGGTCTCTTTTGTTTCTTTTGCATTTATTTCTGCCCTAATTTTTATGATTTCTTTCCTTCTACTAGCTCTGGGGTTCTCCATTTCTTCCTTTTCTAGTTGCTTTAGGTGTAGAGTTAAGTTATTTATTTGGCTTTTTTCTTGTTTCTTGAGGTATGCCTGTATTGCTATGAACTTTCCTCTTAGCACTGCTTTTATAGTGTCCCACAGGTTTTGGGTTGTTGTGTTTTCATTATCATTCGTTTCTATGCATATTTTAAGAATATACATTTTAATAAAGTACATTTGTGTGGCTGTCATAATAAGAGGAATAGTGAGAAAGGAGATTGTACATACATAAATGAAGTCAGAGAGGGTCTTGTACAGATCATGACATGAGCATCTTTCAGAACAAGGAGTGTGATAGCTTGACCCTTTGTACCTGAGATCTGAAAATGACCCCCAAGCAAAACAAAGCAAAAAACTCACATTCACAACAAAAGGCATTCCTTGCTTTACCCTGTAAGTAATAGGGAAATTGTTTTATTTTGCTTTTGTTCTTTTTAAGCAGGAGAGTTCAGTTCAGTTCAGTCGCTCAGTCATGTCCGACTCTTGCGACCCCATGAACCGCAGCACACCAAGCCTCCCTGTCCATCACCAACTCCCAGAGTCCACCCAAACCCATGTCCATTGAGTTGGTGATGCCATCCAGCCATCTCATCTTCTGTTGTCCCCTTCTCCTCCTGCCTTCAATCTTTCCCAGCATCAGGGTCTTTTCAAATGAGTCACCTCTCTGCATCAGGTGGCCAAAGTATTGGAGTTTCAGCTTCAACATCAGTCCTTCCAATGAACAACCAGGACTGATCTCCTTCAAATGGACTATTTAGATCTCCTTGCAGTCCAAGGGACTCTCAAGAGTCTTCTCCAACACCACAGTTCAAAAGCATCAATTCTTCTGCACTCAGCTTTCTTTATAGTCCAACTCTCACATCCATACACGACCACTGGAAAAACCATAGCCTTGACTAGACAGACCTTTGTTGACAAAGTGATGTCTCTGCTTTTTAATATGCTGTCTAGGTTGGTCATAACTTTCCTCCCAAGGAGTAAACATCTTTTAATTTCATGGCTGCAATTACCATCTGCAGTGATTTTGGAGCCCAGAAAAATAAAGTCAGCCACTGTTTCCACTGTTTCCCCATCTATTTGCCAGGAAGTGATGGATCGGAGTAATACAATTTTATTTACGTTTTAGAAAAATTGTTCAGATGGCTGTATATAGAATGGACTGGAGAGAGAAGGTTTGAAGCCTGGGAAACCACTGAGGAGGCTGCAGCCAAGTCTAAGAATAAATGGTAAAGCTCGAATGAAGGTCACAATTTGAAGATGGGGAGGACAGCTGAACCTTTAAGGAAGAGACAGGCTTATGAGCTGATGCCACACCCAGTGGGTCACAGAGAGAATACTAGCTCTGGGATAAGGAAGGATATGATCCTGTAGATTCAGAGGCAGAGGTGCTGGAAGGGGCAGAGCCTGGGAGAACTCACTGGGGACCCCAGGGCTAGGTGGGAGTCTGGCAGAGGTTGAGCTAAGGGGTGCCTTCCAACAGGATATCTGGAAACCAGGATGGGTAGGGTAGGCACAGCATGGAGGAGGCACTGGTGTGCTGGAGCCGGCTCATACTGGCTCAGGAATTTTGCAAGCCACTGGCAGCTTGAAATGGCCAAGGTGGAAGTGTTTATACAACCAAAATCAGCAAATATTACTACGCAGAATTCTTTTCCTCAGAAAGCTGGTTAGCCAACATACCACTGGGGAGTGAAAGAGAGAGACTGACCCCAGACTGATCCTCCCAGAGGCCCAGCATCCCCCACTCATATTCAGAGGCCCTGGAGCCAGCCTGCACCCAGAGAACAAGGCATGGGGGGGGGGGCAGGGGAGAGAGGAAAGAGGCCTGGGAAGAGCTCTCAGCAGCAACCAGACTCTGGTACAGATGGGGTGTTCGGGACCAAGCTTTGCCTTCCACCTGGAGCTGGAGGAGATGCTGAAGGAGCTAGGTTGGTGCTCATCAGAAAGATGAGAGAACTTGGCTGAGTAATTTTCATAGGTCAGTATTTTAATGGGGGGAGGAAGTGACACCAATAAAATGGACAGTAACTTTTATTTTGGCATATGATGGACAGTCATTAATAATTACACTATTGCAGAATCTATAGAATGATAATCTCTGCTTTGCAATTTCTGAGCAGGTTTACTGTACTCAGGACAATTTTCATTATGTTCCAGACACTTAAAAGCTATTTCTTTCTGGGAGCTTGGGAACAAAGGGGACATAGGTCCCTCTCTTCATCCTAAGTCTTATTTATAATAATGAGAATAATGACATTTTATAAATCCTCCCCATATACCAGGCTGCATGACCAATACTTTACAAGTGTGACCTCTCTAGATTTTTCCCTGTGGGAATTATTATTCTTGCCCTTTACTCTTTTATTTCATCAGAAGTAAAATGGAGGCTCAGAGAGATTAAGTAACTTGCCCAGGGTCACAAAGCGAAGAGGAAGCAGAACTGAACTGAACCTGAGTCAGCCTGCTCTTAACTTATATGTTCTATTTGCCTCCTTTCCCAGATGCTCCTCGCTTGGGGAGCAGGCTAGAAAGTCTCTGTCAGATCAGCATCTATCCTTCTATCTCTTCTACATGTCCCTCTTTCCAGCCCTGAAATTCTCCTTCTTTCCTTATTCCTCTCATTTGAACAACAAAGTCTAGGCTGCAGTTTCCTGCAAGCTTCTGGGAAAAGATGGTGTTACTTGAGTTGTAAAGGAAGGCTCAAGTCTGGCTTCACCCATAAACATTTATGCACCTAATCCAGGGACTGGCAAACATTTTCTTGTGAAAGGCCAGATAGAAAATATTTGTGGCGTTGTGGGTCATACAGTCTTTGTTGCAATGACTCAACTCTGCAGTTGTGTCGTGAAAGCAGTGACAGACCGCATGAAAGTGGATGAGCATGGCTCTGCCTCAATAAAACTTTATTGACAAAAATAAACATTGGGCCAGATTTGGTTTACAGGTCTTATCTGCCTAAGGAAACCAGAGGAAGAGCATCTGCTGAAGAGGCTGCTGATGGAGAAGGCTTTTGGTTGGGTTGCTGCCTAGGGAAGATCAATTTTGGCCACACGTCGTGGGAGCCCTGAAATGGCCAGGAGTCCAGTCGAGGGCTCAGGTCACTGAGGCAGAAGAGAGTCATTGCAATTTGATTCTTAGTCCTTTGCCTGATTCATATTCTTCTGACTCAGCTCATTTATCAAGCCCTCTGTGACAGGGCTTTTCATCCATTACCCCATGTAATCCTTATGCCATCCTTGCAGGATCAGAGTCACAGCAGTCAACCTTGACCCTGGGCTTTTAAACCAGGTTTTCCTGCTTCAACCAGGTACAGATAAACTTGGATCTTGGGCATGCCAGACCCTCTTCCACGTGTCCTCCCCAGCTCCAGCAAGCATAGATGTCTTCACCTGGTGCCCTGCCTTTCTCACTATGTACCTGCCTCCACCCCTCTTTCCCTGCTTACTCCTTGAATTCTGCCCTGGGAAACGCTGGCTCTCGCACTCTGACTCCAGGTCCCACGGACACATCCTCAGGCTCGCCCATCCTGTCCACTTACCCTTGACCTTCAAGAGCCCACATTGGTACCTCCTGGACAGTGGCTGACAATCGTCACACAGGTGAACGAAGCTCACCCAAGGCCACATAGCCAGTGTAGCAGGTTGAGCCCAGGTACAGCCATTCCAGGCTCAGCTCTTCGGACACCATCTCAGCTATGGGGAAAGAGCAAGGACTGGCCCCAAGGTCAGGCTGCGCATCTCCAAGGACATTGGTTTGCTCCCTGCCAGGAGCCCGGGGAACCACTGGAAACAGGAGCGCAGAGGAAATGACTTTTCTGCAGCAGAAACGAGCCTCAAAGTTGATTTCCCAGGAGGAATCCAACAAGGCCCTTCAAACATGGACATCAAGGAGGAAAATCAATCGTCTTTTAAGTTTTCACCTTGATGATTGATCCACTGCTTCCAGCCCCTTTTTTCTCTCTCTCAAGTCCATGGACGTGGCCTCTCTCTCACTTCCACATATTTCCTCCTTCTTATCTTTAAAGCGTGGGGTTTCCTGGTTCTGATCTGAAACCAAAGTACATTGCTTTATGCCAACTGACCAGGTATCTGTCCCAGGCTATCAAACTTTTTATTCTGTCTAAAAGAAAGAAGCCTTGGGAGCCTTCTAGGAGGGCAGAAAGAAAACTAGCATTTGCTGAGTGCTTCTCTACTCTGGAACCCTTATGACATTGCCGGAGTTAATTCTGCCCCCTGTCTTGTCCATGCAGATTTTACTGGCCCCACAACTCAGATAAGGACACTGGATTTAGGGCAGAGAAATAATTTGTAAACATGGTTTGCAGACAGCAATGAAGAACTGAAATGGGGACTCTGCTCTTATGCATTCTTTTTGCTGGGACTGGGAGTGAGCACCCCCAGTGGAATGGGAACCCCAACTGGGCAGCATTAAGACCTTTCTTGATCTTGACCACAAACAGGTAAAAGTATCAAGGAAACTAGCTTCTGAGTAATATAGGGGCCTCAGAGTGCTGTTTATTCATTCAGGAAACACTGAATACCACCTCCTATTCCAGGCACTGTGCTGGCCCTGGAGGGAAAAGAAGTGAGCAAGACAGATGTGACCACTTTCTCTCTAGACGTTAGAGCCTGGTAGGGAAACTGAGATCATGATACTAAGAGATTGTGACAAAGGGTAATAAGACATATAACACAATAAGAGCAGGGTGCTTGGGGACACATACCCCAAGCATCTCACCTCAGAGATTATTGGAAAAGGCTTGTCAAAGAAGGAGACTGAAAGACTAAGAACACCAGTTTGCTCTAGGATGGGTGAGAATTAGTCTGGCAAACTGGGGCGGTGAGGGGCTGTGGGGCCATTGTGCCCCAGTGGATGGGGAATAACAGTGAAACTCCAACATCTCCTGCCGAAGAACCGTGTCAGTCCCTTAGGGCAGAGACTGTTCGAAGCACCTTTTGTGTGTTAATTCATTTACTCTTTGCAGGAGCAAGTACTGAAGAAGAAAGGGAGGGATGGAAGGGGTTCATTAGACCTGGGGCAGAGGCTTAGTGAGAGCAGAGGCTGCAGCGGAAGGTGGGGCTGGAGGTAGAAGCCTTTGTAAACAGAGCAGCCAGAAACAATTCAGAACACCCAGTTTGAATTTCAGGTAAATAAATTTTGATTTTCGGTTCGGTTTCAGTTAGTCGCTCAGTCGTGTCTGACTCTTTGTGACCCCATGAATCACAGCACACCAGGCCTCCCTGTCCATCACCAACTCCCGGAATTCACTCAGACTTGCATCCATTGAGTCCGTGATGCCATCCAGCCATCTCATCCTTGGTCGTCCCCTTCTCCTCCTGCCCCCAATCCCTCCCAGCATCAGGGTCTTTTCCAATGAGTCAACTCTTCGCATGAGGTGGCCAAAGTACTGGAGCTTCAGTTTTAGCATCATTCCTTCCAAAGAAATCCCAGGGTTGATCTCCTTCAGAATGGACTGGTTGGATCTCCTTGCAGTCCAAGGGACTCTCAAGAGTCTTCTCCAACACCACAGTTCAAAAGCATCAATTCTTCTGCGCTCAGCCTTCTTCACAGTCCAACTCTCACATCCATACATGACCACAGGAAAAACCATAGCCTTGACTAGACGGACCTTAGTCGGCAAAGTAATGTCTCTGCTTTTGAATATACTATCTAGGTTGGTCATAACTTTTCTTCCAAGGAGTAAGCGTCTTTTAATTTCATGGCTGCAGTCACCATCTGCAGTGATTTTGGAGCCCCCAAAAATAAAGTCTGACACTGTTTCCACTGTTTCCCCATCTATTTCCCATGAAGTGATGGGACCAGATGCCATGATCTTCGTTTTCTGAATGGTGAGCTTTAAGCCAACTTTTTCACTCTCCTCTTTCACTTTCATCAAGAGGCTTTTTAGTTCCTCTTCACTTTCTGCCATAAGGGTGGTGTCATCTGCATATCTGAGGTTATTGATATTTCTCCCAGCAATCTTGATTCCAGCTTGTGTTTCTTCCAGTCCAGCGTTTCTCATGATGTACTCTGCATAGAAGTTAAATAAGCAGGGTGACAATATACAGCCTTGTATATTGTATATACTCCTTTTCCTATTTGGAACCAGTCTGTTGTTCCATGTCTAGTTCTAACTGTTGCTTCCTGACCTGCATACAGGTTTCTCAAGAGGCAGGTCAGGTGTTCTGGTATTCCCATCTCTTTCAGAATTGTCCACAGTTTATTGTGATCCACACAGTCAAAGGCTTTGACATAGTCAATCAAGCAGAAATAGATGTTTTTCTGGAACTTTCTTGCTTTTTCCATGATCCAGCAGATGTTTGCAATTTGATCTCTGGTTCCTCTGCCTTTTCTAAAACCAGCTTGAACATCTGGAAGTTCACGGTTCACATATTGCTGAAACCTGTCTTGGAGAATTTTGAGCATTGCTTTACTAGCGTGTGAGATGAGTGCAATTGTGTGGTAGTTTGATTTTAGTATGTCTCAAATATTTCCCAGGACACACTTATGTTAGGAAAGTATTTGTTGTTTATTGGAAATTCACATTTTACTTGGAGTTCTATATTTTTAGTTGTTAAATATGGCAATCCTCCTTTGGAGGCCACTTGGAAGGATTTAGACTTCAACCTCAGAGCAATGGGGGCTCTTGGAAGGTTTAAAAGGAGAATGATGTGGCCAGCTCTGTGCCATAGAGAATTGTGTTGGCTGCATTACAGAGACAAGCTCAGAGGCAGGCAGGAAGCTTCGAGGACACACTTTCAAGTCCATGGCAAACCCCTGTCACCCAAGGAGCACATATCAACCAGGTGTGTTGCTGCCTTTCCCATTCCCAATCCAGAATGCCTGGGTGCCCATTAAACAGGCATTGGGCACCTACACTGTACCAGGTGCTATCTGGGGAATGAAAAATTACATGACAGGTTACCTGGCCTCCCCCTGCCTCCCAAACTGGGTTCTTAAACCTGGACAGTCCAGTGATGCCATAGTGCAGTAAGTCCCTTGAGGGCCCAGGTTTTGAACAGCAGGTGGCAAAGAAGACCAAGGAAGGCTGGAGGAGGTGAGGCTTGAGTTGGGTTTTAAAGGATGCGTCAGGAATTTGGGTCTCTCTGTGACTGCAGTTAAACTAGATCGTAATAACGCCCCTTTGGACTGGACCTGCTGCTGTATCTCCTCTCTGTGTGGCTAGTGGTATTTTTACTTTATATTAAAGAAATTAATTTCCTCTTTCTGTGACTGTTAAATTCTTCTTGTCAGTCGTATCACTGTCACCTTGACCATCACACCTCAGGGATCAGGGGAGAGCACACAAGGGATAGAAAGCAGGAGCATTAGTGAGTGGCAGCAAGATGCTGTAGGGAACTCCAGGTGCTCTCTAGAGTCAGGGGCAGAGGGGTGGGAGGGGAAGCTGGCAGGCACAGCAGAAGCCAGATCAAGAAAGGCCTTGTTGATTGAGCTAAGAAAGGGGAACTTGCACTAAATACTTACAGAGAGCCACTGAAGGCTTGTATGCATGAGGCTGACATGGTCAGTTAAGATGTTCTGAAGAACAGCTAGAATGACAGCTCTGGCTCCCTTTTAGAGGGTAGTTTGAAAAGAATTTTTGCTGGTGAGAGAACACAGAAGCTGCAGGTCTTGGAAGGAGCTGGCCTGCAGATCAGATGGAGGAGGCACATCCAGGCAGGTGCCGAGTCCACTCCTTTTATCTTTCAGGAAAAAGAGGCATCAAGAGTCAGAGCCTCTCAGAGGAGAGGCTGGGTCCCCATTGTCCCTATTCATAGGCCTGAGTTCATGTCCAGTAGATTTGCTTTATCCACCAAGGACTTAAGAGATGCTGTAAGGCACAAGTGGTGTTTTCGGGGTATTGGTTTTAATTGAAATAATGATATATTAAAGTCAGCCCCCAAATCTTGTAGCTTAAAATGGGATTCCCTTGTTTTCAAGCCCGCAGTGCTATAGGTTAGCCAGGAGGGGCTGTGCTGGTTGACTGGAGAAGCCCTCCTCCATGTGTCTCATTGTACCCAGAATGTTCTTGGTATAAGTTGGAGATTCCCAGAGGGGTGAGCAGAGTGTGGGATACCTGTTAAGACCTCTCATCCTAAGACATAAACCGCACACAGTGTCACTTCTGCCCACATCCCATTGGTCAAAGCAAGTCACATGACCAGCTTTAACAGTAGCAGGGTAGGGGACTATACTCCTTTCATTTCAGTGGAGGAGCAGGGAGAAATTACCTGTGGAACAAATATTTAAATCTCTAAGTTCTCATAGTTACTGGGGCTTCCCTGGTAACTTTCGTCTCAGACACTAAAGAATCTGCCTGCAATGCAGGAGACCTGGGTTTGATCCCTGGGTTTGACCGCCCCCCCCCCCCCACTTCATCTTTAGGAAGATGCCCTAAAGAAGGGAATGGTTACTCACTCCATTATTCTTGCCTGGAGAATTCCATAGACAGAGGAGCTTTGCGGGCTACAGTCCAGAGGCTCACAAAAAGTCAGACATGACTGAGTGGCTAACACTTCACTTTCATAGTTACTACCGAGGAGCACAAGTGTGCCCCAAGGACAAATTTGTCTGGCGAGCACAGAGAAAATTACCACACACGGTCCTGCTCCTCAGTGGACCATGAGAGTCCAGCTGGAGAAGACTCGCCTAGCTACAAGAAGTCTACCTACTTCTCAGTCTTTTTAAGGGGGCCATCTCAAAGGAAGATCAGAAATGGGGTATAGATCATAAGCATTTTACAGGGAAAAGAGTATGTTAGAAATCATGACTTGATCATGAATGGTATTCATCCCAGTACTGAGCTTGGGGCTGGTTCACTGGGGGCCTATTCTGATGGGAGGCAGAGGAGCCGATAGGGAAGTGAGGCCCCACAGGAAAGACTGGCTCGAGGTGCATGATGTGGGGAGAGTTCAGGGGGAAAGAACAGGAAAGGGAGAGCCTAGCAGAGTGCTTCATCCGGTATACGACATCACTCAGCTTCCATGAGCTTCCGTCTGAGCACAGGGCAAAGGGATCTCCATGGACAGCGAGAAAACCTCAGAGACCTGTTGCTGTATAGTTTCCAGAAGCTTTGGAACCAGAGGGTTCCCACAGCAACTGGTATGTATCACCATAGGTTTGACTGCTTATAAAGACCCAGTGAAATAAGTCAGATAAGAAAACCAAATACTGTGTGCTCTCATTTATGTTTAGAACATAAAAAGTAAAAACCAAAGCCAAACTCATAGATAGAGAGAACAGATTTGTGCTTGCCAGAGGCAGGGGTTGAGATTGGGGAAAATGGGCTCAAAAGGTATTCTTCAGTTATTCGAGTCCTGGAGATGTAGTATACAGCACGGTGACTCTAATACAACGTTATTGCTGTATACTTGCTAAGGAAAAGATCGTAAAAGTCCCCGTCACAAGAAATTGCAACTCGAAGTGGTGATGAATTTTAACCAAAACTTGTTGTTTCACAGTATACATATATCAAATCACTATGCTGTACATCTGAAACTAGCACACTGTTAAGTCTCTTTAAAAACATGAAGATGGTGTTTCACATTATGGTAGACAATAGCTACTTGCATTTTCTAAGAACTTATTTAATAAACATGAAGGAAATTAGCTTGGCTTCTATTTAAAAAAAAAACATAAAGACTTAAAGTAAAAGTGGTATAAACAAGCTGATACGTGGCTCCATGGGGCCTTTAGGGAGTAAGTCTCCATCATCCTCAACCTGTGGCTTCTATTCTAAGGCCATCTCATGATCTAGGCTGCTAGAGCTCCAACCATTACATCAGCTACATTCTGGGCCAAATAAGAAGGAAGGGGAAGGGAAGTACCTTCATACCGTCATCATTATAAAGGAAGTCTCTGAAGTCTCCCAGAGTATTTCGGGTTAAACTTTATTGGTCAGAACTTACTTTCACAGTTACATGTAGCTGCAAGGAGTTGGGAGATAACAGTTTTCCTGCTACGTGAAAATATGTCTAGCTAAAAGAGTTCTTTTACTTAGGGAAAAATATGTAATTGGTATTGGAGTCCATAGTCATCCTCTTCCATAAGGAGAAAACACCAGTGTAGATACCACTGATGCTGGACAGCATCCACCATGATCTTGAATTGGCAGCCATCCTGGTAGCTGTTGCAATGTTGGCATCCTCAGCATCCTTCCCGGTATGAACATGTTTGCTGTTGCTGGTGACAGAAGTCATTTCCACAGTGACCTACATGGATAGGAGGAAGATGAACTTTGATAGCTGCCAAAAAAAGAATATCTGGGGCACACATGGACCATGGCAGGAGACCACCAGGGAGCCCCATAAAGTCTATTACGTCCAAACTTTGGAAAAACTGCATGGGCCTCAAACTGTGAGCTCTTCCCTATTCCTGGTGCGATAGCCCAAGAGACAAAGGTACAAGCCCTCGCCTTGCCCTATTGATGCTTTTCTTGGCCACATGGCATCCCATGCCCTTGGTCTCCCTCCGTGTCAAATGGCTTTGCCCCTGCTTCCTGGCTGCCTGGATAACCAAGCTATGGAAATTATATTCTGATCCACAGGGATTTCTTAAAGATAAGAGCTGCTTGTGGGACCTGAAATTGTCTTCACGGTGATTTCATTCAAAGTAATAACAGCATCTGATGCTATAGAAATCTCATCCTCATGATCATAAGCATTTGTAATAGCCCATCATTGAGCAAGTGCTTACATTGCAGAGGAATTTCCATGGAGAAAGTCAATCTTTTCAAAAATGTTAATTTTTTTGTGAGGGAATCAAATGAGATGCCAAACTGTCTCTGTCATTATGGTGCCCTTCCCTCCTGAGCACTTACTGCTCTGATCAGTATGACATTTTCACATGTAGCAGTGCAGATGGGAAAATTTACCTCCTGATGGAGACCCCTCATTTGCCCATTCATCAGCTCTGTTTAACCAGCCATTGCCTGTTCTGGCTTTACAGTAGGTAGAGCATAGAGGCAGTGACTCCCAGACTGAAGGTTTGCCCATTCCTTGGAAGAAATATAGGAGAACTCTCCCCACCATAAAATCAAACCTCTGAGAGACAGTGTTGGACTATGTGAATGAGGAGCTTGGGGACACCCAGTTCTTGATATGTTTTCCTTAAGATGGTGGAGTAGAAGGATGTGTACTCATATTCTTCTGCAAGAACTCCAAAATTGCAACTAACCACTGAACAACCATTGAGAGGAGAACGATGGATCCCACCAAAAAAAGATACCCCACATCCATGAACAAAGAAGTCCCAGTAAGACAGTAAGAGGGGCAAAATCACATTTAGAATTAAACCCCATGCCAGCCAGAGATGCTTGAAGGGCTCAAACAAAACCTCGTATGCACCAGGACCCAGGAACCCCATAAGAAACTGAGCCAGACCTGCCTTTAAGTGTTTGTGTGTCTCCTGCAGAGGCACAAGTCGCAGTGGCCCACCACAGGGACAGGGGCTCTGGCTGCAGCAGACCTGGGAGCCAAGTTGTGTGGCATAGGTCCTCTTGGAAGAGGTCGCCATCTGCCCCACCATAAAGCCACTGAGCAGATGACCCACAAACTGGAGAACAATTAATTCTACAAAAGAAGCTCTCACACTGTTGCAAAAGTTCTAGGGCCCACAACAGATTTCCCAACCTGGGAATCTGGCAAAGGGACTGAGAACCGCCAGGGAATTTGACAGAGCTTCCACAGGACTGGGGAAACAGACTCTTGGAGGGCACAAGCAAAACCTTGTGCCCACCAGAAACCAAGAGAAAGCAGCGTGACCCCGCAAAGGACTGAGCCAGACGTGCCTGCGGGTGTCCAGGAGTCTCTGGCGGAGGCTTGGGTCAACAGTGCCCTGCCATGGGGCTAAGCGTATTAAATACAAAGTCCTGGGAACTGTGGCATGCCGGCATAAGTCCTTTTGAAGGAGGCCACCATTACCCCTACCAGGGATGAAACACAGCCCCACCCATCAACAGAAAATTGGATTAAAGATTTACTAAGCGTGTCCCTGCCCATCAAAGCAAGACCCAGATTCCCCCACAGACAGCCCCCCCCCAATCAGAAAGCTTCCACAAGCCTCTTATCCTTATTAATCAGAGGGCAGACAGAATGAAAACCACAATTGCAGAAAACTAGTCAAACTGATCACATGGACCACAGTTCAGTTCAGTTCAATAGCTCAGTCGTGTCCGACTCTTTGCGACCCCATGAATCACAGCACGCCAGGGCCCCCTGTCCATCACCAACTCCCGGAGTTCATCCAGACTCACGCCCACGGGGTCAGTGATGCCATCCAGCCATCTCATCCTTGGTCGTCCCCTTCTCCTCCTGCCCTCCATCCCTCCCAGCATCAGGGTCTTTTCCAATGAGTCAACTCTTCGCATGAGGTGGCCAAAGTACTGGAGTTTCAGCTTTAGCATCATTCCTTCCGAAGAAATCCCAGGGCCGATCTCCTTCAGAATGGACTGGTTGGATCTCCTTGCAGTCCAAAGGACTCTCAAGAGTCTTCTCCAACACCACAATTCAAAAGCATCAATTCTTTGGCGCTCAGCCTTCTTCACAGTCCAACTCTCACATCCATACATGACCACAGGAAAAACCATAGCCTTGACTAGACGGACCTTAGTTGGCAAAGTAATGTCTCCACTTTTGAATATACTATCTAGGTTCGTCATAACTTTTCTTCCAAGGAGTAAGCATCTTTTAATTTCATGGCTGCAGTCATCATCTGCAGTGATTTTGGAGCCCAGAAAAATAAAGTCTGACACTGTTTCTACTGTTTCCCCATCTATTTACCATGAAGTGATGGGATCAGATGCCATGATCTTTGTTTTCTGAATGTTGAGCTCTAAGCCAACTTTTTCACTCTCCTCTTTCACTTTCATCAAGAGGCTCTTTAGTTCCTCTTCATTTTCTGCCATAAGGGTGGTGTCATCTGCATATCTGAGGTTATTGATATTTCTCCCAGCAATCTTGATTCCAGCTTTTGCTTCTTCCAGCCCACTGTTTTTATACACTGTGATTATACAGTGGAAGTGAGAAATAGATTTAAGGGTCTAGATCTGATAGATAGAATGCCTGGTGAACTATGGAATGAGGTTTGCTACATAGTACAGGAGACAGGGATCAAGACCATCCCCATGGAGAAAAATGCAAAAAAGCAAAATGGCTGTCTGGGGAGGCCCTACAAATAGCTGCAAAAAGAAGAGAAGCTAAAAGCAAAAGAGAAAAGGAAAGATATAAGCATCTGAATGCAGAGTTCCAAAGAACAGCAAGAAGAGATAAGAAAGCCTTCCTCAGTGATCAATGCAAAGAGATAGAGGAAAACAACAGAATGGGAAAGACTAGAGATCTCTTCAAGAAAATTAGAGATACCAAGGGAACATTTCATGCAAAGATGGGCTCGATAAAGGACAGAAATGGTATGGATCTAACAGAAGCAGAAGGTATTAAGAAGAGGTGGCAAGAATACACAGAAGAACTGTACAAAAAAGATCTTTATGACCTGAATAATCATGATGGTGTGATCACTCATCTAGAGCCAGATATCCTGGAATGTGAAGTCAAGTGGGCCTTAGAAAGCATCAGTATGAACAAAGCTAGTGGAGGTGATGGAATTCCAGTTGAGCTAATCCAAATCCTGGAATATGATGCTGTGAAAGTGCTGCACTCAATATGCCAACAAATCTGGAAAACTCAGCAGTGGGCACAGGACTGGAAAAGGTCAGTTTTTATTCCGATCTCAAAGAAAGGCAATGCCAAAGAATGCTCAAACTACCACACAATTGCACTCATCTCACATGCTAGTAAAGTAACGCTCAAAATTCTCCAAGCCAGGCTTCAGCAATATGTGAACCGTGAACTTCCAGATGTTCAAGCTGGTTTTAGAAAAGGCAGAGGAACCAGAGATCAAATTGCAAACATCCGCTGGATCATAGAAAAAGCAAGAGAGTTCCAGAAAAACATCTATTTCTGCTTTATTGACTATGCCAAAGACTTTGACTGTGTGGATCACAATAAACTGTGGAAAATTCTGAGAGAGATGGGAATACTAGACCACCTGACCTGCCTCTTGAGAAATCTGTATGCAGGTCAGGAAGCAACAGTTAGAACTGGACATGGAACAACAGACTGGTTCCAAATAGGAAAAGGAGTACGTCAAGGCTGTATATTGTCACATGGACCACAGCCTTGTCTAATTCAAATGAAACTATGAGCCATGCCATGTAGGGCCACCCAAGATGGATGGGTCATGGTGGAGAGTTCTGACAAAACATGGTCCACTGGAGAAGGGAATGGCAAACCACTTCAGTATTCTTGCCTTGGAAACCCCATGAACAGTATGAAAAGGCACAAAGATAGGACATTGAAAGATGAACTCCCCAGGTTGGTAGGTGCCCAGTGTGTGACTGGAGAAGAGTGGAGAAGTAGCTCCAAAAAGAATGAAGAGGCTGAGCCAAAGCAAAAACAATGTGCAGTTGTGGATGTAACTGGTGATGGAAGTAAAGTCCAATGCTTCTGTAAAGAACAATATTGCATAAGAAAATTGGAATGTTGGGTTCATGTATCAAAGAAAATTGAAAGTGGTCAAATGAGAGATGGCAAGAGTGAACATCAACATTTTAGGAAGCAATGAACTAAAATGGATGGGAATGGGCGAATTTAATTCAGATGACCTTTATCTCTACTACTGTGGCAAGAATCTCTTAGAAAAAATGGAGTAGCCATCATAGTCAATAAAAGAGTCCAAAATGCAGTACTTAGGTGTAGTCTCAAAAATAACAGAATGACCTCTGTTCATTTCCAAGGCAAATCACTCAATATCACAGCAATCCAAGTCTATGCCCTAACCACTATTGCCAAAGAAGTTGAAGTTGAACAGTTCTATAATAACCTACAAGACCTGCTAGAACTAACATTAAAAAAAAAAAGTCCTTTTCATCATAGGTGACTGGAATGAAAAAGTAGGAAGTCAAGAGATACCTGGAGTAACAGACAAGTTTGCCCTTGGAATACAAAATGCAGCAGGGCAAAGGCTAACAGAGTTTTGCCTAGAGAACACACTGTTCATAGTAAACACCCTCTTCCAACAACACAAGAGATGACTCTACACATAGACATCACCAGATGGCCAATACAAAAATCAGCTTAATTCTATTCTTTGGAGCCGAAGATGGAGATGCTCTATACAGGCAGCAAAAACAAGACCAGGAGCTGACTGTGGCTCAGATCATGAAGTTCATATTGCAAAATTCAGAGTTAAATTTAAGAGAGTAGGGAAAACAACTAGACAATTAAGTATGACCTAAATCAAATCCTTTATGATTATACATTGGAAGTAACAAATAGATTCAAGGAATTAGATCTAATAGACAGAGTCTGAAGAACTATGGACAGAGGTTCATGACATTGTACAGGAGGCAGTGATCTAATCCATCCCTAAGAAAAAAAAATGCAAAAAGGCAATGGTTGTCTGAGGAGGCCTTACAAATAGCTGTGAAAAGAAGAAAAGCAAAAGGCAAAGGAGAAAAGAAAAGATATATCCATCTGAATGCAGAGTTCCAAAGAATAACAAGGAGAGATAAGAAAGCCTTCCTAAGTGATCAGTGCAAAGAAATAGAGGAAAACAATAGAATAGGAAAGACTAGAGATGTCTTCAAGAAAATCAGAGATAACAAAGGAATATTTCACACAAAGATGGGCACAATAAAGAACAGAAATGGTATGGACCTAACAGAAGCAGACAATATTAAGAAGAAGTGGAAAGGATACACAGAACTATACAACTATACAAAAAAAATCTTAATGACCTGGATAACCATGATGGTATGATCATTCTCCTAGAGCTAGACATCCTGGAATCGAAGTCAAGTGGGCCTTAGGAAGCATCACTACAAACAAATCTAGAGGAGGTGATGGAACTCCAGCTGAGCTATTTCAAATCCTAAAAGATGATGCTGTGAAAGTGCTGCACTCAATATGCCAGCAAACTTGGAAAACTCAGCAGTGGCCACAGGACTGGAAATGATTAGTTTTCATTCCAACCCCAAAGAAAGGCAATGCCAAAGAATGCTCAAACTACAGCACAATTACCCTCATCTCATACACTAGAAAAGTAATGCTCAAAATTCTCCAAGCCAGTCTTCAACAGTACATGAACTGACAATTTCTGGATGTTCAAAGTGGATTTAGAGAAGGCAGAGGAACCAGAGATCAAGTTGCCAACATCTGTTGGATTATTGAAAAAGCAAGAGTACCAAAAAAAATCTACTTCTGCTTTATTGACTATGCCAAAGTCTTTGACTGAGTGGATCACAAAAACTGTGGAAAATTCTTCAAAAGATGGGGATACCGGACTACCTTATCTGCCTCCTGAGAAATCTGTACATAGGTTAACAAGCAACAGTTAGAACTAGATGGAATGACAGACTGGTTCCAAATTGGGAATGGAGTACATCAAGGCTGTATATTGTCACCCTGCTTATTTAACTTATATGCAGAGCACATCATTCAAAATGCTGGGCTGGATGAAGCAAATGCTGAAATCAAGATTGCAGTGAGAAGTATCAGTGACCTCAGATATGCAGATGACATCACCCTTATGGCAGAAAGTGAAGAGGAACTAAAGAGCCTCTTGATGATGGTGAAAGAGGATGAGTGAAAAAACTGGCTTCAGTTCAGTTCCATTGCTCAGTTGTATCCGACTCTGCCACTCCATGGACTGCAGCACTCCAGGCTTTCTTGTCCCTTGCCAACTCACGGAGCTTGCTCATATTCATGTCCATTGAGTTGGTGATGCCATCTAACCATCTCATCTTCTGTCATCCCCTTCTCCTGCCTTCAATCTTTCCCAGCATCAGGGTCTTTTCCAATGAATCAGTTCTTCACACCTGGTGGCCAGCATATTGGAGTTTCAGCTTCAGCATCAGTCCTTCAGTGAATATTCAGGATTGAATTCCTTTAGGATTCACTGATTTGATCTCCTTGCAGTCCAAGGGACTTAACTTTGGCTTTAAACTCAACATTTAGAAAACTAAGATCATAGCATCTAGTCCCATCACTTCGTGGTAAATAGATAGGGAAACAATGGAAACAGTGTGAGACTTGATTTTCTTGAGCTCCAAAATCACTGCAGAGATGACTGCAGCCATAAAATTGAAAGACACTTGCTGCTTGGAAGAAAAGCTATGACCAACCTAGACAGCATATTAAAAATCAGAGACATTTTGCTGTCAACAAAGGTCCATCTAGTC
Source organism: Aepyceros melampus (assembly GCA_006408695.1). Classification (NCBI taxonomy): domain Eukaryota; kingdom Metazoa; phylum Chordata; class Mammalia; order Artiodactyla; family Bovidae; genus Aepyceros; species Aepyceros melampus. Next base: position 26,767 of record SJXQ01006010.1, on the reverse strand, counting down.
AAAACTATGGCTTTTCCAGTAGTCACATATGGATGTGAGACTTGGACCATAAACCTTTGAAGAATTGATGCTTTTTAACTGTGGTACGGTAAAGACTCTTGAGAGTCCCTTGGACTGCAAGGAGATCCAACTAGTCAATCCTAAAGGAAATCAACCCTGAATATTCACTGGAAGAACTGATGCTGAAGCTGAAGCTCTGATACTTTGGCCACCTGATGCAAAGAGCCAACTCATTGGAAAAGACCCTGATGCTGGGAAAGATTGAAGGCAAGAGAAGGGGAAAACAGAGGACAAGATGGTTGGATGGTATCACCAATTCAATGGAGATGAGTTTGAGAAAGCTCCAGGAGATGGTGAATGACAGGGAAGCCTGGTATGCTGCAGTCTGTGGGGTCACAAAGAGTCAGACACGACTGAGCAGCTGAACTGAACTGAACTGAGTTCCTGATCAAAGATTGCTTCCTGGTGGATTAGTGGTAAAGAATCGCCTACAATGCAGGAGATGCAGGTTCAATCTCTGGCTCAGAAAGATCACCTGAAGAAGGATATTGCAAACCACTCCAGGGTTTTGCCTGAATAATCCCATGGGCAGAGGAGCCTGGTGGGCTACAGTCCATAGCATCACTGGCAGGCTACAGTGTATGAGGTTACAAAAGAGTCAGACATGAGTTTGCGACTAAACAACAATTTTTGACCAGATTTGTTGCCTTTATAAAAGGCCAGCCCTGGACTATGACCCTTGTCTTCTTAGCTGTGACCCTGGGTCCCTCTTTATGGCCCATTCCAATTCCATGCCCCAGTATCCTGCATCCGACTACTTGGGAATACCCATCTTGGGGACTGTATTGAACATGATGGCCAAGCCAACCCCAACTCTCCCACCAATCACCTCGAGAGTGAGTATAGGCATCCAGCAGGGAGTTCTGGGTACTGGCTATTCTACCCCTTACATGCTCAAGTCATCATCTCTAGTAGGAACTGNATTAAGCCAACTTTTTCACTCTCCTCTTTCACTTTCATCAAGAAGCTTTTTAATTCCTCTTCACTTTCTGCCATAAGGGTGGTGTCATCTGCATATCTGAGGTGACTGATATTTCTCCCGGCAATCTTGATCCCAGCTTGTGTTTCTTCCAGTCCAATGTTTCTCATGATGTAGTCTGCATAGAAGTTAAATAAGCAGGGTGACAATATACAGCCTTGACAGATATATATCCTTGTATATGACATCCTTTTCCTATTTGGAACCAGTCTGTTCTTCCATGTCCAGTTCTAACTGTTGCTTCCTGACCTCCATACAGATTTCTCAAGAGGCAGGTTAGGTGGTCTGGTATTCCCATCTCTTTCAGAATTTTCCACAGTTTCTTGTGATCCACACACAAAGGCTTTGGCATAGCCAATAAAGCAGAAATAGATGTTTTTCTGGAACTCTCTTGCTTTTTCCATGAGAATGGTTAAGAAAATTGTGGTCTATTCAGAAAATATGCTAGTCTGTGGCCATTACACATGGTTTAAAAATAATAATATACACTTGCTAACATGCAGAAGTATCTGCAATGTTGAATGAAAAAATTACTTAATGTGTATAGTAAAAAATGTGAACGTATTCCAGATAGCATCACTGACTCAATGAATATGAATTGAGCAAACTCTAGAAGATAGTGAAGGACAGAGGAGGCTGACACACCGCAGTAGTCCATGGGGTCACAAAGAGTTGGGCATGATATAGCAACTGAACAACAAACAAAAATCTGTATTAGTTATCCAAGAGGAGATGTTGGGATGTCTGTCTGATATTTGTATCTGAAATTCACAGAGGACTGGTCAGAATTGGCAGGAAGATGGTAATTAAAGACAGGAAACTGACTAAGATCACTTAAAGAATGTGAGTAGAAAAGGGAAGATGGATAAGATTGAATTCTGGACCCTCTAATGTAAAAAGGAGAAGAATACTGCCAAGTAGCTCAGGGATTGGGAAACTCTCTAAAAAGGCCAGGCAATAACTACTTTTGAAACTGGAAGGGAGGGGGCAGGGCACAACTTTTAAAAGTATGACATACCTGAGGACACAATATAAACTGATTAGAATCAAACAGGTCCAAGGTGGTCAATGAGTCGACTTCCACTAGACCTTGAGCCTCAGTTTATACTCATTGTAACGCATCAGCGAGCTAAATGACACACCCACAGGAGCCATGACAGTTTGAAGGCCGACCTTAAAGGTCAAAAAGTGGGTGGTGGCCCAATTCCTGGACATTCCCACCCTTTACCCAAAATAGCTAGAACACTCCTCCCACTCATTAGCCTATGAAATTATCCACCCTTATAAAATCTGACAGCCCCATACCCTAAGGCTGCTCTCACCTTCTAAGACAGTCTGTGGAGTGTGTTTCTCTCTAAATAAATCCACTTCTTACCTATCCCTGTGTTTCTCACTGAACTCTTTCTGTGATGAGATATCAAAGAGCTGCCTTAGGTCCTGAAACCAGGTACATGATTTCAGTTAAAGACCATAGGTTCAGGTCCCAGCCTGGGTTTTGCTGGGTTTGAAGCCCAGCCCGTGGGTTTAAGTCCCAATCTGAGTTACAAGGCTTCACGTTCACCTCTGAAGGCCATGCTATCTTGCCCGTGTCTCCTCAACTCTGTTATTGTATCATGGAAGCAGCCACTGACAAAAACAAATGGGCATGGCTGTGTTCCAAGAAAACTTTATCTACAAAAAGGAGGCAGCAAGCGAATTTGGCCAGCAGCTCAGATTTGCCACCCCTGGAGAAGATGAAAAGGAATAGAAACAGCAGTTAAAGGCAAACAGGCTGACTGTGGTGTCATAGAAACCAGGAGAAGATGCTTTAAGATGGAAAGAGTAGCCTATCAAGTGAAATTGAGGAGAATGAAGGCTGAGCACGAAAGCTTTCAGCTGCATGGGCCTGTGTGGTTGTGGAATGCACTGTTGCTTTCCACAATATCCTGAGGCTGTGACTCCTTCTGCCTGCACTGTCCTCCACCCCAAATCTCCTTCATTTGATGAATCCCTGCTTGTTCTTTTTTTAACTTTTCTTTTAATAAATGAAAGATTCTTTAATTCTACAGGCTTTACAATTTTCAAAAGTTTCACACACATGATTTCATACAATAGTTCCCCTTTTTTCCTTTCTTTTGGTCCTCAATAATAACTTGACCACAGAAGCCTTCTTCTATAGTAGAGAGAATAGCAGCCCCCCAGAGAACTCCACATTGTAATCCACAGAGCCTGTAAATATCTAACCTGTTACCTTGCAGATATGACAGAGTAAGGATCTGCTTACTTAAGTAATGGAGAGACTATTCTGGATTACCTGGGCCCTGTGTCACCACAGGGGTCCTGGAAGAGAGCTTGAACCGTGTCCCTCCAAATTCACATATTGAAATCCTCTCCCCAAGAATCTCAGCACAGGACCTTATCTGAAAACAGAGTGATTGAAGATGTAACTTGTTAAGATGAGGTCATACTTGAGTACACTGGCCCCCTAACACAGTAAGACTTTGTTGTTGTTTAGTCACTAAGCTGTGTCTGACTCTTTGCAACCCCAAGGACTGCAGCACACCAGGTTCCTCTGTCCTCCACCATCTCCCAGAGTTTGCTCAAACTCATGTCCATTGAGTTGGTGATGCTATCTAACCATCTCATCCTCTTCTGCCCCCCTCTCCTTTTGCCTTCAATCTCTAGTATGACTGCTCCCCTTATAAATGGGGGAAATTTGGACACAAACAACCATATATGGAGAGAAGGTCATGAGAAATTGGAGGCAGAGGTCAGAGTTATGTTCCTGCAAGGCAAGGGATGCCAAAGATTACCAACAAACCATCCAAAGTCAGGTGAGAACAGATTCTTTCTCATAGCTCTCAGGAGAAACCAACCCTACTAACATTGTGACCTTGGAATTTTGAAGATGGAGGAAATGAACTGTGAGCTGAGGGAGGAGGCCAGTCTCTAGACATTGAATTCTCCCCGGGAGCCTCCAGAGAACACTGTAGCCCACCCTGCTCCCTTATTTTAGCCTAGAGAGACCTATGTTGGACTTGTGGCCTACAGACCTTCATGATAGTAAATCTGCATCATTTTAGTCAATAAGATAGTAGTAATTTGTTAGAGCATCCAGAGAAAACTAAAATACTTCCCAAGCTTCAAGTCCTTCATATACATTCCCAGCACAAATCTGTCGCTCTGGATGGACCAGGCATATCTCAGAGGCAAGTGCCAGGTTTTACTCATATTCTGATCCTTAAAATATAATACATACTTAGTAAATAAACATAAGCAAATGTATGTTGAATGACTACATCTTTCGCCATGTTCTTCACTGCTTTTTCTGCCTGACTATAAGCTACTCAAGTTTTAATTTTCTGGCTTTGAAAGTCATTTTTCTTTACACTGCTTAATCAACTATATTTCATTTCATTGGATTACTTTAAACTGTCCTAAGCTCTTTTGAAATTCAGAACAAAAACAAAAGAAGACTTTGAAGACCCAGGAAGAAACAGGACCCATTAGGAAAGTGTCTTTAGCAGAAAGTTGTAATGTGAAGGCACTTGACCTAATTTGCAGCAAATCACTCCTGAATATATTGCAGTGGGCAGATTTGAATTGGCAATTTCACGGGAGGAGATGAGCTGAGCTGATCCTTATCCATCTGCAAATCTATTTACTCTTATAGGTGAAATAATAATAAATTTCATTACAGTTTATTGAAAACTTCTAATGATTTTAGATATGTTTATGAAGTCATTGATTTTTTTTTAAAATATTGCAACTGCAAGCCTGGCTCTTCATGTCCTTGTGCTAAATATTCCTAAGTATGAATGATACTCTACTAAGCACTGAGTTAATTATGAATTCTCCAGGATGTCCTTAAGCTTGCAAGCTCAGCAGCAGCCTTGCTACTGAGTTGAACTGTGTTGAAATTTATCTCTGCAACAGAAGAATCCCTCATTTCAGACAATGGAGAGTCAGCTGATAGTTACAATTATGTCCAACCCAACCACATAAAAGCTCTATTGTAACAACAAGCGCTGAATATTTCTTTTGTGTGGCTGTAACTCAAACATTTCTCAAACTTATACATGGTACATCTTTAAACTTTATTTCTTTAATCCTCCCCATACTCCATGGGATTGCAAAGAGTCAGACATGACTAAGCAACTTTCATTTCACTTCACTGTATATGACATGGCTATTCTTACCACTTACTTGTAGGTAAGGAAAACCAAAGATAAATGTATGGAAAAGACTTAGCCAAGGTCATGTAGAAAGTTAACAGTAGATCCAAAAGCTATACAGGAACCTCTGACAAAAGTGATATTTGCTACTAATTCATTGAAAGGGCACAGACTCCATGAAAGAGTAAACTCATTCTCGTGCCCCAGTGTGATTTGTCTCTCAAAGGCATAGACTCTTGCTTTTCATATTTGGAAGGGACATTTGATCCAATTTCCCACGTCTTGGCAGGTGAGCCACCTTACCGAAGCACTTGCCATAGGTCAGTGAAAGAGATAATGAGAACCAGAATGCAGATTCCTCTGCCCTCCCTTTGCTTTCCTCAGCAATACACATAGACGAGAGTTACAGCAAACAGTGTATCACCCAGGGCCAAACAGTGAAGAAATCAGCATAAAGGTGTGCATCGAGTTTGCTGGCTTCAGTTCAGAAGAATTCTTGGACACAGCAGGCTTAGAAGGAAGCAACCAACCAACCAACCAAATGGAAGGATAGCTACATAAGAAGTAAAGGATGGCATGTGTTTACCTTATTCATATAAAATTATCAATAAATATCATGCATGGCTAGACACATAGGTAAACCGGGCCATGGTACAATGGCATAAGAGGGGAATGGCAGGAATAGGAATTCATAAGAAGATATTTGTATGATTGGCTCCTTCTGCCTGGAATGTATTTTCCTAACCTCACCCCTTCTTCCTCCTACAATATTACTTATCTTTCAATGCCCAAACCAAAGATCACTTTCATCAGTGACCCTCTATGATCTTCCCTTGGCAGGTAGAAGTTCTATTCCAAACACACTATATCCATTTCGGTAAAAAAGCCTACATCTGGGACTCACTCACTGTATATCAGTGAGTTGGCAGGTTTTCCCTTTCTGAAGGATTCGAAGGGCAGAGATGCTATGTTCTTCACATCCTATGATAGCCTGCAAGGTCAGGAGGAAACAGAATAAGAGATGACCCTGGAGCTGGTGGAAAGAAGAAGTCTCTAAAGATGTGGTGGAGTGGAAGGGGTATTCATAAGAAAATATTTGATCAATTGACCAAGCTGAAGAAAGAAGATAGAAGTTGGAACCAAGTGAGAAGCTGAAAATGAGCATATCTGGTTTCAGCTGCAGGAAGGCTCAAAGGCTTAACCACTTTTTGAGCAGAAAGGCAGTCCTAGGAAGATGGACCTGGAGTGAGCTGTGTGGTTGATGAGGCCAGGTGGCCTGGGATCTGAATAAAGAAGATGGACATTTGGTGATATTTCTTTGATGTTTCTGAAATATTTAGCACAGCTAGAATAGAAACAAGACAGATAAGTGTAAGGATCTGGTTGCTCTGAGTCCCACTAGAGCCCAGCATGTAGAAGGTCATCAGTATGTGCTCTGGAATGTTCGGTACCTAGATATCTTCCGTTTCTCCCTACTGTCTGTCCTTTCCATACTCCACCACTGCTCCCCAGAGATGCAGGTACTGCTGTCCATCTTTGTGTCCCTTTCTGATGTTGTTTCCATTCCAACCATCTAAATGCACACTGAGCTTACTTCCACCCCCAATACCTTTCTGGTCCTTGCTCAATTACCTAGAGTGCTCCTAGTGGGTATCCATATGGCTTGCTCCTTCACTTCCTTCATGCTTTCCCTCAAATATCCTTTTAATCCACAAGGTCTTTCCAAATATTAAAATGAAAAAAGCAAATCATCCTTCTAGCCACCCTAACTCTCTTCATTCTTATTATCCTGCTTCACTTTTCAGCACAGTTTCATCATCTGACTTCCTACCTACTTACCTATTTATTAATTTCTTTCTATCTTCCTCCTAGTAGCATGTAAGTTTCCTGAAGGCAAGGACTTATTCATTTTGTACTTTGATGTATCCAAGGCCCGTGGCCATGCTTGGGTCACTGTAGGCACTAAAGGAACAAAGTTGAATGAAGAAACCAGAATGCTACACTCCTTCTAGCTACAAAAAGTCACCGTTCAGAAAATTGATGTTGCCTGGCTCCATCTACATCCATTTCCTTAACACCAGCTTGAATCTAAATGAAATTCACTGCCTATTTGAATACAACGTGTGTTCAACTGCTAAAATTTCAACCCTTCAGTTACTCCAAAAGCCTTACTTCTAACTGAATTGTAGATTTTGCTTCTCCTTCTGTATTAATAAATCCCAGCATCCACTGAGGCTGAGCCCACCCAAGTTATCACAAAATGTGGGTCTGATGCTTAATATCTCTTTTCCAAAAGAATTGGAAGAATATAGCAGAAGGCACCAGTTGGAAAGCTCTCATGGTATTTCTGCAAAAATTCTAGCTCATTTTGGTTGGAAGCTGATAAAGATTGACTACCTTTATGTGGTAGCAATTCATCATGCTTAGAGTCTCTTTCTTTTGAACATCAATCTTATAAATTTACCAGGAGACATAATAGTGTAAATATATTATTCATAAACTAGAGCGAATCCCCACTTACCACCATAACCATTTTGACAATAAATCATAATGTGTAAATGGTCTTTTCTTTGTAATTTTTTTTCTCATTTAGAGACTCAACAAAATACACCTATAAACAAAACAAAGAGCAGCAGAAAGAATTCTCTGAGCAAGAGCTAAAACTCATAAAGAGGAACCTGGATTAAATGCACAAACAGGAGGGAACATTGTTGAATTGAGATGATTTTTCTTTTCTGAGCTACTAAACCATTTAAAAGTCTTTGATATTGTATCTTTTATTTGTACCAAAAGCTACAGTTATTCTATGCCACTGAAAATTCTGGATAAATGCCACATACCTAATAATATAAATGGTTAGAAGGTAAGTCTACTGATTATAGAAAGCAGCTCGGGACTTCCCTGGAGGTCCAGTGGTTAAGTTTTTGTAACACAGGGAGTGTGGCTTTGATTCTTGGTTGGAGAGCTAAGATCTCATATGCCTTGGGACCAAAAACCAAAACATAAAAAGGAAGCAATAATGTAACAAATTCAATAAAGACTTTTAAAATGATCCACATTAAAAAAAAAAAATCTCTAAAAGGAAAATATCCTACTCCAGGTGACCTTCCTGACCCTGGGATCAAACCCGTATCTCCTGCATTGGCAGGCAGATTCTTTACCACTGAGCCACCAGGGAGGCCCTGAACTTGGGATAGAAATCTCTGATTTGCCTGTTTGGTTTATTTTTATAACTCATATCAGCATTTAGCAGCCATCACTAAATTCAGATCAATGACTTTCTCAACACATAGAGTTCATGTGCAAGTCAAAATATCAGATTGAAGTAACTTGAAACCACATGGTGTGATCCTGTTGTGCAGTACAGAAATGACCTGTATCTAAACACTTCAGTGGATGACATCTGGGTTTGGGGACTATTCTCTGTCAATGAATGAAACTGATGTTAAGAATTCTTTGGGTTGATGAGATGATATTTCCCTTGGTATGTCTTGATATTTCCAAGAGGCATGAAATAAGCACAAATAGGACCACTCTTCTGCTTTGTTGTCTAATTTGTCGATTCTATCAAATAATTCTTTCAGAAAAGATGATCAATCGATGAAACTACAGAAGTAATTAAAGACACTGTCAATACAGTTTCCAAAGGACTGAAGGAAAGAGTTCAGAGAATAAATATCTTGAAGCTGCTACTTATCTATTTTCATGAACTTGGAAAAAATGAGTTAATCTCTCAGAAATGAGGGCTCTTCAGCTGTAAAATGGGCTGGCAAGGTTGAATTTTACTTCAGTGTGCTATTTATAGATGCTGTGACATTACAGAGAAAGAGTTCGAATATGGAAGAACACCATATTGTACTACAAATAATGATCACTGTTGTTGTAAATAAGAGGTGAGGTAGACTTGGTCATTTAAAGTCTCTGGGGCTGAGATGCACCCACAGTAGAAGAGGAAAACAATTTGTGCATGTTTGATGCTCAGAATGGCTGGAAAGCTCAAATGATAAAATGTTTTGGAAGTACTTTGCAAATGATAATGTTTGACAGAGTGGTTAATGCCAGTATCTCCTCAGAGGCACTGTCTTAAGAAGTTGCATGTTTCAGACCTTTTAGAACCAGAAGTTGGGATCATAGCTCAGGCTTTCTCTCCTTTCATTACATGTTTGGTCATCATCACTTTGTATATTTAATTGAGAGCAAAACAGGAAGAAGGTAGACCAGAAGTAAATGTTGCTGTTAGACACATGGCACAGTTTGAAACAGAGCAGAAAATAGAAGGACATGAACAGACTAGGTGCCACTTAATTTGCATACTGTCAAAAATAAATGCTGGGGCCAGAATTCAAGCCCAAATCTGTCCCCTGAGAATCTGTACTTCAGAAAACATTAAGGGTCACCGTGTTATATCACCTTACTTTGCAGATCAAGAAATCAGAGATTAGAGAGAGAAACCTATTTGCCCAAGGTCACAAAGCTATGACTGCTGCTGCTGCCGCAGCTAAGTCATTTCAGTCGTGTCCAACTCTGTGCGACCTCAAAGATGGCAGCCCACCAGCCTCCCCCATCCCTGGGATTCTCCAGGCAAGAACACTGGAGTGGGCTGCCATTTCCTTCTCCAATGCATGAAAGTGAAAAGTGAAAGGGATTTCGCTCAGTCGTGTCCAACTCTTCGAGACCCCATGGACTAAAGCCCACCGGGCTCCTCTGCCCATGGGATTTTCCAGGCAAAAGTACTGGAGTGGGTTACCATTGTCTTCTCCATGACTAGCAGAGACTAAAACCCTAATATCCAGACCCTGTCTCCTGCCTTTGGTCAGGTGCCTTTGCTCTAGGTTGGACTGTGACTAACACTCCGTTTCAGGCTGAAAGGCACATAACTAGACACAAAGCCACCCTTGCTTCCTGCCTTAAAGAGACTCTCAATTTAGCAGTCTCACTTTGAAAATATGCCTCATGTGAAACCCAGGATGGCCTCTTCCAATTCTGACTCTTTTTCATATCACGTGTATCTATTTTCTGTGTATGGTGGGTGGGGAATATGAAAGTGAGGGTGACTCAGGAAGTCTGAGTTAGAACCTGGTTATTTGTGATTTTAAAAATTCACAACAGGTGATTTTGACTCACTGCCATGGATGATAATCACAAATGAGCTTTTTTTTAAACATTTATCCATAAATTATTATTCACAATTATTATTCATAATAATTTATTATAATTATTCATACTATAATTATTTCTTAGTTTTGTATCCTTAGAAGACTCTGGAGTAGGACTAGATATTATTGTTTTTTAGTACATCAGAAAAAGTTATAGTCTTTTTAAGCCATTTGCCAAGAATCACACTGTGCATTTGTGTCAGAACAGGAGCTAGGGTGTCTCCTGACCAGACCGCATTTCACTTCTTTCCATAGTGCCTACCATATTTTTTGTGCCCTTTCCTACTATATCTAAGTATGCTGTTGCTTAGAGAAGAGCAGCAAAGGTGTTAAGAAGTATTTGTTCTTGAATAGCCACCATATGCATTTACCTCACCAGTCCAAGGTTAGAGCCTGATTTTCACCCCCAGAATGCAAAGAGACAATCAATCTGTCAAAGCTGAACCCACATCATGTCATTTAATTAATTTACAGTGAAAAGAACAACCAGAAGGGAGAGCAGCTCTTCTTTTGAAAAACACTTTTTATCCCTGTAGAAGAGTTAACTGGTAAGTCAAATTTTAGCCAGATACTTATTTCTCATGAAGAAACAGAATGAGAGAGAGAGGAAGTAAGTGTCAAAGCTAAGCACCAAATAGCATTAAACTATGACTGTCCGGTACATGTTAAGCTACGTTAGAGACACACCAGACAAGATGAACCCTTGATCTGTATCCTGGGTAGTGTTTGGATGGGTACAACCAGTGGACAAAACTGCTTGAGGGGAATAATATTTTCATGTTGTATCTCCAGTTGGCCATGCAGTAATACTCAGTAAAGGCTTGTTGATTGTTGGAATGAAAAACAATGTCTCAGGCATTGGTCTTCCATGCTTTGAATCCATCTATACCACTTAATCTACACCACTTAATCATATGCACTGCTGTATATATGATTCTTCTTCCTGCAGCAAAATGCCCAAAATGCTTCTTCTGCTTTATTGCAGTCAGTCCCTGCTGCTGTGACAAAATACAATGAACTGACTGCCTTATACGGAAAGTTCTTAGGGCTCTGGAGGCTGGAAATCTGTGATCAGGGTGCTAGCCTGGCTAGGTCTGGTGAGAGCTCTCTTCTCGGTTTGCAGGCAGCCACCTTCTTGTTCTGTCTTCACATGGCAAGGAATATGGAGTGGACAGAGTAAGCTCTCTAATCTCTCTTCTTTATAAGAGCACTAATATCATCATGAGGGCTCTACCTTCATGACCTAATTACCTTCAGGGGGCAGGGGTATGGAAGGTGGTTTAGGGTTTCAACAAGAGACACAAGGATGCAACATGCCTTCCATACCTGCTTCCTTTCTTTCTCATCCTCTACTTGACTTTACAAGTCCAATCAGAAGCTTTGCTGTCTCCTTAAGCCAACAACTGCTTTTGGATTTAATATCTGCCTTTTAACTATAACATTCCCTCCACAGCATACCAACAATATTCAACATCTGGCTTTGCCTGAGGAGACTTTTGGAAAAGACTCAATGGGAATGGCAGAGTTGAGGAATTGGTCAGGCTCACGTTGAAGTTGTCGTTTTATAAATGTTTATTCAACAAAAGAATTCCAGCGTGGGTTAATTGTGTTTCACTTTGGATGAGAAAAGCTAAAATCCTTATATACAGTAAATCTAGAATTATTTTGCTAGTAAATAACACACTGCCCTTTATTTCCAGGGATTTGTCTGAATAATGGAAACATGACATGACTATATTATTCCCAAGGATATAAGAGATAGATTAGATATAGACAAGTGTACATATTTATTGCATTCAAATAAAATAATTTTGCAAGCTTCTGAGATACATGAGAATATAAATGAATCATTCAAACATGTCTGAAAGCATATGAGCGATTTATATCACTTCCAAAATACAAAACATCTCAGAAGCACTACTATCAATTAAGACATTGCTTAAATGATTATTTTCTGATACAGTCCAAGAGATTGGTTAGTATTTTAACATGGAATATAATTTCCAATTAACCTGTATCTCATATTGTAGGATCTTGATGGGAGTCCATAGATTGTATGAGTGAATGAATGAATAAGTCTGTAAGGATTTTGTTCTTTTGGCCCTTTAAGAAAACTGAAGCCATTTGAGTGGAAAGAGCCCCTTTCTGGCACTGAGAGGGGGCAGATTCCTCTGCACAGAAAAGAAAAGCTCCCTGATGAGGCAGTCATCAGTGTACATAGAGAGAGTCTGAAAAGAAACCCTGATATGAAGTCAGTACAGCACACATATCATCCCTTTCCATCTCCCAGGAATGCAATAAGTAGGCAGTTTGGTTCCCTTTTACAGGCGAGAGAAATGGACTCAGTGTGATGAAATAACCTACCGCTTACTACACAGCAGTGGAATGGCTAATCTTGGACTTGAATCAGCCCACCTGTCTGATTCTAAGACTCATGCTTTTCAACACTGTGCTGACTCCTGTTCTCTGCCTACCCACCCCCCAGAAGGATTAGGTAGGACAGCAGAGCTTCCTAGACCAGAAAGACTTGTTTTGCAGGAAGCCTTCCAAAAGAGGAAAGTCAGAGTTCTTTCTCACTTCTTATCTGATTAATCCAGAATGGAGAGACAGAAGTGGTGGGTAAGACTGTTGGTTTATATTCACCCCATTCTAGCCAGCAAGCTGTCAGCATGTATACTATGATTAGTTGAAGATTGTATCTGTATTTAAAAACCTGGGTGTGACCTCGTCAGGGAGATCAAAGGCAGCTTTTGGGATTTAATGCTGTTTCAAAAACGTCAAGGGAGTGGCCTTTAATTAAGGAGTGAAACTCTCAGCAATACAATAGTAATGAGACCTTTGAAGTTTACAGAGCATGTTTCGTGTTTGATCTCATTTGTCATAAAACAAGAAATCACCATTTGCCAAGAGATTCCTGTGTTTCCAGCACCATGAGGGGGAAAATCACGTCTTTTTCACAATATACAGGAAGACACGTAGGTCAATATCAGGACACCTGTCTTACCAACGTTGATGCTGAGGGCCAGAGAGCAGAGAGAGGTACCTTCTTCCCCGTTCACTGCCCTGCACAGTGCCAGCTGCCAAGAGCTGCTGTCTCTCCTCCATCCCTTCCCAACTAATTTCTCATTCTTTCTAGAATTAAATGAAAAAATATCAGTTCTCACAATCGAAACGCTGAGCTTATGTCTCACAAGTCTGTTTTGTCTCAACACGATTGGAATTAACCTAAAACTGAGAAACTACCTAGGAACAGTTGGACACATTTCATAGGCAAGATTCCAGTGTGGAAATCAAATGCGAGTGACTGTTATAAATTTGGGAAGTTGTGCACAATCTGGAAAAACAAAAACAAAAAAACTGTGTTTCCATTCTGAGATCTAGGCTAGCTATGAGAGGGAGTGAGCTACTTAAAATAGACACAGTGTATAGAATAAAATTTCCTGTACTTCCTGGTGGCTCTTGTCACGTCAACAAGACATGGGGGAGGGGGGTGGTTATAGTCTTGGATGGATTTTATGGATGCAAGAATCCATCCCATATTCCCCTGAAATGTCCTTCCATTCCCAAATGTAGTCACAGGTGCAAAGCAATGTTTTCATGAGGATGGCACACATAGTATTGTATCAATAGAAAACAAAACTGACCTTGAATGATACTGATCAATGTGAAAGTCAGAAGTCTCTTACCAGGTGAGTGGATGCCTCTGAATGAAGTAACTTCTTCCTCTCTCATGCACCATATGAGAGGCAGCATCTCCCTGCTGCCTCTTCCATGAGGTTGTTGTGACACTGAAGAAAAGAACACACAACCGCTAATCATCAGAAAGAAGACACAATAGGCAGGATTGTTTATTTTTGCAAACAGTTTCCCAAGCCCTGCAATAAGCTCCAATTTTTAAAAGACTTGAACCATTGATGGATCAAAAAAAAAAAAAAAAACCACAACAGAACAGGGTCAAGAAAACTTGAGAGAAGCAAGAAAATGTTCTCTTGAGAAAAATGTTTCTGGCCTAAAAGGAAAGGATTTTAAGTTTTTGAATAAGATAAACATGATGATGAAAGGATAGGCTGGCTTGAATTAAGGGTATTGTATTAAAAGTGACTAAGAAAAAGCAGAATGACTTAGAGTCAGCACTGGCTCTTTGTCACTGGAACTGTTAAAGAAAACTGGATGTTTACTCATCAGAAATGTGACAAAGGGAATTCCCACCTTGTGAGAGATACTCAGGCATAGAACTCAGGCTCTCCTTGCATTTTAAGACTTGGTAAAGGACCACAAAGTACAAAAGGATCAATGAAAAATTGTGTTATCAGTGACCCAGATAGAAGTTTAGGAAAACTCAAGTTCACATTAAATATACAGATGGATTAAAAACATTCTTCTTGATACTGAGAAATGATCACTTCGGTAGTATGTGATAGAACACAGGGGAAGAAGGGCGGGTGATACAATCATTATGTGGTTGTATGACCATAGACAAGATATTTCATTTCATTAGGCCTCAGTCTCCTCATCTCTAGGAAAAGGGCATAGGATTCTTTAGGAGAATCTCTGGCTCTGTCAATCTAGAATTTTCTTCTTCCATAAAGGAGGGGTGGCCAGAAAACAGAATCATTCGTTTGAAAGAAGAGTCTTCTGTGTATTAATGAATATTAAACCTAACTTTGGGATTATCACATCTCTCTCTGTAAACAGCAAAGAACTGGGCAGAAGGGGAAAATTGAGCTAAAAAGAGAAAAGAAAGATAATCACTCATATCTTTGTTGCCATAGAGCAAAGAAGATCATGTTAACTATCATTACTCTTAATGCTATCTTCAAAATGACAAGATCTCGCATTATACAGGGTTTCATGATTATCAGTTCAGTTCAGTCGCTCAGTTGTGTCCAACTCTTTGCGACCTCATGAATCGCAGCACACCAGGCCTCCCTGTCCATCATCAACTCCTGGAGTTCACTCAAACTCATGTCCATCAAGTCGGTGATGCCATCCACCATCTCATCCTCTGTCATCCCCTTCTCCTGCTGCCCCCAATCCCTCCCAGCATCAGGGTCTTTTCCAGTGAGTCAACTCTTTGCATGAGGTGGCCAAAGTATTGGAGTTTCAGGATTCCCTTCTCAACCATTTCCTTTTCATTTAAGATGCTGAGCTCCACACTACATCCATCCTAAAGTGTGATTTCTCTCTGTTCTGCTTACTCCTTCCTTTCAAAATGCAGTTTTGTAGAAGTCTGAGTCACAATTTGTGTTTTAGCAAATCTGTTACTGCAGTTCTGTTCTTCCATGAGATGGGCACTTTTTTCACTCACATCCAAATACCTGGTTTCCTTTTTTTACCTAACCGTTGAGGAAATGGTCAATGATAGTCTCAAGGCCTATTGTCCAGATCAGGTGATGGCAACTCCAGATGATGATGCCTCCTTGCCCCTTTCATGAACCCTTATCATCAATAAATCAGGTGCCCTCTCCTGGTTTGAGTTTACTTTCAGATAGGTGACCCAGTGCAAAGTTTGGACAGGACACACAGATTAGCTGAGCAAGCAGTAAAGGTATATTACTGAATTCCTTACTGGTGATAGAGGAACCTCAGGGTGAATAGAAAGCAAGCTCACTTTTGTTGGATACCTACTATGTGCCAAGCATTGTGTTAAGCACTTTAAAGTCATTATTCCATATTCTAGTCACTATGAAGTCATTAGCTCATTGAATCAGCATAACCCAGCAACTACCATATGTGGACATGTCATTTGGAACTTTAAAGACTTCATCACACTGCCCATTTCAAAAAAGTGACTGTGTAAATCATTTCACTACCACCATACAGCTGATAGCCAAGTAAGTGAAGACTCAAACTCAAATCTTTCAGCCTCATGTGTACTGTTCTTTTCTTCTATCCTGCTGCTGCTGCTAAGTCACTTCAGTCGTGTCCAACTCTGTGTGATCCCATAGATGGCAGCCCATCAGGCTCCTCCATCCCTGGGATTCTCCAGGCAAGAGTACTGGAGTGGGTTGCCATTCCTTCTCCAATGCATGAAAGTGAAAAGTGAAAGTGAAGTCACTCAGTTGTGCATGACCCTCAGCGACCCCATGGACTGCAGCCCTCCAGCGTCCTCTGCCCATGGGATTTTCCAGGCAAGAGTACTGGAGTGGGGTGCCATTGCCTCCTATCCTGGTTGCCTCCAAATCAAAACATTAAAAGGCAAAATTAGTGCTGTGTGGTCACCCAGTGGAGGATGTGATCAACTCCTCACTGGGAAGGGGGTTCAGGGATGACATACATATATGTATGTACACACACACCCCTGTGGCTGATTTATGCTGATGTGTGGCTGATTCATATTGATATATGGCAGAAACCATCACGATATTTTAAAGCAGTTGGCCTCCAATAAAAAAATAGGAAAAAAAATTAGTTCTGATATTGAAACTGATGATGCTACACATGGACCAAAATTATAAGATTGATATTCATATAACAGAACTTTCTAGGATGAACAGAAAAGACACCCAGGCTGCTAAGGAATAGCTTGAGTAAAGAAAGGGCCAACTGGTTAGGGACTAGGGCAGAAACTACAGTGCATACAGCCCAGGATTGTAGATGGAGGGTGTGCCAGAATTTCTTATCAGTGTGTCCAGAAAGGGGTGAGAGGGAAGGGGCAGGCATAGTGCCTGAAAGTCAGTAGTGGGAACATATCACAAATGGAGTGAGACACCTCCTTTGCTACAGGAAATGAGCTCAGTGGGAAGGCAATGTACTCAGAGTTAAGATGTGGAAAGATCACCCAGGCAGTGGTATTTGCACTGGAACATTCTTTCCCTTGTGCCCAAACCAGAGTGACAATGCAGAGAGGCTATATGTGGTGTCACCACTCCACGGAGCAGCACCTGTCTCATTCTCTGTGTCTAATGAGTTGGCCCAGATGAAAGCACAACACTCCATTGTAAACAATAATCAGCCTCAATCCATCATGAGCCAAATTATATGTTTGTGTGCACTGAAAAGGCTTAAAGGACCCACTCGTGAGTGGTGGTGGAAAAGCTTTCAGCCCAGTGTAGATGAAGACATTCCCAAACCAGCTTCAAACTATAAAAATGTACTGATATTTATTGTGGCCTTAGTAGACACCAAGAACTTGAACTACAATATTGTCAACCCACCTCAATAACCAACACATGTGGCAGCTGATCAAACTTCAGCCTAGTAGCATGTGTGTGCTTGCTAAGTTGCTTCAGTCACCCCTGACTCTGAGACCCTATGGACTGTAGCTCATCTGTCCCTGGAATTCTCCAAGCAAGAATACTGCAGTGGGTTGCCATGCCCTCTTCCAGAAGATCTTCCTGACCCAGAGATAGAACTTCTGTCTCCTGCATCTTCTCGTTAGCGGGCATGTTCTTTACCACTAGCGCCACCTGGGAAGCCTTCAACCAAGTAGATTAAATCTCAGATGGCACTGTTGCGGCATGCCACTCTAGAGGGTGCTGTTTTCATGGTGGTCTACATGAACAGCGTCCACTGAGGTTGTGCAGTGAACAGCCCTCAGAGCTATGCCCGTTGACCCTGCTCAGAAGAAAGCATTTTCCTCTAGATCAACCTAGGAAACAGCTGTCCTATTATTTGAATCCAGGTCTTTCTAACTCCAAATTCCATGTATCAATTACTCTGTAAGATATCAGAAGTTGATTTTTAAAATAGCTGAAAGGAAGTAGGGGTTTGGGGAGGGCAGTTGGTTTTCCTTAGGGTTTGTCTTCAGAGTTTTCAGGAAGAAATTTTGCATTCAGTCCAGGACTCTCAAGTGGGAAGGCTGGCCAACAGCACATCCAAGCCTGTGAATCTTAAGTGGGAGTTGACCAGTCATTTCAGTGGGCGTTCACCCTTTGTACTTGAAATTCCTCAGTTCTGAGTTCAGGAGTCATTTCTGGTGAAGGATCAATAGGATGATGGGGCTTGGGAAAGATTTAGAAAAGTTTATGAATATTCACTCCTTTATCAACACCCATCGGACTTGGAGGAGGAGAGAGCTAGAAAGAGCATTCTAAAGTATTTGTATCTGTCCCCTGCCAGGGATTCAGTTCAGTTCAGTTCAGTGGCTCAGTCGTGTCCGACTCTTTGTGACCCCATGAATCGCAGCACGCCAGGCCTCCCTGTCCATCACCATCTGGCGGAGTTCACTCAGACTCACGTTCATCGAGTCCGTGATGCCATCTAGCCATCTCATCCTCGGTCGTCCCCTTCTCCTCCTGCCCCAGCCCCTCCCAGCATCAGAGTCTTCTCTCCAATGAGTCGACTCTTCGCATGAGGTGGCCAAAGTACTGGAGCTTCATCTTTAGCATCATTCCTTCCAAAGAAATCCCAGGGCTGATCTCTTTCAGAATGGACTGGTTGGATCTCCTTGCAGTCCAGGGGACTCTCAAGAGTCTTCTCCAGCACCAGGCAAAGTAATTCAAATGATGCTAGAAACTGCAAGACCCCCAGGTTTTGTAGTTTTGGGTGCATGCCGTTCTGGGTGCAGTGAGGCACACCTTGGGAAGTAAGGCTCTGAGACAGCCCTCCCAGGAGTTGACAACTTAGCATCAGGTATCAAGATGGACTGTAGGAGCAGACATTTGGAAAGCGGCTTGGGGAGGTGACATTTACATAGAGACTTCATTCACTATCCTCAGTCCCTGAGGTTACAATGGTAAACAAGTTGGTGAAGGCCCTGCTTCCAGTGTGGAAGCCTCAGGGTCCTTACAGTGGAGAAGCCCAGCAGAAGAGAGCTAGCAGAAACACGGTGGCATGAAAAGGCCCAACACTGCTGGCTTCGAATATGGAGGAAGACCACCATGAGTTATGGGAGACACATCGCCTCTAAAAGCTGAAAGAGACAAGGAAACAGACTCCCCGCTAAGGCCTCCAGAAGGAACACAGCCCTAATTCAAACCTGAATTTCAGTCCAGTGAGAACCACTGCAGACTTCTGACCCACAGAACTGTTAGATAATGAATATGCATCGCTTTAAGCCATCTGCTTTATGGGAATATCTGGTTGGCTAAAAATCTGTTTGGATTTTTCATACCATCTTATGGAAAAACCTAAAGGAAATTTTGGCCAACCCAACATATTATAGTAGCAATAGAAAAACCAGTAAACACTGTGTTTAATGCTAGCCATTCTTACAATTAGTATAGGATAAAGTTCCAAAACAAAGAAGGAAGAAGAGGAAGGACACAGAATAGAGAAGTGGATTTTTGTTGAGAGTGAGATTCCTGTGGAGAAGTAATGAGAGAATTCAGGGTATTTTGGGAAGCAGTCAGTGATGGTATGTGCCTTGATTAGGCCACACCTAAGGTTGGGAATACAAGGATGGGAAAGTGAAGGGGTCTTTGATGCCAAGGTGAGGTGTTTGGGTTCAGCTCTGTACTCAGTGTTGAAGGGTACTCCAGAGAATGTGTTCCCATCAGTTTCCAACTATCTTTCCTCCATCCCACCTTCTTTCCTTTCCCTTCAGAAATTAATCTTTTGAATGCTATCTGCCTTTTCCAGGAAAGCACAGGAGCTTGAGATGAACATGTACATACTACTATATATAAAACAGATAAACAAACACCCAGTGTATAGCACAGAGAAGTCTGCTCAATATTCTTTAATAACCTACATGGAAAAGTGTCGGGAGCCAGAGTGAGGAATCCCACTTGTGACAGGGTCACGTGGCAAACTCAGATGGCAGGGCAATTTGAGTCATCGGATTTCTCCCTGGTTTTTCCTGACCATGTACCCCCCAAAATAAGAATTTGTCTGTTTTCACATTATTTGCTGACTGTCTCTGGAAAAAGTTAATTCAGGGCTTTAGTCTTCTGCATTTGAAAGGAGTGTTTCAGCCCAACCCCCCTTTGATAATGCTCTAGCCTGCCTAACAAGTTCCCCTGACCTTCTACAAGCTTGTAAATTACTCTCAACCTCCCAACTGTGAGGGGCACAAAAGCCTTAAAGTATCTTAAAGTTTCAGAGCCTTTTCAAATTCATATTGGTGACAGGATTTCACGGTTAACTCAATGATTGCTGCCAGACCTCCTTATTTTTTTATCAGGCACCCAGGAAGATGTAATCAATGTAAATGGAATATGAAAAGGATATATAGTAGTTTTGATGTTAGCAACACTAAACTTTTGAGTAAATTACCTTTTCTTTTGCTATAAATCACTGTACTTCCTTTTATTGCAAATTGCTATATTTTTATTTAGTGTTTTCTGAGAGTGGCATTCAGACTTTGGAAAGGTTAACACAATGAATCTTCTGGTTAACAAAACCTCATCAGAAGAGAGACATAGAAATGTTAACAGGCCTCTTGGCCAGAAGATAATGTAAACCACCTGGGACTTTTGTAACGGGAGAGTATGCAAAAATAAAGCCTTGTCTCAATGAGGGTCAGGACTGCTGCCCCTGTATAACTCTGCATATTCCATTATGTACAACTTGGGGTATATAAGCTAATTTTGAAAAATAAACTTCCCTTTTGGAGTCTTGCACCGACGACGCTGGGCTTCCCCATGTCGTTCTTTTCTTCTTCTCCCCTTTTTCGGCTGAATTCCCATCTGGGGCGTGGAGGCTTGCTATGTCCACTTACCTGTCCAGGCTGCTAAGATCCATAAGAGAGAGAGCCCAGGGTGGGGCACTCTCCGATATTCAAACGGATGCCGGTGGCCTAACGTAGATGGTGCAAACCTCTTGTCTCGAGGTTTTATTGGTTTTCCATGTAAACCAAGTTATTCAGCCTCCTTTTTTTCCACTAATTTCCTACTATACTATTCTATCCTGAGCTATCCTATTCTATCCTATCCTGTCCTATCCGTCCACCCCGTCCCCGCTTTGAATATCCCTGGATCCACCAGGGCTGGACCCTGGCAGAAAAGAATTTGAAAAAGAATGGATATATGTATATGTATGAAAAAAGTGAAAGTTGCTCAGTCATGTCCAACTCTGTGACCCCATGGACTATAGAGTCCAGGGAATTCTCCAGGCCAGAATACTGGAGTAGGTAGCCTTTCCCTTCTCCAGGGGATCTTCCCTACCCAGGGATCAAACCCAGGTCTCCCGCATTGCAGGCAAATTCTTTACCAGCTGAGCCACAAGGGAAGCCCATGTATATTATAACCGAATCACTTTGCTGTACACCGGAAACTAACATTGTAAAGCAACTATACTCCAATATAAAACAAAAATTATAAGAAAAATTAAAATAAAGCAAGAAATCAAAACATAAGAAAAAGATAAAAATAAAGCATAAGAAATTAAGAGTGTAATTTCTGGAAAGAGATTGCTGAGGAAGTCTGGTTATCAGGAATGGGCACCACTACAGGCTGCCCAAAGGTGTGCAAGATATTTCTCCAATTATATTACAACAGAACAATGTCTTCACTGATGGAGAAGATGGACTTGATGAAAAGAACAGCAGATTAGCTGGAGTTCACTGATATGGACTGAATATCATGACTGTGTTAAAAAACAAACTGTTTTTCTTTGGCAAGTCATTTTTCTCGTCCATTTCATCTGTGAAATGGGTCTGCTTTATTTTCAGATTGCTGAAAAGATCAAAGGAGTGATGGAAGTGAAAGAACTTTGTAAGCAGAAAAGTGCAACCCTTGTGCCATCAGCCCTCTCAGTCCCCAGGCTCCTAATAGCACTGAGAGGGAACGAGTCTGTCTTCCTGAGGCCTTAGGGCTGTCTGGTTTTTTGTTTGATCATTAACACCCACATCATCATCTTCCCCTTCATTTCTGTCTCTTATCTCCCAAGTTTTTCTACTTCCCTTCTAATCAACTGAATTCTTTGATCACAATTTTGCTTTCTTGTTAAACAGATCTCTGAAATCTCTTTATTTGTAAACTGGTTTTACAACCCAAATGGCTCCTGCATAATGTACAAGCATGTTAGCAAAAACTGGGAGGATGGTATTCAACTGGGAAGTTTACATAAACAGAGGCAAGATTGTTCTTTGAAAGTAGGTGGTCTTCCTGGAATAAATATTATTTCTGGACTTGATTCTCTGTTTCAAGAAGAGTAAATAGCTTCAAAGCATTAAAAGGTAATTTCTTTGGTAGTACACTAATAATAATTCCATAATTAATCCAGAGGATGACTGCTCCTAAAATTACCTGTTCCCAGTACATTCAAGGTTATGATTTTTACTGAGTTTGTCTTTCCTTTACATGACCTTACATTGAGGTCTGAGTTGGTGATTTGTAGACATTACAACCACACATTGCTTCCACCATGAAACTGCTTCTGCCACATGTAAATGAGGAGGCTTCCTTTCAAACCATACCTTCTCTGTTTCCCTACCTGGAGCCCTGGGCAGATGGCAGGCTGACCCACTCCCAGCAGGACCAAACAGGTGGACTGTCAGAGAGGGAAAGTGAGAAAGCCAAAGCTTGGCTCAGAATCTACTCATGTGGGCAGGATACAGACTAGGAGATTGACCTGTGGATGAATTCTGAAGTACAGCCAGGCAGGAAAATGATGGTCTCCACAGGGTGTAGGCATGGAGGGGAGTTTAAGTGTCACAGGCATACACACCTGATGCTGGACTTCTTAGATGGGTGGAGCTTGGCACTGAGCATCAAGAAAGATGGTGTCTGTCCCAGCACAGCCTGCCAGCCATGGCTGTTTCCCTGTTTTCCTCTATTCTCACCCACTGGGCACATCTTCCTGGCCTCCTTGAGATACATACTCTCACCCAAATCTCTACTGAAAGTTGCCCTGGGAAGATGAACTGTATCAGTCCTACCTCAAATTTAAACAAAATGTGAAATCTCAGAATATTCAGAGTGATCACAGAGCTTCATGTCCTCATTTTACAAGGCTCCAGAGAGCTCGGATGGTGATGGCTAGTTAACAGAGGGCTTCCCTTGTAGCTCAGTCAGTAAAGAATTTGCCTGCAGTGCAGGAGACCCGGGTTCAATCCCTGGGTTGGGAAGATCCCCTGGAGAAGGAAATGGCAACCCACTCCAGTATCCTTGCCTGGAAAATCTCATGGACAGAGGAAGCTGGTGGATTGCAGTCCATGGGGTCACAAAGAGTCGGGCACGACTGAGCGACTAGCACATAGGACCTAACACATAGGGCACAGCCCACAATAGCAGTCACTGTATCAATAACCTCAGATATGCAGATGACACCACCCTTATAGCAGAAGTGAAGAAGAACTAAAGAGCCTCTTGATAAAAATAAAAGAGGAGAGTGGAAAAGTTGGCTTAAAGCTCAACATTCAGAAAACTAAGATCATGGCATCCGATCCTATCACTTCATAGCAAATAGATGGGGAAACAGTGGAAATGGTGGCTGACCTTATTTTGGGGGGCTCCAAAATCACTGCAGATGGTGATTGCAGCCATGAAATGAAAAGGTGCTTACTCCTTGGAAGGAAAGTTGTGACCAACCTAGACAGCATGTTAAAAAGCAGAGACATTACTTTACCAACAAAGGTCCATCTAGTCAAGGCTATGGTTTTTCCAGCAGTCATGTATGGATATGAGAGTTGGACTATAAAGAAAGCTGAGCACCAAAGAATTGATGCTTTAGACCAGTGGTGTTGGAGAAGACTCTTGAGAGTCCCTTGGACTGCAAGGAGATCCAACCAGTCTTTCGTAAAGGAGATCAGTCCTGGGTGCTCATTGGAAGGACTGATGTTGAAGCTGAAACTCCAATACTGTGGCCACCTGATGCAAAGAGCTGACTGATTTGAAAAGACCCTGATGCTGAGAAAGACTGAAGGCGGGAGGAGAAGGGGATGACAGAGGATGAGATGGTTGGATGGCATCACAGACTCAATGGACATGAAGTTGGGTAAACTCTGGGAAACGGTGATGGACAGGGAGGCCTGGTGTGCTGCGATTCATGGGGTTGCAAAGAGTCAGACACGACTGAGCAAATGAACTGAACTGAATCAACTCCTGTTTTGTTTGGTCTCCTAAACTTCATCTCACCATTTGAAAGGGAGGGTTCTGTATGCCACAGTGGGATGGTTGGGGAGCAAGAAGTGCAAAGCCTTCCAAGGTCTCCCTAAGACAACTCCCACATCACCACCAAAGGCAATTCCTACATAGTTAAGTCAATCTTTGCAAATGTAGTGGGTCACTAGGAAAGTTTCCAAAACTGCATCACTGAGTCAGGAAATGGCATCATTTCTCTATATTGGGGATCTTAGAGAAAATCCGAGAGGGCTCTTTGGCTAAATTGGTATGTGGTTTGATCCCATGGTTTGTGAGGCACAGGACCTGAATGTTGAACAATAAGGGATGGTTGCAGAAGCTGTTCAGAATTCAAACCAGTGTTACCGTGTCATCTATGATGAGAACAAAAGAGCCACCACCCAGACATCTCTTGTGTTGTTGGAAGAGGGTGTTTGCTATGACCAGTGCATTCTCTTGGCAAAACTCCATTAGTCTTTGCCCTGCTTTATTCCTCATTCCAAGGCCAAATTTGTCTGTTACTCCAGGTGTTTCTTGACTTCCTACTTTTTCATTCCAGTCCCCTATAATGAAAAGGACATCTTTTTGGGTGTTAGTTCTAAAAGATCTTGTAGGTCTTCATGAAATCGTTCAACTTCAGTTTCTTCAGCATTACTGGTTGGGGCATAGACTTGGATTACTGTGATATTGAATGGTTTGCCTTGGAAACAAACAGAGATCATTCTGTCGTTTTTGAGATTGCATCCAAGTACTGTATTTCAGACTCTTTTGTTGACCATGATGGCTACTCCATTTCTTCTGAGGGATTCCTGCCCGCAGTAGTAGATATAATGGTCATCTGAGTTAAATTCACCCATTTTAGTTCGCTGATTCCTAGGATGTCGACGTTCACCCTTGCCATCTCTTGCTTGACTACTTCCAATTTGCCTGGATTCATTGACCTGACATTCCAGATTCCTATGCAATATTGTTCCTTACAGCATCGGATCTTGCTTCTATTACCAGTCACATCCACAACTGGGTATTTTTTTTTGCTTTGGCTCCATCCCTTATTCTTTCTGGAGTTATTTCTCCACTGATCTCCAGTAGCATACTGGGTACCTAATGACCTGTGGAGTTCCTCTTTTGGTATCCTATGATTTTGCCTTTTCATACTGTTCATGGGGTTCTCAAGGCAAGAATACTGAAGTGGCTTGCCATTCCCTTCTCCAGTGGACCACATTCTGTCAAACCTCCTCTTCCAACAACACAAGAGAAGACTCTACACTTGACATCACCAGAAGGTCAACACTGAAATCAGACTGATTATATTCTCTGCAGCCAAAGATGGAGAAGCTCTATACAGTCAACAAAAACAAGACAGGGAGCTGACTGTGGCTCAGATCATGAACTCCTTATTGCCAAATACAGACTTAAATTGAAGAAAGTAGGGAAAACCGCTAGACCATTCAGGTATGACCTAAATCAAATCCCTTATGATTATACTGTGGAAGTGAGAAATAGATTTAAGGGTCTAGATCTGATAGATAGAGTGCCTTATGAACTACGGACTGAGGTTCATGACATTGCACAGGAGACAGGGATCAAGACCATCCCCATGGAAAACTAATGCAAAAAAGCAAAATGGCTGTCTGGGGAAGCCTTACAAATAGCTGTGAAAAGAAGAGAAGTGAAAAGCAAAGAAAAAAAGGAAAGATATAGGCATCTGAATGTAGAGTTCCAAAGAAGAGCAAGAAGAGATAAGAAAGCATTCTTCAGCGATCAATGCAAAGAAATAGAGAAGAACAACAATGGGAAAGACTATAGATCTCTTCAAGAAAATTAGAGATACCAAGTGAACATTTCATGCAAAGATGGGCTCGAAAAAGGACAGAAATGGTGTGGACCTCACAGAAGCAGAAGATATTAAGAAGAGGTGGCAAGAATACACAGAAGAACTGTACAA
The DNA here is from genome assembly GCA_006408695.1 of Aepyceros melampus. NCBI lineage: Eukaryota > Metazoa > Chordata > Mammalia > Artiodactyla > Bovidae > Aepyceros > Aepyceros melampus. The sequence continues at coordinate 527 of SJXQ01006010.1, read as the reverse complement.
AAAAGATCTTCACGACCCAGATAATCATGATGATGTGATCACTCATCTAGAGCCAGACATCTTGGAATGTGAAGTCAAGTGGGCCTTAGAAAGCATCACTACAAACAAAGCTAGTGGAGGTGATGACATTCCAGTTGAGCTGTTTCAAATCTTGAAAGATGATGCTGTGAAAGTGCTGCACTCCATATGCCAGCAAATCTGGAAAACTCAGCAGTGGCCACATGATGGGAAAAGTTCAGCTTTCATTCCAATCCCAAAGAAAGGCAATGCCAAAGAATGTTCAAACTACCGCACAATTGCACTCATCTCACATGCTAGTAAAGTAATGCTCAAAATTCTCCAAGCCAGACTTCAACAATACATCTCACATGCTAGTAAAGTAATGCTCAAAATTCTCCAAGCCAGACTTCAACAATATGTGAACCATGAACTCCCTGATGTTCAAGCTAGTTTTAGAAAAGGCAGAGGAACCAGAGATCAAATTGCCAACATCCGCTGGATCATGGAAAAAGCAAGAGAGTTCCAGA